>CM068963.1:5274607-5291153 GCA_035128595.1 Eptatretus atami
AAAAGAGAGAGAAATCCTGCGTGTGACATAACCGTATGTACCAGCTACTGCCACAAGCCTTGCGATCAACTGTCATGCTGGCAGGATAGCCTCGAGGTACGTATGGCAAACACTCACCTCCGGGCTGTTTTACCGTGGGTTTGGATGGCAAACTAACATACAAACTGCACCCTGGTATTTCATATTGGAAGGCGATGCACAATGTGTGGTGCATCCACGGAAAGGACGTCAACGCTGGAGGACCCTCCTGACACCAGGGGTCTTCTCACTGGTGGCATGAACAGATCCGGCACGGTGGTTGTCCTTCATTGAAGGGGAAGCCAGATGTCACCAGAACCTTGAACGCAATTACAATCCTCCTCCAACCCCACAGGGGGAGAGGCACACGCATAAGTGCTGGCAGTAGTATTTGCACGCGACGATGTAAGCAGCAGCCATCTGATGTGCCACGAACAAATGTAAGAGTGAGTTTGCTCACTAGGGATACGTGTGTTTTGGATTCGACTTCCCGACAGGATGGAACCAATTGTTATTATTAGACCGTCATGGTGTTTGTGGTGTTGTGGTGGCAGGGCTGTATAAACAGGCATAATCAAAGTTGAAAAGTTAGTTTTATACACAGCACTCAATACGTACAGGAAGTGGGCAATAGCTCGGGGTGGACGAAGGCACAGGTGTGATTGACGCCAATGGCCCTTCATGTCCGCCTCGACGGAATTTGACTGACCGTACGACACGTGGTCACATTTAAAGTGTCACGAGCCACGTGGCGCACTCACAGTAGTTTCCTTCCCACGCTACACACGATCTTCGCTCCCCACTCCCAAGAAGCGAGCAACCTCACCGCCGCCATGATCCAGCCAGGGGAAGCAGCGATCAGTGAATCCCCACTTTTCAAAAAAAAAATTATATATATTTATATATAAATATATATATATAACATATGACGACTCCTTTCAAACATGAAAGTTAAAAATAAAATAATAATCAGCTTACTCCTGCTTCTTCTTCATCTGCCGAGTCGTCTTCTTCTTTCTCTCTTGCCTCTTCTTCTTCTAGTTCTTCTTCGTCGTAACACCAAATACGTGACTTTTTTTAATTTTTTATTTTTTTTACATTCTTCCGCACCTCCCCAATGTGACTCCTGGTGACGGCTTCACATGAATCCCTCGAGTCCCCCCCTGCCGTGGTCGCGACAACTTGCAATGGAGTTGTTTCCATCGCGCGCAGCTGACGACCTGCGCCCACTGTGTGTGTGAACGAATGAGCGATTAATGTGTCCGTTTTCTCATGAAACCGTCTTTGTCTGCGCCCAAAAGGGAGAGTGTATCACCTCATGATTTATTGGTCTGTTTCTTCCACGAGTCCCGAATTCAAGCAATCCAATGACAACAGACGGGTTGAGTTTAACATGAAAACACATGGGTTCACACTGATGAGTCCTGATTCTGGGTGAAACAGAACGACACACACAGGAAGTGACGGAATGGAGGAATTAAAGAGAAGTGAAAGTGAAAGTGAAAGAGAGAAATGGAGGAACACCATGCCACGCTGGACGTGTACACCTTTCAAGATAGAGTGGAGAATCTGAAAAGAAAACAACTGGCGAAATGAAAAAAAAGAAAGAAAAGAGCTTGAGAGATTGATTGAGTGATTTTGTTCTCTCCTGAAGGAAGGTCCCCAGCTCCTTGACAAGGGGTGATACTGGTAGTTTTGTTAATGTCTTCGCAGTTAAATCGGGGCAGGACTTTGTAATTTGTTCGGATGCCGTGATATGCTCGCCTACTTTGTGATATGCATCGCTGTGGGATCTTTAACAACATAAACTAGTGATAGCAGACGGACAGCGGCTTAATGTCCATCCGAGGCACGCCACACCACACACTGAATGAATTACCGCACCGCCTGTGAAGGCACCGATATGACGTCATCAATAATGTTCCAGAAAGGGAGTAGACACGATTTTCCGCAGGAACAGCAAATTGCGAACCGGTTGAACGCGGTTCGGGGAGGTTGAGGAAGTGGGGTAAGAGTGAAACTACGTCACTGCAACCGTGCTGTAAAAGGACGTGCTGTGGCCTCAAGATCGCAAAGGATGGAAGAGAGAAATGAGCACACACAAACGTCTACCTAATACACTCACAACACACTTTATGCCATCCATCCGCATCCGCATTCGCATCCGGACCAATGCTCCCATACAGAAGTCGGTGTTGCTGAAGTTAGTCTCTTGGGCTATTGGGCACAATCCTGGATGGGTCACCACTTACCGATGCAGGATCTCAAAAGACTCAATCTCCAGCAATGCTGGGACTCATTTTGGCCAACTTTGGAAGGATGACAGACTGAGTCACCGCCCGGCTGGTGTTAATTTAAGCATCCGAGCACCGATTTGGACTCGGAACGTCAGAATCCGCAACCGCACCTCCCAAACCATAAAGCCACCCAGCAGTAATTTATTTTCAAATGTAATACAATAACCCTGAGCTCGGCAAATATTTGGAAATAACCCCAATCGTTATATCTTAACATTCATTATTTTACCCCCTGGAAGCTAAAATACACTAACAATATTGTTACGGTTTTCAGAAATCCGGTCTGATGAATGCCATCCACACATCCAGGTCCTCAGAGTTATTTTCTATATCTATGTCAGATTAGCCGCGCATCCCCTCCATTGTCTAATGGGATCTTAATGTGAATGCGTTGAGAAAATGGTAGAGGCTAGATCCCTCCTCTTAGAAACTTTTTTAGCCGCATTCGCGTAGCGAACGCTGGGCTCTAAGAGAGCTACTGGAGCTTCTGGACTTTCTGGGCTTCTGGAGCTTCAGACAAGCTTCAGGAGCTTCAGGAGCTTCTGGAGCTTCTGGAGCTTCTTCCAAAATCTTTAGGAGGCAGCTCTTAGATAAAGGATGCCGGATCATCCTTAAATACTAAACACCTGTACACATCCTCGCATAGACTGTACCTTTGAGAAGGCGTCTATCATCAACTTTAAATATATTCAGCATTTGCTTTAAAGTTTCGAAAAGTTCAGGTTACTATTTAAATATTAATTCATTTTAATGTCTTGTAATTTCGTAAATACCACGATTTTCGCCGTCATGAACGAGGAGCTCCAAACGGGTCCTTCGCTATTGGCTCCATCAAGGAACGTGAAACGAAATATCGGAAGTTGTTGTGTTGTTGTTATTGCCTTTAGGACGCGGCTCTTGACACATTTGTCGCTTGTGGTTTTTTTTTAGCGACAGATCAAGTTCACACATATTTCTTTCACGAGCTCTGAAGCCCGCCCTCGTTTTTCCTCAGCAGCATTCTTTCGCGAGCTCCGACGCCGGCCTTCTTTTGAGAGCTGGCACGGGTCGTCATGGTAACATGCCCCAGTGGGGTGGGGTGAGCTTGGGCGGACGGCACCCCGCGGAGACGCCCGAAGATATAAAAAGACGTTCTGTGAGGAGAGGAAGCTAAAGAGGGACGTCTGTTGAGGAGAAGACGTTTTGAGAGTGGGGAAAAAGCGAAAACGAGAACGATTCTGAAGAGAAAGAGATAACTTTCCTGAGATAATAAAAAGGCATGAAGAAAAGAGGTAAGAGAGAGAAGCGAGCAAGAAGTGGGTGTGGGCGTGCAAAAAGGAGAAAGGAAGCGGCGCGTGCGTGTGGACTGGCGTTCAAGCTGCCCTGCGGAGGCTGGTACGACAAAACTGGGTTTTGCTGGTGAGCGGAACGTGACACGCATTTCAGAACGTTTTTTGCTTTTTAAGACGGACGACTTTCTGGTGACAAGAGATTTTCTCGCCCCTCACCTCCCCCGAATGATCCGTTGGGTACCGCTTGTCTGTGTTTTCGCTGTAATGTAAGTCAACCCCCGTTAAGCTTCTGCTCTTTTCTGCTTTCCCTGGCATTTTGAATTGATTTTGCTTTGAAATTCATTCTTTATTTTAACCCTCAGAAAATTAAGTTATTTTTATTTATTTAATTAATATAAATTATTTGTCGATTTGCAACCTGTCTGCGTTTGCCTTTTCCTCTATTGGGTCTAGCATTGTCCGAAACCGAGATAGACCGGGAGGTTAATTACCACAGAATTTGACCCAAAACATCGTCGCAGGCACCGGCGGTTAAAAAATTAAAATCTAATCAGATAATATTGGTGCTTTGGCCGGGGCGCGCTCCCCCGCTCAGGTAACCACGTGACCATCCAGTTAAACGGAATAATAGACGGGGCGGACACTGGACTCGTGGGTTGACTGTGGTGGAGTTCGTGTTTTAAAACAACCCACCCTACCACAACGTTAATTGTGGAGCTGTGGCCCAGTTTCGCGGCTCTACCGAGGACAACCGGGGACTAATGCGCCCTGAGTGACAGCTGGTGTCTCTGTACCCGTCACGCGTAAACAATATCTTTCTGTTAAACGCGGACTCGGTGGTGTTATGGTGAGAGCGTCTGCACTGAATGTGGGAGATCGTGGTTCAAACACCGGCCGAGTCATACCAAAGACTTGAAAAGTGGTAGCTATGATGCTTCTTTGCTGACCTTCAGCATTAAAGGTAAAGAAAGATGGACAATTCCAATCGGTTCCATCGATTGGTATTGATGGGGAGGAGGAATTCCTGCCTTATGAAATGCCCTGTGGAGTTGGTAAGAAAAGTTGTGCCATTGTTGACATACGTTGCTGAGACCCAGAGTACCCTGGGAAGTGACAGCACTCCCCCAAGCTCAGTGGCTGTGGTGTGTCTTGTCTAATAGTCCTGTGTTGTATTGTGTCTGTAAGTCTGTGTGTTGTGTAATGGTGTGAGTGTGAGCTCCATTTGAGCCTATGTTCTTGTAATATTTACAAAACCCATTAACACGCACCACTTTCACTGTCATTCACAGAGATCTCCACTGGATGTTGTCCCATCACATGAAGAACATACCTGAGGTACTTAACATGCACTTTTTGGGAGTTTGGGCTTTCCTCCTGCCCAGTTTTGATTGTCCCTCGGTACCAGTTTTGTTTCTCTTCTTACATTCAGATCGTGTGAGAGCATGAAATGAGGCTGCATTCTGCTGCATGGAGTAGTTTTTCCACGAGCTAGACTTTGATTTGTATGTGCCTTGGTCAAGTGATGTTTACTTCCAGGAGTCATAGGCATTCACCACACAGACAATTATATCACTGCCTTTACTTATACACTACTCAGATGTATATGTCTGGTGTTTGGCTTAATGGTTAGGGTGTGTGATTGGGATGCTAGGATCCTGAGTCAAAATCCCACTCGAACTGTTGAATTAAATTACCGAGTGGGGTTCACTCTGCCTGTCATCCTTTTGAGGGTGGCAAAATGAGTGCCAGCTTGCTGGTAATCCTGTGTTGGAGTGATGACCTGTCCAGTATTGTGTCGCACAGCCAAGTGCTTAGGCAGCAACGCAATGCTGCTGGCACAGAGTATGGTCCCAATAGATGGATGGAATGCAGGTGTGGCACTTTCTGATTGCTTGCATGACACCAATCACAGAGTATGAACATATATCAACGTGTGACTAGTAGAATGGAGCATTTCATTTTAGCTCATCAACAACAGAGTCGACGAGCTCTTAAAACCAAAACCATGTCCTACAGGCAGTCGCAGTCAGAGATTGTGAGGACATTTAATGTACGTTTTTTTGGTGATTCACCTAAATTCACGTAAAGATCCACAACGTTTTTTTCGTTTTTTTCCCTCCTTCTCCGAAGTGGTCACCGAATCATTTGAAACTAGACTGATTCACGACAAGGTAAGCGGAGCCCTTCCTTTCAATTTCCATCCAGGTGAATAAGATAATTAACCGAAATGTTATTACGTGAAATATCACTGTCCAATCCACATATAATGGAGCAAGTTGTTTGTATGAGAATGTTTTGTATGCATGCAATGTCCGACTCGAATACCCATTGGTTGGACATCTGGCTGACACCACCACAAATTGGTAATTTGAAAAAAAAAACATGCATACGTCTGCCATTTTAAGTGCTATATTATAGCATCCAAAATGGCCGGTAAGCCACACATGTAGCGGCTATATGGGTAAGCCTATTATATTCAGAGTGTCATATCACAGTTTGCGCATGCGCTCCCTATAAAGTTTTTCCATTCAGTGTAAAAATAACCAAAGCGACTGTTAAAAGATCATCAAAATCAAAAGGTTGGAGCTGATACGGTGTCATGGGACTTGTGAAGGTGACAGCATGTATAAGCCTTTAGCTTCAGGTTTCTGTTACAAACTGATGTGGCCAATGCAATTAGATTACCTGGGCTATAATAAACCAACCATGTATTATACTGTACATGTAGGCATAAGCAGTTTTGCATGGTATTTCTTCATGTACGTAACCCGAGTTATTTTTATTTTTGGGCCTATAAACACCTCAAATAGGGACGTTGTCAGCAGAACATGTTGCAACCTTAAACAAGATTCAACTTGGAGGGCGGGTACTCTGCATTACTGCATGAGATTGTGATTCTTATGTGTTATTGTCAATTTTATACCCATTTTTTCCTGTCATTTCCAGTTTCGCAGGTATATGGGAGCTCCGGCATGGTTGTTGTTGTAGTGGTTCTTGTTGGGAGTCGATTTTTGAAATGTGCACGGCCATTGGCTGGCCCCCCCCCCAGCCCTGGGCCCCCGACCGCACGCTGCCACCCACATTTGTCCGATGACTCCACCCACCATGGCACCCTCGCCAAATCATAATTGGCGCCAAACATTGTTTTCTGGTGGGCCGAAGAGTTCGGGCCAGCAGACACTGCCGGGGTTTATTGCGTCAGATTTTCCATTGACTTTGTTTGGGTCAAATGATACTACTCACATGAGGGACCGCCCAGAAAAATCTAACCATATGTGGAATAAAAATTATGAGTAAGATTTTAATCAAGAGGAGTTAGTGGACAAGAGGAGGTGAAATATATTGTTACGGCCGGGTCGGCCGCCAACCCCGACCGCTCTCACGGAGCCGCAAGTTCGAGTCAGCCCGACCGATTCGCCCGGAATATAGATCGCCGCCCCGGATAACTCCCGAGCAACGGGTCCTTGTACAAGAACCCGAAATAACGCCCAATCGCAGATCACCGTGGGGTAGGGTCGATTGCCAATCTTCAAGTTACCTAAAATACCCACGTGATCCAACTACCTGGGGTATTCCACCCTCGACGGAACTCGTACGGAACAAACCGCCGAGGCGAGCTTGTCCGTAGCACGATTCCGACGCGTAATGCCGAGAACCCGTCGGTCAAATGTTCCCCCCTATTAATGGTAAAGCCAACGGCTTTCTACATCCGTCAACACAGACGAAATGTTCAGTCAATGAGGGAATGGAGCAACGAGCAGGTTTACATTTATATAATGAAACACGTATGCACATTAAATAAGGGCAAAACACGTATGCAATTATAGCAAGCAACAAAAGCACGACAAAGAACTACAACCGTCTACTTATTAATGTAAACAGTCTTTACACGTTAACAGCAGTTCCCTACTTATTAGATGGGCCCACGGACACACACACACACACACGACACACACACACAACACACACACACACACACACCACTCAAGAATGGTGGCTGAGGCCTTTAATCACGAGCTCCAGCTCGAGGACAGGTGAGCTGAAACTCAAGAGCTTGACTCGAACCTTTCCACCTCGTGTGGTCTTCAACTTGTCGCGGACCCGGGCTTCCAGCGAGAAGCGAGCTGATCAATCGCGCGGGCGATCCTTCCCGAGCTCGCCGCGAATCCTCCCCGCGCATCTCAACACGTGTCGGTGAGACGAGGGGATCCTTCCTGTCGAATCCGTCCGCTTCGCGGGGAGGGATCCAACTCCAAGAAGAGGCCGATGCTGCGCACAAGCGGGAAACAAAATGGAGAACAAAAGCTCCCACGAACCAAGAAGAAGAGGAAGAAGAGGAAAGAAGCCCCACTGCAGCTGCGAGCCGAACAACGGCTTCAAGTTCCTTTCCAAAACAAAGCAGCAGCCGAAGCTCAGCTGAGCCAGCCGAAGCAAAAAGCTTCCGAAGGCTCAAGCCAAGCAAGCCCTAGCAGGAACGGCCGATGGCGCTGCTGACGACTGCTCTCTCGCGAAGCAAAAAGCTTACTCCTCCCGACGGGACTGTCAGCACAGACGTAGAACTCTGCACACGGGACTCAGAACGGGCCTCCCGCGAACTCAGCCCACGAACTCAGCCTAACCCACGGGACTCCACACGAAACTCAGCCCTACCCACGGGAAGCTCCCACAATAACTCTTTTTGAACAAAGGAAAGATGTCCTCTTTATCGCTTTGCACCCGCCTCCCCCGCACCCGGGCGTGACTCATGCCCTCGTGATCGCACCCCCCGCTCAACACGGGTGGGAGGGAGTTGTTGACGTCACCTGCAGGTTCTTCTTCCTCTTCGCAGAGAGGGGAGGGACGTTTTCCATTGTTTCGTTCCCTAACTTTAAATGCGATCAGCGCATCTAATCGATCTCTGAACATTTAAAACATGAAAGGTGAGCTATCTAGGGAAACAATTGCACTTATCGACATAGCTGACTAAGGAGAACCTGTAATGTTTGTGTGCAATTTGAATTCCAAATTCGTAAGAATATTTACGGATTTCAGAAATCCCGATACGACGAATGCATTTACAAACATCTCGGTCCTCAGACAGTTATTTACCTAAATGACATGTCAGGATAGACCCATCCCCATGTATGGTGGGATTCTACTGTGATGCGTTGAGAAGGGTATAGGAATAGATTCCCCTCTCTTATGGAAAGCTCCTTTTTCTTTTTTAGGACGACCTATCATGCCTGGGTTGGCTTCATGGTTGGGTGACGGCTTGGGTTCCTCCGGGTCAATGAGTTCATTCAAGCCCTGTTGGCAGCGCTGAATTAATACACCAGGGCTAGTGGGGTTCCCAAACCTTTTTCCCAGTTTTACCGCTATTTTAAAGTCTGACAGGTTTGAATTACCCGCAACGTAAAATGTGTATTATACAAAACACAAGTGCACATTCTAGTACAATACAGCACTTACTGTAACAGTGCTGGTTATAGACTTAGTCTTGGTGAGATGGATGAAGTTGTTTTTGTCGACACAGATTTTGGGTTGCATTGGTTTAGTCTTTTCCAGCGCATATCTGAGCTTGGAAACCCAAGCCGGTTTCCTAGTCTTGGACTTGACGTGGTACATTGTCGAGAACCCGTTCACACATATACGTCGTGGGAAATGAAAGATGTACATCGATAGCCCGAGTCATTAGAGTTTGGTATCCCATTGCTCCTTCTGAACGCCAGAAAAGATGCAATATCCTCGCGGTGCCAAATGTGCTACGGGTCACGGAATCATTTCTCGAACTTCAGGAATGTCGTCTTTTCAGGGTCGGTGTCAGAAATGAATCTTCGTCGACAAGAAAATGGCTGGCTTTAACATGCGGTGTCCTCTGGTAGAGCTTGCTTTCCGGGAAAATATTTTGTCATTGACGTCTTGAGTTTTTGAGCAGATGCTCACCAATTTCGGTCGCGCGCGGTCACTGAACCTCGCGACTTTGAAGAATTGTCTAGCCTGGTAAACATGGCACGTTGTTGACATTGACTAGCCTGTGCCATAGTACCATTTGTTGACAGTAAGGCTTCATCTTATCTCAGACATCGATGATGGAGAATTGTTTTCCTGAATAAGAGCATTTCAAAACAATCATAACTCTCAAAGATGTCTTGATAGATCAGCTAGGCATGCGATAAAACTTGTCGTCACGAAGGCGTGTTGTCAGGGTGTGCTTTTGCAGCAAGAAGTCTGGTATTTCTGATCGCAGTTCAAAAAACGTCGAAATCGCAAAAACCTGCCGCGAGACAGCCAATCTCACCTTTGTGTTGGCGAGAGAAAGTTCCACGTGTTCAGAGGCAAATTCTTCACGCAGCACTCGCTGACAAACGAGTGTTAAGTGCTGCGACCTTTTTATAAAATTGACACTCGTATACCAGCAGGTCTGCACGTCTTTGGAAAACGAGTCAAGGAAGAGTTTTTGGGTCATGAGAGCTTGGCGGTGAATGGCGCAATGCACGCTAGTAAGCGAAGGAGGCTTTCTTCTTTGGCCGCAATGCAACAAAACTCGGATTTTAACTCTTGAGCATTGCGTGCCCCATCTCGTGCAAATGCTCCCAGCTTTCCCACTATATTCACATGCTTTGCAAAGTAGGTTGGATACCATATGCAATAATGATGTTGTGCCGTGGTTGTTGTTTCAAGCGGAAGGCAGACAAGTATTCTACCTTCAGCTGAAAGCATCAACAATATAGCGAGGCAAAGCAGATCAGCTGAGCACAATTTAAGAAACATCAGTTGACTCACCAGCTGATGGCAAACTATGTGCGTCGATGCTTTGATTTCGACAACAACTTGCCATCTCAACATCCTCCGCCATGTCATGCTATCCGGCGCTGAATGGTGTTGTTGGAAACAGAAACTCTTGATAGAATTCTTGTTTCGCTTTCGCCAGCACATGTTCGCACAAGAATCTCAGCCCCAGGCATGATCAACTCCTCCGCTGCAGTATGGGGCTTTTTCTGAATCACTATGAGATTTGCAAGCTTACGTAAGATGCGCGGACCTGCAATGGCTTTTGCGTGACAGCAAATGTCCCATATAATCCAACCGCTTTGAGCTTTGGAGAGTGTGTTCCAGTCTCCAAAATTCCTCCAAAGTTGTAACCCTTCTGCGCATGGTGAACGTTAGAAGAATGGTCATGTAGTTTCCCAGGCTTTCATGTTCTCATTTGGACAAGATCTTCCACAGCAACACAACACTGTGGCGCACATGCCCGTCTTGTCGTTGAAGTCGGTGAAGCCATACTGCATGTATGTTTCCACATACTTTCGGTTCACGTGGTGTGTACTTCATTTTGTTAGATGCCATCTTATTCTGGAGCTGAAGTGTTTTGGTGATACCAAAGTAAGGCCTACTTATCTGAAAATAAACCACAAACAAACCCATTATTCCACTGTCAGCTGAAAAAATAACAAAATTGTCAACAAACATTACTTCATCAATTCAATTAAGTTTAAAGTTCATGACATCAAAGTACTGAAATTGATATTGATATATATATATGTCCCTATATAGTTTTCATCCTATATAGTTTAATAGGAGTTTTTCGTCGTGATTTCTGATCTGACAATGTTTTTTCACAATACTCGTTCTGCAAAAATGTAGAATTAAAAACAAACCTTCTAGGGACACCCCTAAAAATTCTGCCGAAATCTACTGAACACACAATAACCCACATGATCGTCATCTCCAGAACAACAAAGGCTGCCACGCATTACTTGGGTGGGTGGTCTACGTCAGTGGCTTCTCAAACTATCTGATTGTGGTGGACTGGCAGGTTTTTTTCCAATGTGCGCAGGGAACGGAACCATATTTGTGCCATATTATTATTTGTTTTAGCTCCGAGAAAATATTGTTTGACATCCGTAGTAATTTAATTTATACGGAAAAATATAAAAATAATAATGAATATAACCAAAGTTGATCAACATTTTTATATATATTTTGTAAACGAGTATACAGTATTAACAATATTTAAAAATATATAAAAAAAATCAAACTAGCAAAGCCTTCTAATGCATAGTTATTATCAACATAGTGTATCTCCGTATATAAGTAATAAATGAATAATTAATAATGAATAAGTAGGTGAAAAATTATATATTTTAGTTATCTTAAAACTCACAGTGAATAAAGACATTAAAAAAAAAGAATTGAAAGGAAATAGGTAAAGCATTACAATTGAAGACAACTTTGAAAATGTCGAAATGTTAAAATAGAAATTGATGATATCGGCATGTTAAATTCCTTAACTTTTTACTAATGTGAAAGGTGAGCCTGCTTCTTCTTTGTCAGCTTATCATCGGTGGTTCAATTGCAGGACAGTGCCACGGTGCAATGGAGAATGAATATCCTCACTATTCCTGTACTTTGTCTTATGATGTCATGGTTGAGAAGCTCAGTCTCGCAGAGTGTAGGTTTGAAGGAATGGGGAAGAGTTTTCAGAGCAATTTCCAGTAAGCTCAGGATATTCTGCTTTCACTTTTACCAAAGCAGCAAGGCTGTTGTAGTTTTTCGAAACTCCTCTTCAAAAATCCTTCGTCCAGCAGAACAGCTCCAACATTTATCCTCCATAGTGACAACCTAATCATCTCTCATGCATAAACGCGGATTTCGGGATACCATTCAATTCCCTTTCCATGGAATCTTCTTCTTCTGGAAAGTATGCTGAAACGTTTCTGCCAATTGATAAAGTGTTCTCTGATGATATTTCGTAGAGATGTAACATTAAGGTCTTCTCCTGCAATCAGCGATGACTGCTTCTAGCTTACAACCTTAGTTCTTCAAGAGATACCAATCTCTTGGACAGCTCGACTCTTCCATGCTTACTAGCTTTCGTTTTTGGTCCGTCGATCTTGTCTGCCATTGTAAAACAGCGAAGCCATCCTTCGCCTGCATGGAGGTGTTGAGATCATTAAAGATGACAGATGTCAGCCAAATAAGCCAGCCTTGGCTCGTCAATTCACATCTCGAACAATTGTGACCAGTTTGGTTTTTGTCCTGAAGCCAGTTCGTTTCGTAGTTCAAATGCTGCTTTGACAGACTTTTCCCCTTGATAACCAACGTACAACTCGGCATGCAATATTGTAGCTGTTTATGATCAGCTCCCATATGCATACAATAATGCAGCGAATAGTCTCGAATTTATAGGCATTTGCCTTTTACATGATTCAACAATTTTTACAAACCTACTGAGCAACTGTTTAGTTCTGTTGACATATTTTTTGTTGCAAGACTTTCTCGGTGAAGGAAGCAGTGGGCGTTGACATTGGCATTCTGGGTAAACAAGCGAGCTTGATCTGGGTAAGCCACACTCACATGAATGCTGTCCTATCATTGGCGGAGCGGCCATCAGAACATACGCCTATGCAAAACTTTCCATATCCACGCCACATTTGGTTAAGCGATTGTATGTCCGCTCACAGTCTTGAAGCACTTCAGAACTAGTTGTTTTTGTTGTATGAAGCAAGAGAAAAAAAAACTCTTTTCCTTCAAATCAACCCTCATGTTCAAAGCGGGCACATTCACCATCAGAATTGGCCATATTAGCTAACGTCGGTCATTCATTCAAGCTGCAAATAAAAGTCTTTGGCAAACTTAATCTGTCCTTGAGTTGATCTTCCATATCCGAGCCGATCGTGGATTCGTCGAGCTATAGTGTCCATTTGAAAGTGGCAACCTGAGCCCTTTCCTTGCAGCCACCTCAACCCAGATGCATTTTCCATGCAAGACATCTTAATAACAGCCTATCACTGGCGTCTCACCGATTGTGTATGGCTTTTTTAAGCCTTTAGCAAATTCGAAGTGCTACTTTATAAGAACCCGCAAAGCACAAGTAATTTATGTGGGAACTTCAAAGATCTGTTTCGGACGGCCTTTTAAATCAACATGCTTTTCTTTCAAAGAACTCTTTCGACTTTGAACTCATTTCTTTATTGGTTTTGTATTTAAATGCGCTCTTGAAGGTTTGACGGCTTCATTGAGTCGTTAGCCCACACAGTCTCCACAAATAACAGACACTGCGGTTTTGGCACTCCCCATCATTTGGTGGCTACAAAACGAGTTGAATGTTGCTGGGTGAGGTGGCTGCAAGGAAAGTGGCTCAGGTGCCACTTTCAAATGACACTATAGCTCGACGAATCCACGATCTGGCTCAGGATATGGAAGATCAACTCATAGGACAGATTAAGTTTGCAAAGTACTTTTATTTGCAGCTTGATGAATGTACCGACGTTGCTAATATGGCAATTCTGATGGTGTAATGTGCGCTTTGAACATGAGGGTGATTTGAAGGAAGAGTTTTTTTTTCTCTGCTTCACTACCAACAAAAAATACACCGATAAAATTAAACTATGAAAGGAATTTGAGAATGAACAAATCTTTAGAGGTTCAATGAGTGAGCGAAACTACGCATTGGTTATTTGAAAAAGTGTTCCTGCGGTTAGAAAGGGGAGACAAATAAATAACCTGGGATAAAAAGGGGGTTTTTTTTTTAGGGAAAAAAAAAATGAATCGCTAAATCCCCGCATATCACTTACATGGGGAAAAGTGAGCAGAATCAGTTATATTCACCCTACTCTGAATCGTCCACTGGCCAGGGCAATTTTTTCAACTTTGAACAGTAGTGTTATTAGAATAAATATAAATAATAATATCATGCACTGGAACCACGGTGTAGTTTCCTGAAATCGTATCCACCGGCAGGGACACATTTTGTTCAATTTTGACAGTAAAGTGTTATTAGAGAAAATATAAATATATCAATATCATCACACAGAACGGTGTATAAGTTTCCCTGAAATCGTCCACCCGGAGGGCACATTTTTCAGACTTGAACAGGTAAAGGAAGGAAGAATATGTCAGCACGGAGACGTTGTTAAGTTCCTGAAATCGTCCAGCCGAGGGGACTTTTTACAAACTTTGAAACAGTAAAGTGTTATTGAATAAATATAAATATATCAATATCATACAGCGGAGACGGTGTCGTTCCTCGAAATCGTCCACCCGAGGGGCACAATTTTTTCAACTTTTGAACGTAAGTGAAGGAGAATAAATCACACGGAGACGGTGTAATTCCTGGAAATCTGTCCACCGAGGGCAGACATTTTTGCAACTTTGAACAGTAAAGGAAGGTAGAAATAAATCAAGCACGGAGACGAGTGTATGTTACTGAAATCGCTCCCACCAGAGGCATAATTTTTCAACTTTGTGAACAGTAAAGTGAAGGAGAATAAATCACTACGGAAACGGTGTTATTTTCGTGGAAGTCGTCCATCCGGAGGGCACATTTTTCAAAACTTTGAGAGGCATAACGTGAAGCAGAATAAATCACGACTGAAACGGTGTATTCTGAAATCATCCACCGTGAGGGCCATTTTTCAACTTTGAAAGTAAGTGAAGGAGAGAGTATTCACACGGAGACGTTGTAGTTCCTGAATCGTCCACCGGAGGGGCACGATTTTCTCAACTTGAACAGTAAAGTGTTATTAGAATAAAATATAAATATATCAAATAAATCATCAAACGGAAGAACGGTGTACGTTCCTGAAATCGTCCACCGGAGGGCACATTTTTTCCAACTTTGAACAGTAAAGTGAAGGAGAATAAGAATCACTACGGAGAGGTGTAACATTGCCTGGAATCGTCCACCGGAGGGCCAACATTTTGTCAACTTGACAGTGAAAGGATGAAGAGAATAAATCACACGGGTTATGACGGTGTATTCCTGAAATCGTTCCCGACCGGAGGCGCATATTTCTATCTAACTTTGTAACATGATAGAAGTGAGGAGAAATAAATCACATGGAACGGGTGTAGTTCTGGGAATGGATAATCGTCGTCACCGGAGGGCAATATTTTTTGCACTGATGACAGTATAAAGAGGTGAAGGAGAGAAATAAGATCAGACGGAAAATCGTGTAGTCTGGAAGTGCGGTACCGGAGGGCACATTTTTTCAACTTTGAACAGTAAAGTGTGTTAGCGGTTCTAGGAACCGGTAAGCAATCCCAACATACCTTGTCCCAGAAGTCAGTTTATGTTAAGTATAGTGTGTAGACAGATCCTCCTTGTGTTTAGTGGAAGACACTGGGTCGTGCGCGGGTTGCGAGTGTTTTTTAGTTCAGGTGGTAGTAAATCTTTAAATCCATCCCCCATCTCGATCCACTGTCCACCTGTGTACTCTGGCGCTCGTGTTTTCCGAGGCAAATCTCTGCAGCAGTTCCAGTTCCTGTTCGGGGTCTTCCACCAAACGTTCCAATGTTCTTCTTAGCTTACCACGCACCGTCACCTCCTTCAAACACACGTGATGGGATGGAGCGGCTGCAACTTATCTCTGGCTGGCCGGGAAGATCCTCCAGATATGAGGGCAGCGAGACCCATGAAAGCACCTGGTCCAATCGGGCTCTTGGATTCATCTATACAATTTGCCAGGCATTGACTGCGGGAATCAGGTAAAGGTTGCAAAAAACATGTTAATGGAAAATATTGATTTTTGAAGCTGATTATCACTAGAGGTTGTTTAATTATTCTTTTGTTATGAATTATAGTTGTATTGGTTCATTTTTATTCGATTTTGCCACTGATTGGTTCACCATCTATTACAGTTCAAGATATTCGCGTCGAAAATATTACTAGAAAGTATAGCATGTCATTTCAGTCCATCATTTCCAAGGGTGTATGACTGAATTATGTATAGTTAATTATTTTATCTCTAATTTACAGATGGCTGAAGCGAGGCCACAATGACATGTTTATAAAGCCGAGAAATCACGGGTATTGCTGACTCACACAAGTAAGTGCTGAGATCAGATGACGGCCGAGATAACATTGAAGACTAAGTATTTGCCTGTGCAAAAAAAATTCATACTAGCTTTACTCGGAAATTGACTCCTCAATACATTCCAATCGGTTTTGTATGGGTTTGGATAGAGTTTTGCGGAGGC
>CM068963.1:5295080-5308761 GCA_035128595.1 Eptatretus atami
TACACAATTTTACGTTGGGGTAATTCAAACCTGTCAGACTTTAAATAGGGGTAAAACTGGAAAAAGGTTTGGGAACCACTGCCCTGGTGTATTAATTCAGCGGCCAACAGGGCTTGAACTCATGACCCGAGGAACCCAAGCCGTCACCCTAACCATGAAGCCAACTCCAGGCATGAATGTGTCTGTCCTAAAAAGAAAAAGGAGCTTTCCATAAGAGAGGGAATCTATTCTATACCCTTCTCAACGCATCACAGTTAGAATCCCACCATACATGGGGATGGGTCTATCCTGGACATGCATTTAGGTAAATAACTGTCTGAGGACCGAGATGTTTGTATGCATTCGTCGTATCGGATTCTGAAATCCGTAAATATTGTTACGAATTTGGAATTCAATTGCACACAACATACAGGTTCCCTTAGTCAGCTATGTCGATAAGTGCATGTTCCCTAGATAGCTCACCTTTCATTGTTTAAATGTTCAGAGATCGATTAGATGCGCTGCGGATCGATTTAATAGTTAGGGAACGAAACAATGGAAACGTCCCTCCCCTCTTCTGCGAAGAGGAAGAAGAACCCTGCGGTGACGTCAACAACTCCCTCCCACCCGTGGTTGGCGGGGGGTGGATCCGAGGCATAAGTCACGCCGGGTGCGGGGGAGGGGGTGCAAAGGATAAAGAGGACATCTTTCCTTTGTTCAAAAAGAGTTTGTGGGAGTCCCGTGGTAGGGCTGAGTTCGTGTGGGAGTCCCGTGGTAGGGCTGAGTTCGTGGGCTGAGTTCGGGGAGAGTCCCGTTCTGAGTCCCGTGTGCAGAGTTCGTGTGCTGAGTCCCGTGGGAGGAGTAAGCTTTTTGCTTCGGCAGAGAGCAGTCGTTCAGCAGGCCATCGGGTCCTGCTTGGCTTGCTTGGCTTGAGGCCTTCGGAAGCTTTTTGCTTCGGCTGGCTCAGTGAGCTTCGGCTGCTGCTTTGTTTTGGAAGGAACTTGAGCCGGTTGTTCGGCTCGAGCTGCGAGTGGAGGCTTCTTCCTCTTCTTCCTCTTCTTCTTGGTTCGTGGAGCTTTTTGTTCTCCATTTTGTTTCCGCGCTTGGTGCGACGCATGCGCCTCTTCTTGGGTTGGATCCTCGGGGAAGCGACGATCGACAGGAAGGATCGGCGCCTCGTCTCACCGACACGTGTTGAGAAGCGCGGGAGGATTCGCGGAGCTCGGGAAGGATCGCGGCGATTGGATCCAGCTCGCTCTCGCTGGAGCCCGGTCCGGACAAGTTGAAGACCACACGAGGTGGAAAGGTTCGGTCAAGCTCTGAGTTTCAGCTCACCTGTCTCCGACTGGAGCTCGTGATTAAAGGCCTCAGCCACCATTTCTTGAGTGTGTGTGTGTGTGTGTGTGTGTGTGTGTGTGTGTGTGTGTGTGTGTGTGTGTGTGTGTGTCCGTGGGCCCATCTAATAAGTAGGAACTGCTGTTAAGTGTAAATGACTGTACATAATAAGTAGACGGTTGTAGTTCTTTTGTCGTGCTTTTGTTGCTTGTATATTGCATACGTGTTTTGCCTTATTTAATTGCATACGTGTTTCATTATAATAAATGTAACCTGCTCGTTGCGTCCATTCCCTCATTGACTGAATTTCGTGTGTTGGGAGTTAGAAAGCCGTTGTTTACCGTAATAGGGGACATTTGGACCGACGGTTCTCGGCGATTACGCCGCTCGGAATGCGCACGGACAAGCTCGCCTCGGCGGTTTGTTCCGTACGAGTTCCGTCGAGGGTGGAATACCCCGGTAGTTGGATCACGTGGGTATTTAGGTACATTGAAGATTGGCAATCGACCCTACCCACGTGATCTGCCGATTGGCGTATTTCGGTTCTTGTACAAGGACCCGTTGCTCGGAGTTATCCGGGCGGCGATCTATATTCCGGGCGATCGGTGGTGCCGATCGACTTGCGGCTCCGTTGAGAGCGGTCGGTTGGCGGCCGACCCCCCGGCCAGTAACAATATATTTCACCTCCTCTGTCCACTCAACTCCTCTTGATTAAATCTTACTCATAATTTTTATTCCACATATGGTTAGATTTTTCGGGGTCCCTCATTGTGAGTATCATTTGACCCAAACAAAGTCAATGGAAATCTGACGCAATAAACCCGGGCAGTGTCTGCTGGCCCGAACTCTTCGGCCCACCAGAAAACCAAGTTGGCGCCAATATGATTTTGGCGAGGTGCCATGGTGGGTGGAGTCAGCGACAAATGTGGGTGAGGTGGGTCCGGCAGCTGGCCAGCCAATGGGTGCACATTTCAAAAATCGACTCCCAACAAGAACCACTACAACAACAACCATGCGGAGCTCCCATATACCTGCGAAACTGGAAATGACAGGAAAAATGGGTATAAAATGGAAATAACACATAAGAATCACATCTCATGAGTAATGCAGAGTACCCGCCCTCCAAGTGATCTTGTTTTAAGTGTGCAACATGTTCTGCTGACAACGTCCCTTTATTTGGGTGGTTTATAGGCCAAAAATAAAAATAACTCGGGTTACGTACATGAAGAAATACCATGCAAACTGCTTATGTACATGTACAGTATAATACATGGTGGTTATATAGCCCAGGTAATTCTAATTGCATTGGCACATCAGTTGATAACAGAAACCTGAAGCCTAAGGCTTATACATGCTGTCACCTTCACAAGTCCCATGACACCTATCAGCTCCAACCTTTTGATGTTTGATGATCTTTTAACAGTCGCTTTGGTTGTTTTACACTGAATGGAAAACTTATAGGGAGGGCATGGCAACTGTGAATATGACACTTCTGAATATAATAGGCTTACCATATAGCCGCTACATGGTAGTGGCTTACCGCCATTTTGGTGCTATAATATAGCACTAAAATGGCGGACGTATGATGTTTTTTTTTTCAAAGTTACAATTGTGGGTGGTGTCAGGCCAGATGTCCAACCAATGGGTATCGAGTGGACATGCATGCATACAAACATTCATACAAACACTTGCTCCATTATATGTGGATTGGACGTGATATTCACGTAATAACATTTTCGGTTAATTATCTTATCACCTGGATGGAAATTGAAAGGAAGGGCTCCGTTACCTTGTGTGAATCATGTCTAGTTTCAAAATGATTCGTTGAGCCACTTCGGAGAAGGGGGGGAAAAAAACGAAAAAAACGTTGATGGATCTTTACGTGAATTTAGGTGAATATCACCAAAAAAACGTACATAAATGTCCTGCACAATCTGTCTGACTGACTGCCTGTAGGACATGGTTTTGGTTTTAAGAGCTCGTCGACTCTGTTGTTGATGAGCTAAAAATGAAATGCTCCATTCTACAGTCACACGTTGATATATGTCATACTCTGTGATTGGTTGTCATGCAAGCAATCAGAAAGTGCCACACCTGCATCCATCCATCTATTGGGACCATACTCTGTGCAGAGCATTGGTGCTGCCTAAGCACTTGGCTGTTGGACACAATACTGGACAGGTCATCACTCCAACACAGGATACCAGCAAGCTGGCACTCATTTTGCCGACCTCAAAAGGATGACAGGCAGAGTGAACCCCACCTGGTATTAATTCAACAGTCGAGTGGGATTTGAACTCAGGATCCTAGCATCCCAATCACACCACCCTAACCATTAAGCCAACACCAGACATATACATCTGCAGTAGGTGTATAAAGGTAAAGGCAGTGATATAATTGTCGTGTGGTGAATGCTATGACTCCTGGGAAGGAAACATCACTTGACAAGGACATACAAATCAAAGTCTTAGCTCGTGAAAACTACTCCATGCAGCAGAATGCAGCCTCATTTCATGTCTCCACACGATCTGAATGTAAGAAGGAGAAACAAAACTGGTACCGAGGACAATCAAACTGGGCAAGGAGGAAAGCCCAAACTCCCAAAAAGTGATGTTAAGTACCTCAGGGTATGTTCTTCATGTGATGGGACAACAATCCAGTGGAGATCATGTGAATGACCAAGCTGAAAGTGTGCGTGTTAATGGGTTTTTGTAAATATACAAGAACATAGGCTCAAATGGAGCTCACACTCACACATTACACAAACACACAGACTTACAGACACAATACAACACAGGACTATTAGACAAGACACACACAGCCACTGAGCTTGGGGGAAGTGCTGTCACTTTCCAGGGTACTCTGGGTCTCAGCAACGTGTCAACAATGGCACAACTTTTCTTACCACACTCCACAGGGCATTTCATAAGGAGGAATTTCCTCCTCCCCATCAATACCAATCGATGGGAACCGATGGGAATTGTCCATCTTCTTTACCTTTTTAATGCTGAAGGTCAAGCAAAGAAGCATCATGTACCACTTTTCAAGTCTTTGGTATGACTCGGCCGGTGTTTGAACCACCGATCTCCCACATTCAGTGCAGACGCTCTCACCATAACACCACCGAGTCCGGTTTAACAGAAAGATATTGTTACGGTGACGGGTACCGAGACACCAGCTTGTCACTCAGGGGGATTAGTCCCCGGTTGTCCTCGGTAGAGCCGGACCTGGGGCCACAGCTCACAATTAACGTTG
Source organism: Eptatretus atami (assembly GCA_035128595.1). NCBI lineage: Eukaryota > Metazoa > Chordata > Myxini > Myxiniformes > Myxinidae > Eptatretus > Eptatretus atami. Next base: position 5,299,650 of record CM068963.1, read on the forward strand.
TGGTAGGGTGGGTTGTTTTAAAACCACGAACTCCACCCAGTCAACCACGAGTTCCAGTGTCCGCCGTCTAATTATTCCGTTTAACTGGAGGTCACGTGGTTACCTGAGCGGGGAGCGCGCCCTCGGCAAAGCACCAATATTATCTGATTAGATTTTAATTTTTAACCGCCGGTGCGTGCCGACGATTTTTTGGGTCAAATCTGTGGTAATTACCTCCCGGTCTATCTCGGTTCGGACAATGCTAGACCAATAGAAGGAAAGGACAAACGCAGACAGGTTGGAAATCGACAAATAATTTATTATTAATTAAATAAATAAAAATAACTTTTAATTTTCTGAGGTAAATAAAGAATGAATTTCAAAGCAAAATCAATCAAAATGCCAGGAAAGAGACAAAGAGCAGAAGCTTAACGGGGGTTGACTTACTTACAGCGAAACACAGACAAGGGTACCCAACGGATCATTCGGGGGAGAAAATCGTCTTGCTCACCAGAAAGTCGTCCGTGAAGCAAAAACGTTCTGAAATGCGTGTCACGTCCGTCACCAGCACCCAGATTTGTCGTACAGCCTCTCGCAGGGCAGCCTTGAACGCCAGTCCACACGCACGCGCGCTTCCTTCTCCTTTTTTGCACGCCCACACCCACTTCTTGCTCGCTTCTCTCTCGTACCTCTTTCGTTCATGCCTTTTTATTATCTCAGAAAGTATCTCTTTCTCTTCAGAACGTCTCGTTTTCGCTTTTTCCCCACTCTCAAAACGTCTCTCCTCACAGAACGTCCCTCTTTCGCCTTTTCCTCTCCTCACAGAACGTCTTTTTATATCTTCGGGGCGTCTCCGCGGGGTGCCGTCCGCCCCAAGCTCACCCCGCCCCACTGGGGCATGTTACCATGACGACCCGTGCAGCTCTCAAAAAAGGCGGGCGTCGGAGCTCGCGAAAGAATGCTGCTGAGGAAAAACGAGGGCGGGCTTCAGAGCTCGTGAAAGAAATATGTGTGAACTTGTCTGTCGTAAAAAAAAACACACAAGGACAAATGTGTCCAAGAGCCGCGTCCTAAAGGCAATAACAACAACAACAACAACTTCCGATATTTCGTCACGTTCCTTGATGGAGCCAATAGCGAGACCCGTCATGGAGGCTCCTCGTTCATGACGGGAAAATCGTGTATTTACGAAATTACAAGACATTAAATGGAATAATATTTAAATAGTAACCTGAACTTTTCGAAACTTTAAAGCAAATGTCTGAATATATTTAAAAGTTGATGATAGACGCTCTCAAAAGGTACCGTCTATGCGAGGATGTGTACAGGTGTTTAGTATTTAAGGAGATCCGGATCCTTTATCTAAAAGAGCTGCGTCCTAAAGATTTTGGAAGAAGCTCCAGAAGCTCCAGAAGCTCCTGAAGCTCCTGAAGCTCCTGAAGCTCCAGAAGCTCCAGAAGCTCCAGAAGCTCCAGTAGCTCTCTTAGAGCCAGCGTTCGCTACGCGAGATGCGGCTAAAAAGTTTCCCATAAGAGGAGGGGGATCTATCCTCTACCATTCTCAACGCATCACATCTAAGATCCCATTAGACATGGGGATGGGGCTAATCTGGACATGTATAGAAAATAACTGTCTGAGGACCTGGATGTGTGGATGCATTCATCAGACCGGATTCTGAAATCCGTAACAATATTGTTGTGATTTTAGCTTCCAGGGGGTAAAATAATGAATGTTAAGTATAACGATTGGTATTTCCAAATATTTGCCGAGCTCAGGGTATTGTATTACATTTGAATAAATACATGCCTGGTGTTGGCTTAATGGTTTGGGTGGTGGGTTTGGGATTCTGAGTTCCTGAGTTCAAATCGTGCTCGGATGTTAAATTAACACCAGGCGGGGTTGACTCAGTCTGTCATCCTTCCAAAGTTGGCAAAATGAGTCCCAGCTTGCTGGATGATTGAGTCTTTTGAGTATCCTGCATCGGAGTGGTGACCCATCCAGGATTGTGCCCAATAGCCCAAGAGACTACTTCAGCAACACCGACGCTCTGTATGGAGCATGGTCCGGATGGGATGGGATGGGATGGGATGGGATAAATGTGTTGTGAGTGTATTAGGTAGACGTTTGTGTGTGCTCATTTCTCTCTCCATCCTTTGCGATCTTGGGCCACAGCACGTCCTTTTACAGCACGTGCAGTGACGTAGTCACTCTACCTCCCACTTCCTCAACCTCCCGAACCGGTTCAAACCGGTTCGAATTTGCTGTTCCTGGAAAATCGTGTCTACTCCCTTTCTGGACATTATGATGACGTCATATCGGTGCTTCACAGGCGGGGTAATTCATCAGTGTGTGTGTGTGGCGTCCCTCGGATGGACATTAAGCCGGCTGTCCCGTCTGCTATCACTAGTTTATGTATGTTAAAGATCCCACAGGATGCAATCACCAAGAGTAGGCGAGCTATCACCGGCATCCTGAACAAATTACAAAGTCCTGCCCCGATTAACTGCCGGGAAGACATTAACAAACTACCCAGTATCACCCTTTGTCAAGGAGCTGGGGACCTTCCTTCAGGAAGAGAACAAATCACTCAATCAATCTTCTCAAGCTCTTTCTTTCTTTTTTTTCATTCGCAGTTGTTTTCTTTTCAGATTCTCCACTCTCTTGAAGGTGTACACGTCCAGCGTGGATGGTGTTCCTCCATTTCTCTCTTTCACTTTCACTTTCACTTCTCTTTAATTCCTCCATTTCCGTCACTTCCTGTGTGTGTTCGTTCTGTTCACCCAGAATCAGACTCATCAGTGTGAACCCATGTGTTTTCATGTTAAATCAATCCCGTCTGATTGGTCATTGGATGCTTATTCGGACTCGTTGGAAGAACGACAATAATCATGAGGTGATACACTCTCCCTTTTGGGCGCAGACAAAGACGGTTTCATGAGAAAACGGACACATTATCGTCATTCGCTTCACACACACAGTGGGCGCAGGTTCGGTCAGCTGCGCGCGATGGAAACAAAATGGCTTCTAATTGCAAGTTGTCGCGACCCACGTGCAGGGGGGACTCGAGGGATGTCATGTGAAGCGTCACCAGGAGTCACATTGGGGAGGTGGGGAGAATGTAAAAAAAATAAAAAATAAAAAAAAAGTCACGTATTTGGTGTACGACGAAGAAGAACTAGAAGAAGAAGAGGAAGAAGAGAAAGAAGAAGACGACTCGGCAGATGAAGAAGAAGAGGAGTAAGCTGATTATTTATTTTATTTTTATACTTTCATGTTTGAAAGGAGTCGTCATAATGTATATATATATATATATATAAATATATATAATTTTTTTTGAAAAGTGGGGATCACGTGATCGCTGCTTCCCGCTGGCTGGATCATGGCGGCGGTGAGGTTGCCTCGCTTCTGGGAGTGGGGGAGGAAGATCGTGTGCGTGGGAAGGAACTACGTGTGAGTGGCCACGTGGCTCGTGACACTTTAAATGATGACCACGTGTTCGTACGGTCAGTCAAATTCCGTCGAGGGGACATGAAGGGGCCATTTGGTCAATCACACCTGTGCCTCGTCCACCCCGAGCATTGCCCACTTCCTGTACTGTATGTAGTGCTGTGTATAAAACTACTTTCAACCTTTGATTATGGCCTGTTTATACAGCCCTGCACCACAACACCACAACACCATGACGGTTAATAATAACAATTGGTTCCATCCTGTCGGGAATCGAATCCAAACTACACGTATCCCTAGTGAGCAAACTCACTCTTACATTTGTTCGTGCACATCAGATGGCTGCTGCTTACATCGTCGGTGCAAATACTACTGCAGCACTTATGCTGTGCCTCTCCCCCTGTGGGTTGGAGGAGGGATTTGTAATTGGTTCAAGGTTCTGGTGACATCTGGCTTCCCCTTCATGAAGGACAACACCGTGGGATCTGTCATGTCCACCAGTGAGAAGACCCCCTGGTGTCAGGAGGGTCCTCCAGCGTGACGTCCTTTCCGTGGATGGCACACACATTGATGCATCGCCTTCAATATGAAATACCAGGGTGGCAGTTTGTATGTTAGTTTGCATCCAAACCCACAGGTAAAACAGCCCGGAGGTGAGTGTTGCATACGTACCTCGAGGCTATCCTGCCAGCCATGACATTGATCGAAGGCTTGTGGAGTAGCTGGTACATACGGTATGTCACACGCAGGACAAACGTATTGGTCTACATTTATTAAGCATGTTAGATAACCGTGAACAAACACCTAATATGGGATTTGAACCTGGGTTCCCTGCATCACAAGGTAGGGACCATACTCTCTGTGCAGAGTGTTGGTGCTGCTTAAGCAGTCTCCCTGGCTATTGGGTACAATCCTGGATGGGTCGCCACACCGACGCAGTATACCAGCATGCTGGCACTCATTTTGGATAAGTAAGGATGACCTTGGAAGGATGACGGGCCGAGTCCACCCCACCTGGTATTTATTCAACAGTTGAGCAGGATTTGAACTCGGGAGCCTCGGATCCAAAGCCTGCCACCCTAACCATTAAGCCAACACCAGGCATACAAGGTAGGGGTTAAGATGAGAACTCCATGAACAGGCCAAAAGGAAGGGGTTTTTGTGACCTCAGCATGACGAGGAAGTACGAAACGTAAAAGTTTTTAAAATCTCGAAAACGTCATTTCAGAAGCTGGGCTGATGGGATGGCCAAGAGATATGTGCACTTACCTCGAAGCTGTCTGGCCTGGGTTCGAATCCTGACACAGCTATAAACTGTCGTCCCGGTGTTTCACAGGAAAGGTGATTCATCAATGTGTGTGCCGTCCCTTGGATGGATGTTAAAACTGGGCCTCCTGTCTGCTGGTATTAGTTGGTGAACGATGAAGATCCCACGGTGTCCTTCCTTGGCTATCGCTGGTTGGACTTTGTGTCCAACGAGCGGTTGCTGAGAGAGACTCAAATGAGATTTGTTACCTGCATCGTCCGTGAGCGACACGTGGCTCGCTTTCCTGATGCTGATCCTGCTCACCAGATTCTCTCAGCGAGGGAGCCTCGCTGCCAATGGGCCGACCACGTGCCTCGTGGTTTCAGCAGGTTGATCAGCATCTCAAGGAGATGGTGGGCCAGGTATCTGCCTGGGGGATGGCCAGATGGAGGCCCCTGGAGTACCGGTGGAAAGTGGATGTAGCAACGCGCTGCTCTGGCGCATGCTCCCATACCTGACCTGTCCTTAGCAAAGAGGAGGCGCACCATGGCCGTCACCAAGAACAAATTCCTGCCCTAACCTTAAACTTCAAGCCTGGCCAGCCGATTCGTGAAACACTGGCCAAACTTCCCCGTGCCAACCCCACCTTGTATTAATTCACAGCCAAGTGGGATTTGAACTCAGGATCCTAGGATCCCAAGCCCACCACCTGAACCCTTAAGCCAACACCAGGCATAAGGAGCTATCCCTGCACCTTGAAATGAATTACAACACAGTAGAAGCGATTTGAATGCAGGAAACTTGCACAATGAGCCATCTGCTCAGAAGAGAGCACAAAACAGGCCAACCCGGTTAAAAAAAATAATCCAGGGTCCTGCCAAAGATTGCTTCGTCTATTTGCTAATACATCCAACTTGTCACACAGGCATTCGATAACCCAGCGAATCATCTTGTGTAAGCCGGTTTGAACATGCCAGGCTTCTTGGCTCTCCAGTGTTTTTCTTTCCAAGTTCAATGTTAAACGAGACGCCGTAAGTAATTTCAGTAAAGAAAGCTGAATGTGTCCCATAACTCGCATCCTTCCCCATGTTGTGAAAAATGTATTTTTATTTCACTGTAATGCCCCTGATGCTGAGAGATGTATGGTTCACACCCAAATCCACAGGCATTCACAGATAAAAAAAAGGAATCGCAAGCCTTATTACTACTGGCTTGCTAAGTAGTATGCAAGGCTTTGCTAATGCAGGAACAGGCTTGCACAGCGGGAACAGAGGAGGCAGAGCCCATTCTGAAGTGACACACTGTTTAGTTTGATGCTGGAATAACCATAACATCACTGCAGACATTAAAGGAGGCAAGAGTGGACAGGCAGTGTTTATCTAACTTCAGTAATGGTAGGTAATTGTCGTGTGGTTGATGCGTGTCGAATATACCACACTGGAATGGCACTTTGTGAGAGTCGGTCTGTTTGGTGACCCCATCTGAATGCAAAGCACATGATATATAAATCCCGGGTTCACATTCCGAATACGTACTGCCCACGTTGTTTTGGCCATCATCTCCTGATGTGCTTGTAATTCGTGTCGAAGTACGCCGATGTGTCGGTGTGTCCTTCTCCATGTAACATACATTCAAGCCGTTCCACGTGCCCCACTGTACGAGGCTGACCCAACTCGACTTTTTTCAGAATTAGTACTTTTGATATCTAAGTTTCTTTCACCTCTATATTCCTCTCTTTCATTATATATCTGCCCAAGGAGAAGTGAATTCTTGCAGAATTTTTTTTCTGTAAGGCCCGCTTGGCTGCCGCTCGATGGGTTTGAGGGTTGTGGAGTAGCGGCAGAAACACGAATCCTGTCCAAGTCCCTCCTGATGACTCCATCTTTGCTCTTTACTTCTTCGGGTTCCTTCTTGGTGTTCCATTTGATTTGGCTGTGTTTAATTTCAAGAGGTTTCTTTAATTTATTTCACAACAACTTGCTCAGCTTCAGGACCACTTGACTCGTTGCATTTGTTTTCAGCACCGTTGATGCGAAGAGTAATGAAACGAATTTGCCTTAAAATGACGAGTTGTTTTGCAAGTTTTGCTTGAGCAGGACAGGTGTATTATTTAAATTCACCTATAACACAGCCACTCTACATGATTGGTGCACCTGTTTGTGTGCCCGTGGCCTATGCTGTCGATGAACCTGACAGTTGCGGTGCTTTCCCAACATGATTTACCTTTAAGGTTTAAAAAAAGTCTTCGCGTTTGTGTTGTTTTGTTTGAAATGCTTCGCCTTGTCTAGATCATTGCCCGTTCCAATTTCCCTTCTACCCGGATCATCAGATCATTGTTATTCTGCGGGAAGAAGCAGTAATTGTGTCTGTGTGCGAGAGATGCAGTGAGAAGCCCATGGCATGGGATGATGGGAAAAAATACTAACAGGTCCCCAAGGAGAACAAAGCGACAACACGTTTGGTTATTACCGACGGCGACGTGACTGTGTCTGTCCATCTGTGTGTGTACGAATGAACTTCTCCACATTCATTGTTTGTCTGTTTGTCTGCATTTCTTTCTCCCGTTTACATGTGTATACGTTTCGTCTGTCTTCAACCATCTCGTGTCAGTTTTGTCGCACACCTGTCTGAGCATACATTGAACTAACCTGTCTATACCTTTCAGATTTTCAACCAAACGATGATATCTAATTGCTTCTTGTATCATCGTGTGGGGTCCAATCTCCTATATTATGATATAAAATCAAGTATTGTTGATTCTGTCAAGGATTTTATAATTCCATTTGAATTCACAGAACACGTTTCATTGGCATCTTTGTTTCTCAGGATCGAGGCTCATGGAAGAGCAACGCGATGGAAGGTATTGTCATGTCGACAGCAACCATGATAACTACAACCACAATTAAGGTGATTCATGACACGCCGGGAATCAATGCCACGAATATCAGAACTAAAAGGCTGAATTTGGATGGATATATGCTGAACATGTCTAACCACATGTGATTATCCAACCGAGGGAGAGCGCCTTCATCAGTTTTTTTTTTCCCCTCCAGGGGTTTCCAATAAACTGAGGAATGGTCAGCAGCGGGTCAGCACGGTCAGCAATGGTCAGCACGGGAAAGATGGCAGGAACAGACAATTTATTCACACAAGACAACAGATATGAATCCTAGACAAAGATACAAAAATCGCAACAACTTAAATAATGAAAATGATCCATCTCAAAGGGGCCACAAGCACTCCACAGTCACACATTACAAAGGGATCTGGACAAGTGGGATGCATGGACTAGTTCTGACCCTACAAGGCCAGCGGTCAATGGAACAATTGCAGCATTGGGCAGATTAGACTACAGGGTGAACAGTTTCAGGACCCAGCAGAGATGGAGACAATCCCGCCATGGGTTCAGAGAGGAGAGAGCGGTCCGATGTGAGACACGACAGAGCACCACCAGTCGCTGGCTGGGCGTATTTTTTTTAAAATCTTCTCCCCCTGCTGGCCCTCACCTCTATCTTGAAGGTGGAATGTACGTCCCAGCAAGAGTGAGTGAATGGAGGAATGTGAGCATCCTGTAGTTGTTGGAGGGTCGGAGGGCTGAGAGAGCAGAGGGAGCGAATGATGCTCCAAATGGTGACTTCCTGATCAAATGGTCTCCTCATTCCCTCGCCTGAGTTTCCTTGTACTTCCAGAAATGTTCCAAAATAATTAGTTCACTACGCATCTTTAAGTTTCATCAAATGGATTCGTTTAAAGTCACATGTGCTTGTAAACAAATGAAATTTGCTCCATGTGTACTTAAGTGCAGTTAACAAATTTCTTCTTTGACGGTGATGTAAGGCTCAAGGAGGAGCTTGGAGAGTAAGTATATTGGGTTTGAAGCTGAGATCTCGGCTTTGTCAGCTATGGGTTCTGAGGGCATGTAAAGCAGGCCCACCCTGATTCTTCACCTTCATTATTTTTAAAAATTGAAATATAAAGCGTGAACGTGAACAACTTATTTATTTTGTTTTCTTCAGCCCTGCACTGATCAGTTCTTTAAAACCTGTGTGCAGAGACCATGCCAAGGAGCTGAACAACCCCTTACCCTCTGAGCCAGTGTTGTTTTTGAAGCCGCCTTCATCCTACCTGCGAGAGGGACATCCCATAGAAGTGGGTTTGATATAGCCCTGTAGCGTTGGGGTGTAGCTGCAAGAGGATCTTCTATTCAAGTTTTTCTCTCTTTTTTTGTGCCTTAGTGGTCAGACAATAATAATCATGATATGTGATCAACAAATATAAATGACTGCACTCTAAAACTCCTTTATGCAATATCCGGTGTGTCCTCGTCCGGCAATCACATTTACTTTGCATTTCCTTCTTGTGGACTTCTGGATATGATGTAGTGGGTTCACCAGGGTCACAGCAATGATCTTAATTTCTGCCTCTGGTTCTAAATTTCCC
>CM068963.1:5308771-5324832 GCA_035128595.1 Eptatretus atami
CTCCCCCACCATTTCTTAATATCTCCAAACTGAATCTACATTAAATATAAACGCTTCTTCCTCCTGGAAAAGTATTTACAATCGACTTTAAAATGCATTTCAACCCTTGTATCTCCTTTCGAGATGCCACATGTGTTTTCCTTCTACACCATGATGTATGTCTCCTCTTCGTCACAAGGGTTGTTTTTCAAGTGTTTGTCCTCTAGGTGCCTGGTCCACCAATCATCTGCCCACACGGACAGTGCAGTGTTTCTCCGTGCGTTCAACAAGGGATCTTATCTCCCATCCCATGATCTATATCAACGTTTGTCAAAGTCGGGAATCTCGAATCATAAGTATCCACCCGCCACACTACCCACTAAAAGCTTCATGTCTCCCCTTTCTGCATCCCTCCTCACCCACACCCTCTCACACACTCAAACCTTCCCCCGCCACCCCATTCACTCAAACCTTCTCCCCACACCCACTCACTCAAACCGTTCCCCACCCCCACTCACTCAAACCCTCCCCACACCCACTCACTCAAACCGTTCCCCACACCCCACTCACTCAAACCCTCCCCACACCCCACTCACTCAAACCGTCCCCACACCCCACTCACTCAAACCGTTCCCCACACCCCACTCACTCAAACCTCCCACACCCCACTCACTACAAACCGTCCCCACACCCCACTCACTCAAACCGTTCCCCACACCCCACTCACTCAAACGTTCCCCACACCCCACTCACTCAAACCGTTCCCCACACCCACTCACTCAAACCGTTCCCCACACCCCACTCACTCAAACCGTTCCCCACACCCCACTCACTCAAACCGTCCACACCCCCACTCACTCAAACCGTCCCACACCCACTCACTCAAATCGTTCCACACCCACTCACTCAAACCGTTCCCACACCCACTCACTCAAACCGTCCCCACACCCCACTCACTCAAACCGTTCCCACACCCCACTCACTCAACCGTTCCCACACCCCATTCACTCAAACCGTCCCCACACCCCACTCACTCAAACCGTTCCCACACCCCACTCACTCAAACCGTCCCCACACCCCACTCACTCAAACGTTCCCCGCACCCCACTCACTCAAACCGTTCCCCCACACCCCACTCACTCAAACCGTTCCCCACACCCCACTCACTCAAACCGTTCCCCACACCCCACTCACTCAAACCGTCCCACACCCCACTCACTCAAACCGTCCCACACCCCACTCACTCAAACCGTTCCCCCGCACCCCACTCACTCAAACCGTCCCCACACCCACTCACTCAAACCGTCCCACGCACACCCACTCACTCAAACCTTCCCACGCACCCCACTCACTCAAACCGTTCCCCGCACCCACTCACTCAAACCGTTCCCCACACCCACTCACTCAAACCTCCCCTGCACCTCATTCACTCAAACCGTCCCCCACACCTCATTCACTCAAACCGTCCCCACACCTCATTCACTCAAACCTTCCCCTGCACCCCATTCACTCAAACTGTCCCCACACCCACTCACTCAAACCGTCCACACCCACTCACTCAAACCTTCCCCCTGCACCCCACTCACTCAAACCTTCCCCCTGCACCCCATTCACTCAAACCTTCCCCCTGCACTCCATTCACTCAAACCTTCCCCTGCACCTCATTCACTCAAATCTTCCCCCACATCCCATTCACTCAAACCTTCCCCACACCCCACTCACTCAAACCTTCCCCCATACACCACTCACTCAAACCGTCCCCTCTCACTCAAACCGTCCCCCACTCACTCAAACCGTCCCCACACACTCAAACCGTCCCTACACCCCATACACTCAAATCGTCCCCTGCACCTCTCACATTAAAACTTTCCCCCTCATCCCACACCACCCCAAAGTCTCACCTTGACCCTGCAAAGCCTCCCCCCCACCATCCTCCACCCTCCCAATACCTCCTCACCCCTATCTCTAACTGTGTGGACCACAAACATCCGAGGCCTCTGCTCTAACCTGACATATCTCTCACTCCAGGCCGCTGCTGATAAAACAGACATCATTGGTTTAACAGAATCCTTCCTCCCACGAGACGTCCCTGACCCCTTAGTGTCTCTCTCTGGCTATTGTCTTCCTCCAATTTCATAGGCCTGCACATGCCCCGGTGACAGAGTTGCACTTTACATGAAGAACTCAATTTCTCACTGTCCATGTACTGATCTTACACCTCCTATTCCCTAGTAACACCTCTGGCTGCGACGTCCCCTGCACTCCCACATCTTGTGTGTCTGTGTGTTGCACTGTCCTAACAGTGACGACGACGCATACATATCTCTCTCTCTCTCTCTCTCTCTCTCTCTCTCTGACAACATGGACATTTAACCACTCATCCCAACTCTCTCTCCCTCATATGTTTTGATTTCAATTGTCACCATGCAACTTGGCTGGGTGTTAGTTGTGATGTCACCAAGTTTGAATGTAAAATGTAAAATGTATATTGTGTTCCACGCATGTCTTGCTTCATGCATATTCATACATTACTTCCTGCATATTTATGCTCCACCATGTGTCACGTTAACTCCACTGCAAGCGGGCAAGAGCATTCTTTACCGGTCTGGCAGGACGTGTACACTGTACACGTATCTGGAAAAGGCATGGTTTTTTTACCGACACATTTGTAGTTTTTGATATGAAGAAAAGGTGATTTGAAACTGTGCAAGTGTTGATTAAACTGCCTGGAGCATTCTTATTCAGGAAGCGGGACACGTACGCCGTTCCAGGATATCGATACCTTTCTCACCAGCCATGACACTTCAGCAAAGGACTTCTTTGGCTCCATGGGACTGATAGTCTGTGAACTTTGCAACCCGGATTTCTCCCAATTGCAAATCCTCCCTTCTGGATTTGGTGATGACCACCTTTCCTGCAAGTGTCTCTTGCTCTCCCTCTGCTCTAATTGGTTCATCTGACCAAATGCTTGTGAAAGTGAACATGTCTCTTGACTATTCTCAAAGAGTTGGCGAGTCAGGCATTTCACTCAAGCGGATTGACAGGGACTGCAAGCAGCCATTTCTCTCTTCGGGGATGGTCTCCCAATCTTATCCGCCCTGATTTAACTCAGCCGAGGATTTCTTGCCACAGAGATTCCTGCTCTCGCTCTCCATCTTTTTCTCTTTCTCTTTCTCTTTCTCTTTTCTGTCTTTCGTCTTTCATCTTTCTCTTTCTCTTTCTCTTCTCTTTCTCTTTCTCTTTCGCTCTTCTCTCTTTCTCTTTTCTCTCTTCTCTTTCTCTTGCCCTTCTCTCTCTCTCTCTCTTCTCTCTCTCTCTCTCTCTCTCTCTCTCATAAATCTCTCTGTGTCCCCCCTCTCTTTCCCATCTACTTTATTAACAATCGGGGTGCAGTCATTCAAACTCATTGGTCTCACTATCAGCCATGATATTTATTGGGAAACATGCTTTTCAAAGTTGGCCTCCAAAGCCAGCTTCCGACTGGGCATCCTCCGTCTCACAAAGTCCTTCGTCGGCACACCTGGACTCCTGTCCAACTACAAAGCCTTCATCCACAGTTTGATGGAATAATGCTTTCCCCCTGGGCTGTCTCCCCCCTCACATCTTGCTTCACGCTTGGACGCCGTAGAACAACGGCCTTCAAGATTATCGGAATCTCCATGACGAAGCCAAGTCTGTGGCCTAATACTCTCGCCATCCCAGACAGCCAGTGTTCTTTGTGTTCTCCCGCCCTCTTTTGGTCTTGCACCCTCTCCTCTTTCCATGCTTTGCTCACCCCCAGGTTTCTGCAGGGCACTCACAGTCCACCATCAACCCCCTTCTTGTAAAACTACTGAAATCCAGTGTGTGACTGCTCACTTCCACTCATTTGTTCCTCTTTTTCCCCACTCTGTGGAAAAACAACTACCACATTCTCTTCAATTCATTCTTCTCTCCAGGTCTTCAAGACAGCACTTCACCACCATTTCAGATTGTCCCCCAATTCAAAAAACCGATGATCTTTTATACCCCCCTTTTAAACCAACCCCCGCCCACCCCCACCCAAATCCCCTCCCTTCCAATTTCCAGTTTTTGCCGCCTCCTGAGAGTTCCTTCTGTATCCATCTTCTCCACCCTATGTATCCTCTCCTTCCACCCATTTCTCCCCACACCGATTGTTTTGTCCATGTCTGCTTATCTTGCGCTTCAGAACTTGCTTGTTTGGTGTTTCCCCCCCCCCCCTCCCTCTCTGAACTGTTCCTATTGTTCTGTGTGGTCCGTGATCCGTTTTCAGGTGTACTAATGCGAGCTCTTCCACAAGCCTCGACTATGTACACAAAAAAAAAGAAGTCTAATCTTGCGAAGGATACCATGGGTTATTGTAAATACAGACATTGGTCCAAGACTGCCCCATACATCGCCTCGAGGGAGGATGGCAAGAACTGCACCACCTGACCACAATGGCCCAAGGCTGGCTGACTACGTCGTAGACCAACAACTCAGAGAGATACACCACACAAAAGAAGAAAAAGAAGAAGAAGCATTGGTCAAGGAATTTGAATGGAAGTTTTGGTCAAAGTTGATCCCATCTGAAACGTATTATAAGGAAACGACAGCTTTTGTAGCATCATGTCCTCTTTCCGGTCGATACTCGCATATGCTCAAGAACTGGCATCCGTAATTATGATTCACTGGTGCACAAATGTGCTGCCTGTTTGGTGCACAGTCCTTCTGGCATATTGCTTCAAAAAGACACCAGGCTATCTCATCAGTCTGTATCTTCAGCCAGTCGTCATTAAAAAAAATATATTTTTTAAAGGTTATTGTGAACCATTCTGCTACAAAGCTTCTGGTACAATAGGCCATCTATTTATGGCAGAAAATTTTTGAGCCCTCTTCCTTATCTCCCTTTGTCTCCATGATTGATGAGCACACTGACAGGGCATCTCATTTAATTAATTATTAAAGCTTGCACCAAACAATCTATTTCCAATAACAGAGCAGAGTACTCGATAGCTTGGTTACATTATTTTTTTTTTTAAGTATTTTATTTACAAAATAAATATATTTTTCATATAAAAGTTAAATTAATGAAAAAAATTCTGCAATTCTGGGTGTCGTGGTGGTTTAGTGATGACACTTGGCTGACGTTCCAGAAATTGAATGAACACGTCTACATTTCTGTAAACCGTGATAGTTTCAGGAAAATTACCATGTTGCTATTGGATTGGTGGTTAAAAACCCAGCTGGTTCATTAATATCCAGCTTGGAGGAGGTAATCTACAGTGCAATGCCTGGTCTGGTGTACATGTCACTCGAGTCCACACATTATTGTCTCTTTATACCACGAAGACAACTTGTGAAAAAAGAAAAGGCAATGCCACCCAAACACCCCTAACGGTTAAATTGGTAGATTTCTCTTCAATAGCTCGGAACTGTCCTTTTTGGGATTTGTGTGCGATTGCCAAGCTTCGTTGCATACGTCATTGTCAAGATCTACCTGCTTGTGCATGCATATAATGCATGTATCCCTCAGATCCCGTGGTACAGCCACAACCTGCACCATGAAGTGGAGCTAGGCCTGGTGCTCGGCAAGGGTGGACGATGCATACCAACAGCTGATGCCATGGATTTCATCGGAGGCTATGCACTTTGCCTCGACATGACAGCACGTGACACACAGGATAGGTGCAAGCAAAAAGGCCTGCCCTGGACACTTGCCAAAGGTATTGAAAACCTTGAGGCACTTATGAACTTTATTTTGGTAAGATCACGTTGGCACCTACTCCCCATCCTTCGTCAAATTGTCTTGCCCGGTGTTACTTGTACTACTAAACCTCCAATGTCCTCGAGGTCACCAAACCCCATTCTTTTCGCAGCTCTTTGTTGGTAACGTACTTGCCCCATTTGTGAGAATCGTGCACACACACATTTTGTTTGTCTGCAGCTTTTGATGGTTCCTGTCCCATTGGGGACTTCATCCCCAAGCAGAAGATCCCCGAGCCGCAGAACCTGCGTGTTTGGTTGAAGGTATGAGTAACTTTTTGATTTATCAAGGCTGTAGGTCCATGTTAGTAAAGTAGGACATTGTTGGGACAAATATCAAATTTTGAGACGAGGAAACTGGGAGACGGAAAAACTGCTTCCCATTGTATTCGGTGCACGTTCGTATTATGAATTATTGAGATGATTGTTGTTGTTCATTTGCCGGCATGTATGTTTCTCTTTCAGGTTAATGGAGTGCTAAGACAGGATGGAAACACATCCGATATGATATTCTCCATCCCATCACTTATCAACTACATCAGTAACATAATGACCCTGGAAGAAGGAGATCTCATCCTCACAGGTTGGACAAAAATTCTCATTTGCCTTATCTTGCCGATTATAATCGGTTTATTATTTGCCTTATCTTGCAAATATTATTTGCCTTATCTTGCCGATTATAATCTTGCAAAGTGCATAGCCTCCGATGAAATAATTATTTGAGATCTACCGACCTCCATGCAAATGACAATGTATTTTATACGCAAGACTTTGAAGATCCATGATCTTCCCTTGAACTGTAAAATTTGGACAACCGATAAATAATCGTGAAACGAAACTAAAAATTATCTTCAACTTTATAATAAAGGCCGTTCACGACCAGTGAAGAAACATTTCAAGCAACAAACCAATCCTGGACAGATCGCCACACTATCACAGGATACTCGGCTACAGGTGGCAAGAATTTGGAATATGGTACAAGGTGTCGGGGCCAGTGCTGGCAGATGGGACCTCCGGCTTAACATGCTCCTGATGGACTGTGCACGCATTGATCTGTCTATCGCCCCATCTGCGAAACACCAGGATTGCAACTCATTGCAACACCAGGATGCATGAGGACATTAGAAGACATCGTAATTTTCATTGAATCACAAGGACATTCGTCGACATTGGAAAAATTCACAACTTTTTGAGATATCCTGTAAACAGACAAACAGACAGAAAGGGGTGAAAACATAATAGGTAAATATAATAAACAGGTAAATATATATATAAAGCATGTTAACATTGAACTAAACATGTAAATACAATAAATACAGTGTAAATTAAACAAAAACACAAGACTTTTGCTTTTTAAATTGATTACAAAACAGCGAGGTGAGTGAGAGTGAACATATTATGTGCTCGTTCATGCTGTTCTCTGCCATAAATAGAGAACACAAGACTTAGCTCGGAGATGATGATGATATATACGGGAGGGTGGAGGTTAGAAGGATGTGGGTGTAGAACTTGCGATGGCTGTTGGATCATCGGGAGCACGACGAAGTCGCCTGCTACATTGCCTTATAGAAGAGTAAAACGATCCTTGGCCACCTCGATCCAGAGCAGATCTTCGGTACAAGATGGCATCCTCTTCCAAAACAAGTCCGTCTCTTCGGCGTTAAAAACCTGCTCCAGCATAAATCCCTTCACCTCGGTGAGCTCCATGAGCCATGGTCGGATGCCTTGTGAAAACGTTGGTGAATCCACAATGGTTTCTGCCATCCATCGGTCCGCTCATAGGCATTTTTTTTTCTGTCGGTCCTCGATCCAAACATTAAGCGCTTTTTCCATCCTTCCAATATGAGGATCACGGGACTGGAATGAGACATTTGCGCTTTGCTGTCAGGAACCCTTGCACGGATATTTGACACGCGTTCACACACAGTTCATTGATTCGGTAATGGCGGCCCACAGATGCCACACTTTCACTTCTTGCCGACGTTTCTCACAACTCGATTTCTTCGCACAATGTCTTAACCGTTCTCTGCCTTTTAGTACAATTAATTTTGTCCATCATTGTACGTTTGTGTGCCATTATGAACTGTTGTGTGTCTACTAGATCTTATATATCTAGTCTTTTCTCCCTACGTCATTTCCTGTTCGATGACGACACATCCGTAAATTGAACTCCGTTCCCGCATGCTGGTCTGATTACTGCAATTAACGGTGCGCTAGAAACAAGAAATGGCTCGTAATGAAAGGGAGTCGTACACGTGGACACAAACAATGACTCATCTCAGCTCAAAAACCACAATTGGCTGAAATTGAGGACCACGACAACGAATCGGAACACAATAGGTTGCCCTCAATTGGTCAAAACCATATTGGAGGGTTGACTGTATTGCCATCCATTCTTCTCGTTATGTGTCCAGTGCAGTTTCATTGATATTTTTCATATTGTAGCCGACATGTCATTGTACTAATGTTTCTCTGATCCATTGACTTTTCTTCTTGTCTGTTGTCGAGACGACGTCTTTCCACGGCTCTTTGCACGGTGATTAACTTTTTGCTGCATTTTCTTTGTGTTTGCAAAGAAAGGGAAAAGGGGGGATTGCAAAAGAAAGAAAGGTAAGGAGGATGAAGGCTAGCAGGAAAGCTTCGAGGTGCACATACTCACCTTTGAACCGTCTCACCTGGGTTTTCAAATACACCGTCACCCTATTGTTTTTTTCATACGGGCTGATGAATCAACGTATGTGCGGTCCATTGGAAGGACGTCGAGGCAGATGACCCGTCTGACAACTCTGGTCATTGGAGGATGTTAAAGATAGATCCCACTATGTCTTTCGCGGAGAGTAGGCGAGTTATCGCCGACACCCTGAACAAGTTATAATTCCTTCCACTTTCAGTCGAACGTCAGGCCTGATCAGTCACTTCGTGAAAGACTTGGGCCAAAGACGTTCCCCGGCCGACATCAAAGGAGGTGAAAATAATCGGGACTGTTAAAGGAAAAAAAAAAAAAAGCGAGGATGATTTGATAAGGTACCACGTCGGAGGTTGTTAGCCAAAGTGAGGGCTTGTGGAGTGGCTGGTCAGGTAGCTAATTAGATTGCAAACTGGCTTCGTGATAGGAAGCAAAGAGTGACTGTGAGTGGGAGGATGTCATGCTGGGAGGATGTAAGTAGTGGGGTACCTCAGGGATCAGTACTCGGACCATTACTATTCATTATTTACATCAATGATTTGGATAATGGGGTGAAGAGTAGGCTTTCCAAATTTGCAGATGACACAAAGTTTGGAGGTAAGGTGGATAGCAGAGGGGGTGGTGATCAGTTTCAGGAAAGTATTGATACTTGTATAGATTGGGCAAAAGATTGGCAGATGGAATTTAACCTGAGCAAATGAATGGTTGGAGATGGGAAAAACAATGAAAATAGAGATTACAGGATGCAAGGGGTCATGTTGGAGCGCGTCACACAGGAGAAGGATCTGGTGGTAATAGATACGGGAGGTAAGCAGGCAGCACAATGCAGGTAGCTACAGGTAAAGCAAATAGGGTTTTAGGTAGTATTCGGAGGGGATCAATTATAATCAAAAGAGGTGGTGTTAACATTGTACAGGAATTTAGTGAGGGCCACATCCAAATATTGTGTGCAGTTTTGGTCACCACAGTTCAGGAAGGACATAGATGCCATCGAGAGGGTTCGACGTAGGGTTACTAGATTGATTCTGGGCATAGCTGGACTCGGGTATGAGGAGCGGCTGAAGGAGACGGGGCTTTATACACAAGAAAGGAGTTGGTTACGAGGAGATATGATAGAGATGTTTAAGATAATGAAAGGTAAAGATAAAATAATTGCAGATTAATTATTCAACAGAGTAGACAGCGACAGAACCAGGGGGCCACAGCTTGAGAGTAAAGAAGAGGAGAGTTAAGACGGTAGTAAGGTAGGGGACTTTCACTCAGAGAGTAGTTAATGCATGGAATGGTCTCCCTGGAAAGGTGGTGGCAGCAGATAAAGTAGATAAGTTTAAATTAGAATTAGATAGGTACCTGGAAGTTATGGAGATCGAGGGGTATGGGGATGTTGACAGGACTTTTATGTAGTTTGAGCATTGATGGGTGATTGCGTGTGTGTGTGTGTGTGTGTGTGTGTACGGAGTGCTGTTTGTGGGGGGTCGTGTCAAGGGGGGTTGTGTGGTTGATGTGTGTTTTTAACCAAGCCCATGCATGCCCCCTCCCATGGGGGGAAGAAAAGAAAAGAAAAAAAAACAAAACAAATATAATTTTCATTAATTATAAACATTGTTTTTTCATTTTCTTCCTTGGATATTGTGTTCATGGATTGGTGTGGTTGTTGAACAGGCATGATGGGCTGAATGGCCTCCACCTGTGTTGGATTTCCTTGTTATTCCTTGTGATGATTGGAGACATAAAGGTAGAGAAGTGTAGGGAGAGGGAAAAGGAATTTTGATGGAACAAAAATGGGTTTGGGTGGTCAAAAATTTTCATTTATTTTTCCTGTTATAAATCGATTGCCTCTTTGGAAAACCAAAATTATGGTCATTCTCTGTATATATATATATATATATATTTCAAACATATAATTGAATTCAACATCGAATGGTACAATTGGATGTTTATCAACCGGATGACAACAGACCGTCTCCTGTCACCATATTTGCACGTACAGTACAAAATGTCGATGGACTGATGGGATAGCATGGAGATAGCTTTGTCACCTTTTTGGATTGTGTTATGTAAGGTGTTTCATCACCAATTGAATAAGATCGGTCTACAAGTTTTCATGCTGGTGCTTTGCTGGCAAGGCATTTCATCATCGAGTATGCCGTCTGTTCAGTGGGCACGTTAATCTGGGTACGTGCCTGCTCGTACTTTGTAGTGAGTGAACCGATCTCATTGTGTGTGTGTGTGTGTGTGTGTGTGTGTGTGTGTGACTTTTGTTAAAGTCGATCATCATGTTGTCCCTGTGGTCGCAAAAATGGTATATTCCAACCACGGACACTTGAAAGGTATTGGCAGATCACTGGTACACGATTCCATAAGGAAACTACTTCAGCAGCAGCTAATTTCGTGGGAGATTAGAACATAAATTTTACTCTTATTTATCTGCTCTTCATGCTTTGAACTTTGATATGACTGCCGATTCGTTTGGTGGATGTTTTTGGTTTGACTTAGGAACCCCCGCCGGAGTTTCAGCTGTGCACGAAGGAGACCTACTCGAGGCCGGCCTTGGTAACATCTCTACAATGAATTTCACCATCACTCGTTCTTCAGCAAAACCCTAGTCCAAACTACAATGTCAGTTCTTGAACAATAATGGTTTACGCCTGAAGCTTCGGAAAAACCCTGCTGCTCATATAGGGTGTGTTATTAATTAAACCACACAGCTGGGAAAGGGTTGCATCCCCCCCAAAAAAATCCAGTTGAGATAGATTTTTATTATATTTATTTAATAAAGCTGTACAATCATGAAAGTGTGTGTGTGTGTGTGTTTGTGAGAGAGAGAGAGAGTGCACACACAAACCTTAATATAGTACCCCGGGTGTGGAAGAGACTGGGGGTCTGTAACCTGCGGCTGCGGAGCCACATGCGGCTCTTTAAGGACGAAGGTGCGGCTCCCTACCCTGATCGATGGAACCTCTTTTTCTCTGTCCCAATTTTCAGAGTAATCTTTGTGAATGCTTGTGAGAGGATAAAATAATACTTGAGAACTTTGGCAATGATAAACAGCAATATACATCCGATTACCGGAGATTTCTGCGAGCACAACTTGCACATCATGCTCCGTACATAGCCATTTGCGGTTATTTCATGCAGTTATTTCAGCCATCTTGTTGGCAATAGGGCAGCCTCAACCTCCAGCCTCAGTTTAGAATTTGATCCCCTCCCCTTCGAGAAAGCTCACAATGCCCTGATCCTCAATGGGCAGGTAACCAAGAATCCGAGTAATGAACAACTTATCCAACTAATAATTTGCAATTGGTCACTGACTTTGACACCCAATACAATTTTTTTTATTACAGACCCGAGGCATCAAAAAGCTACATACATCGAACAAACAGTTTCAAATGGAGCACCTCGCCACCAATAGAGCATTTAAATTGCATCAGATGTGGCAATAAATGTGAATTGTTACTCCCAGATTGCCGGCTCAACGATAGTCGACGCCATTGGCATTTTTTTCCACCTCCATCCCTACCCTGTTTAGAATCCCGTGTGGGCACAGGGAACTTGCTAGTCTAAATAACGAATGAGATGTTTTGATGATAACTCCTCTTCATTAGAGGGTGTGCGTGTGATGTCACCACATTTGCGATCTGCCATCTTTGAGTACAAACAAACAAAAAGTGAAACACATGGACTGTATCTTTGTGTTTACATTTGTTAAGACTCGAAGGGCACTCGGTAGTGCACGTACCTCCGCCATGTAATGCCTGATCCACGAGAACATATCGGTCCCAATACATTTTTGAAATATCATGCCATATATCGTGTTTGGTCAAATCTCCCAATGGTGAAGAATCAGTTCAAAAATTAAATGAGTCTCGTATCCAGATCCGGATTCGGATCTTCACCAAAATCGAATCCATTTGTCGTGGTCACAGACCCAACCTGTCCACCAAGTTTCATCCGAATCTGTCCACAACTTTTTGACACCCTCCTTCCCCTTCAGAAAAAGGATGAAAATAAGACTAAAATAGTGCAATGTCATTTGTGTCACTTGTTCGTCATTCTGAAACAACTTCATTTTTGTTGTTCATATTACAACATCTTGAGCATTGACGAACAATTGACAAAAATGACATTCCACTATTTTAGTCTTATTTTCATCCCCTTGCTGAAAAATGTCACTCCACAACGTGCATTTGTTCAACTCTTTTTTTTCTCCCTGCATTTGTAAGGTTTTCTACTTTCGAAAGAGCATATTGTAACTTTTTGCAGGTTTTATCTTGTGTATGTACAGTGTGTATGTGTGTATATATATATATATATACAACACACAAGAAATACCACCCGGCTTCGCTGACGGGAGATATAAAGGCGGGAAGGGGAGAGAGGAGGGAGGGGGAGTGGAAGGAGGGGGAAAGGGAAGACAGTGTGAGGTGAGAGGAAGGGAAGGCAGATGTGCGGTGGAGCGTTAATTACCGCCCAGACACGTCTGGAGCCAAGCAGGCTGGAGACAAACACCGCTTGGATACGTCCAGAGACAAACTCCCGTGCGGACATAAACACCACCGGAAGTCTGGAGCCAAGGCTGACTGGAGGACAAACCACCGCTTGGATACGTCAGAGACAACAACTCCCGTCTGGACTAAAACACGCCCGGACATGTTGGAGCACAGCTGACTGAGACAAACACCGCTTGGATACGCTCAGAGACAAACTCCCGTCTGGACATAAACACCGCCCGGACATGTCTGGAGCCAAGCTGACTGAGAGAAAACACTGCCTGGACACGTCGAGCCAAGCTGCCACAAAATACCGCTTGGACACGTCCAAAGACAAACCCGTCCAGACATAACCACTGTCCAGAGACAGAGGGAGGGGAGAGTGAGAGAGGTGTGGGGAGGAGGGTGCTGTGCTGTGCTGTAAAGGGAGGGGTTGAGCAAGGATGGGACAGACAGACAGAGAGAGAGAGAGGGGAGTTATGCTTTATGAACCACACACACACACACACACACACACACCACACACACACCACACACACGCACGCACACACGGCTGATACCTTTCACCGAAAACACACTGCATTTATATAGACGTCTTCAGGGATAGGTCACAAACATGAATCTTTGTAAACAGCTGCCTGTCATGGTGGAAAAAAAATTTGGCTCGGATAATTTAGAAACACGTTAATTCAGCAAACGGTTCAGAAATTTGGTGTTATTTCACAACAACTCGCTCAGGATGACGGAGCATGAACCACTCGCTCAGGATGACGAGCAGGAACCACTCCTTCAGGTGACGGCATGAAACGTGGATGCGAGCAGACACTCGCTCAGGTGACGGAGCACGAACCCCTCGACTCAGGTGACGAGCACGAACACTCGCTCAGCGGTGACGAGACAACCACTCGCTCAGGGTGAGCGAGCACGAACATCCGCTCAGGTGACGGAGCACGAACCACTCGCTCAGGGGTGACGGAGCACGAACCACTACGCTCAGGTGACGGAGCACGACCACCGCTCAGTGACGGAGCACGAACCACTCGCTCAGGGGTGACGGAGCACGAACCACTTTCTCAGGTGACAGAGCATGAACCACTTGTCAGGGTGACGGAGCACGAACCACTCACTCAGGGTGATGCAGCTACGAACCACCTGCTCAGGGTGACGGAGCACGAACCACTCGCTCAGTGACGGAGATCGAACCACTCACTCAGGGTGACGGAGCACGAAACACTCGCTCAGGGTGACAGAGCACGAACACTCGCTCAGGGTGACGGAGCACGAACCACTCGCTCAGGGTGACGGAGCACGAACCACTCGCTCAGGGTGACGGAGCACGGAACCACTCTCAGGTGACGGAGCGACGAACCACTCGCTCAGGGTGACGGAGCACGAACCACTCGCTCAGGTGAGGCAGCAGGTGACGAGCACGAACCACTCGCTCAGGTGACGGAGCACGAACCACTCGCTCAGGGTGAGGAGCACGAACCACTCGCTCAGGGTGACGGAGCACGAACCACTCGCTCAGGGTGACGGAGCACGAAACACTCGCTCAGGGTGACGGAGCACGAACCACTCGCTCAGGGTGACGAGCACGAACCACTCGCTCAGGGTGATGGAGCACGAACACTCGCTCAGGTTAGAGGAGCAGAACCACTCGCTCAGGGTGACGCCAGCACGAACCACTCGCTCAGGGTGACGCAGCACGAACCACTTTCTCAGGGTGACGGAGCATGAACACTGGTCGGTGAGGAGCACGAAACCACTCGCTCAGGGTGCGGAGCAAACCACTCGCTCAGGGTACGAGCACGAACACTCGCTCAGGGTGACGGAGCACGAACCACTCGCTCAGGGTGATAGGAGCACGAACCACTCGCTCAGGTTAGGAGCACGAACCACTCGCTCAGGGTGAAGCAGCACGAAACCACCCGTCAGGTACGAGCACGAACACTCTCAGGGTGAACGGAGCATGAACCATTGCTCAGGGTGACGGAGCACGAACCACTCGCTCAGGGTGACGGAGCACGAACCACTCGCTCAGGTGACGAGCACGAATCACTCGCTCAGGGTGACGGAGCACGAACCACTCGCTCAGGTGACGGGAGCACGACCACTCGCTCAGGGTGACGGAGCACGAACCACTCGCTAGTTGACGGAGCACGAATCACACGCTCAGGGTGACGGAGACAGACCACTGCGCTTCAGGGTGACGGACACGAACCACTCGCTCAGGGTGACGGAGCACGAACCACTCTCTCAGGGTGACGGAGCATGAACACTCGCTCAGGGTGACGGGGCACGAACCAACTCGCTCAGTGTGACGGAGCACGAACACTCGCTCAGGTGACGAGCTACGAACCACTCGCTCAGGTGACGGAGCACAAACCACCGCTCCAGGGTGACGTGAGCACGAACCACTCGCTCAGGTGAGCTGAGCCGAAACCACGTCGCTAGAGTGAACGGAGCATGAACCACTTGCTTCAGGTGACGGAGCACGACACTCGCTCAGGGGACGCGATACACAAACACTCGCTCAGGGTGACGGAGCACGAACCACTCGCTTAGGTGACGGAGCACGAACCATCGCTCTAGGGTGACGGAGCACATCCACTCGCAGGATGACGGAGCACGAACCACCTGCGCCAGGTGGTGATGGAGCACGAACCCTCGCTCAGTAACGTGAGCGAGCACGAACCATCGCTCAGGGGTGACGAGCACAAACCACTTGCTCAGGGTGACGGAGCACGAACCAGAACCACTCGCTTCAGGGGTGACGAGCACGACCACTCGCTCAGGTACGGAGCACAAACCACTCGCTCAGGGACGGAGCATGAAACCACTCGCTCAGGTGATGGGAGCATTAACCACTCCTCAGGGTGACGGAAGCCATGAACCACTCGCTCAGGTCCGGAGCGCGAACCAACTCGCTCGTGAAATGACGTGGCAGGGAAAAGCGTCCTCAGTGAGTGAAACGATTCTCTCAGAATACTTGCGCGGGTACCCCTATCAACTGGAGCGTTTAGCAATGGCTTAAGCACTCATGCAAGCACTCCAATTAAATGGTTGACAAGGAACGGTTTGCCAGGCTGTCGCTGCATATCACAAAGGATCCATGTAACTTTAAAGCCGGTCTTCACCGTGCATGCAGCAGTTAATAAAAT
>CM068963.1:5362010-5372155 GCA_035128595.1 Eptatretus atami
GTTTTTAAGATTATTATTTTTTGATAAAATATACAATGGACCCCGAGCCTCGGCGCGTGTGCGGTTTTTATTTTGACACGACTGCTTATTTCCGGTCAGATGCTGGTGATCGAGGTCAAATGGAGGAGTGCTTTATTATTTTGTAAAAGCAAAAACAAACATCATATCGCATCATTGATGGGGTGTTCTGCTCTTTTTATTTATTTTACTATTGTTTGCTTGTGATACTTAACACGGTGATTCTTGCGATTCTGTGGTGTTGGTGGTGTGGTTGTGTGTGTGTGTTGTGTGTGTGTGTGTGTGTTCGTTGTGTGTCGAGCGTGTGTGCGCTGCTTGTGTTTTTCTCGTGTTTCGCGGCACGACTCGGTGGGTTTTTAGTCCCGGGGGCATGATGAGGTGTTCGTTCGTGCAAGTGTTTTGGGGTTCTCGTCAGTGGTGTTGTCTACACATGTGGATGTGGGTTTGGGATTGAGTGTTGTTTTGTTGCTCACCTTATCACCGTTCTGCACCATCGTTTTTCGGCCATTTTGTATCATAGTGATGTACAACTATTTTGTGTCGGTTTGTTCACCGGTCTCCCAGTTAGACACCTCCCGGACTTTCACGATGCAGCGCTTCCAAAATCGACCTGTTTGTCGTTTGTTCGTGTTGTCTCGACACGGTCCATCAAGTTTGAATTTATGGCCAGTTACATGGCAAATGATGTGCCTATGGCTGACTGGGTCATTTTTCCAAGCCTAACTGCTCTGTCATGTTCATCTCGTCATTGTTTCAAATTCCTTCCAGTTTCACCAATGGAGAATTGGTCGCAGCCTTTGCATGATGACAAAAGCCTGTCAAAACAGCAAACTAACACTTGAAGATGTTGCGAGCTTGCTGGAGATGTCTGAACAGCACGACCTTCATCTGTGACGGTGCACACTACCGACAAATATTTGGCACAGCAATGGGTTCACCGGTCTCTGCCGTTGTGGCTAATTTGGTGTTGGAGGAACTCGAACGAAGGATATTTGAGTCTCATGAGAATTGGCTCCCACGGTACTGGAACAGATGTGTAGATGACACCTTCGTCATTGTGCATACACGCATGGTAGACCACCGACTGGGACATCTTGGCCGAGTATTCCCCAGCATTAACTCCACAATGGAAATCGAAAAAGAAAGCAAAACGGCATTTTTGGATGTGAAGGTGCACCGTAAGCCTGACTGCTCCCTAAAGACTTCGGTTTACAGGAAACCAACGCACACCAGCAGATTACTGGATTTTAACTCCTGCAACCCAATCTCCCACAAACGCAGTGTAGCACGAACCGTAACAGCTCGGGCATGGACGGTGTCATCTTCCAAAGCCGAGGCAATTAAAGAACTCAGAGTAGTTAGAGGAGTCCTGCTCAAAAATGGGTACAAGGGGATACTCCCCACCTTGGAAGAACCAAAAAGGACAGAACGGAAGGAGCCAGACACACTTGGGCGCTGTGTCCTGCCATACTAACCGGGCCTTTCAGAAAGGATTGGCGCGATAGTACGAGCTAGTAACTGTGGTGTCACCAATGGAGCTTGATCGGAGAACTACAATCCTCACGCACCATCCGTAATGTCATCTCAAAACTAAAGGACCTGATACCAACTGGTGATAAATCTGAGTAGTTTACCATTCATCATGCATCGACTGTGACCAATTCTACATTGGTGAAACTGGAAGGAATTTGAAACACGACTAGATGTACATGATAGAGCAATTAGGCTTGAAAAATGACCCAGTCAGCCATGGCACGTCATTGCCTATAATCTGGCCATAAATTTGACATTGAAGGGACCCGTGTCCGAGACACTACATCTAACAAACGACACAGGTTGATTTTGGAAGCCTGGCACGTGAAGAGCCGGGGAGGGTGTCTAACTGGGGAGACGGTGGACATACCGACACAAGTACACCACCCTCTGATACAAAGGGCGAAAACTGGATGGGCAAACGGATGGATAAGGTGAGCAACAAACAACACTCAATCCTAAACACCACATCCACATGTGCACAACACCCAACGAGAACCCCAACACTCGCACAACCACACACCTCATCATGCCAACT
Organism: Eptatretus atami; assembly: GCA_035128595.1. NCBI lineage: Eukaryota > Metazoa > Chordata > Myxini > Myxiniformes > Myxinidae > Eptatretus > Eptatretus atami. The sequence goes on from CM068963.1 coordinate 5,364,100, forward strand.
GGACCGACAAAGCCGAGTTCGTGCCCCGGAAATACAAAAACAACAACAAGCAACACACACCACGTGCTCAACAACACAACACATACACACACCCGATCATGTGCAAGTAAAAACAAACGAGCAGGGCACCCCTTCAATGATGTGATTTGACGTTTGTTTTTGCTTTTGTAACATCAAAAAAAAAAAAGCATTCCTCCATTTGACCTCGAGCACCAGCACGTGACCGGAAATGAGCGATCACATGGAATAAAAACCGGACACGTGCCGAGGCTCGGGTCTATTGTGCCTGATGAAGCGCGGCTGTAAAGCAGGTGAAACGTTGCCCTGAGACGGGTCTGCTCTCGCTTTTTTGCTCAAATTAGCGGAGTCGATCAAATTTTTACTTTTGGTTTGAAGTGCCTTCTTAAAAAACAAAAAACAAGTGGTGCCAGGCACAACAATCCCGCCCATTTTGTAATTTTGACCGATGACCATGACCCCCAAAACTTCGGACCCTACCGATCTTCACAAATATGCATTTTTCACTATAGAAATGGGTAGGATGATAATGACAAATAGAATAAGGTTCACTATAGCTTAGTTTGAAGTAAATCAGATCATTTTTGACGAAGTTATGAGCGAAAAACGATTTTGATCTTTTCGTGTCCTTGACCTTGACCTTTGATCCAATTGGACCCAAAAGTTAATGGGGTCGTCCAAGGTTCATTGCCCACCTGTGGATTAAATTTGATAGTGTTTGCTAAAGCCGTTTTGCCGTAAAGTTGCTAACAGACAGACAGAACAAACAAACTGGACGATTACAATATCCCGCTCCCTCCCTCCGTGGGGCGGGATAAAAATATGTATATGTATATGTATACAGATCATACATACATACATAACATACATACATACAGGGTGTCTGAAAATGGAAATACCAAAAAGAAGGTTGAATAGCTTTATTGTTCAAGATACCGACATTTGATATGAAACATGCATTACACTTTAGATGATTATTCCAAAACACAATTTTGTGTCTGTCTGTCCATGAAACATTCGGTCATTACTTATCCAGTCTCAACCAAACTTGCTGCTGGGATTGAGGTCACACGATGGAGGTTGTAGCAACTTCATTTCCCACACCTCCCCCTCCACAAGGCTTTTCCACCTTGAGCAAAATCTGTGTTAAGGTATATAAATATCTTACCGTGGTGTTTCAGGGAGTTCACAACGGCGAAGTTAAAATTATTATACATCAAGTATTCGGTCACTCCATTCAACGTATGATTACCTTTTTTAACAAGTCGCTGCTGTGTTCGCACGAGATTGAAAAAGATTTGGAGGAAACGAAACGTCCTCGAGGCATCCTACTCTTTATCGTGTCCCCGATAGACTAACATACCCAACCTTCCAACCCCCCCCCCCACCCCCTCCACCCTTTGGCCACTCCCATCCAAGCGGTTTAACAATCTCTGTTAAATTTGAAGAGGATTCTGTTCTGATTCCGAAGACTGTGACATTTAACTACTTTCACTGCTTTGATTATTTCCACCTTCATTGCTCTAAATCATCATTAAGTGATGTCACAATTTGCTGGTACGACTAATCGACGCTGCGCTTTGCTGACTGGTCCCTTGGAGTTATTAACGACTTCGTAGTGTCCCTCCTTTCCTTTAATGACCTCATCACATATTACCAGCCAAGGGTGTGGTTGTGGCTCAATTGGTTCACGGGCGCCAGCAGTGACCACTATTTTCGTTGTGTCTGTGTGTCTGTTGGCTGCTCTTAGAGCACCCTTATTCTGGACAATTCCATCTGTCTGTCTGTCCGCGAAACTTTGGTCAAGCTCAGGGGCAAACCACTCAACCGATTCCAATGAAATTTGGTAGGTAGGACCAATATTTCTGGAATCGTGTGCTTTCGAATATGGGACCCCGGGCCCTAGCAACGGCATAGGCAACGGCCCTTTAAAGTGGTCAAAAAATCGAAAAAAATCAAAAAATCGAAGCTTAGAGTTCTGTGCACAATCTATCAGCTCCCTTCATGCCAATTTGCAGCCCTAAACAAAAATATTGTGTAGGAGGAGATAGGTTTGGGCGAGTGAGTACATGTCGAACATTTCAGAAACGGTTAATTGCGAATATCTCTAAGAGAAAGAGTCTGATTTTGATGAAACTGTGGGTGAAATGTGTACAATGTGGCTAGCATGTACACAAAAATGAATGGTTGCTATGCACACCTCCGTTGCTTAGCAAATAGCTAAAATACTTTATCGTACATCGTACACTTATTGTGGACTGTACAAAAAAATCAATACCTCCGAAACTGGACTCCGAGGGAACCTGTTTTTTTTGTGCCCAAGGAGAATGTCTTCAGCATCATATAAAAAATAAAATCTTTAGCGAATAGATAAATGGAATTACCAGGGCTGCCATTTGTTAGAGTCTCTTTGGAAACATGCCTGAAATTTCACAAGGTGGGTTTCTGGCGCGAAACTAAGAGGGCTGTGATAATCATATTTATTGTGCTAAATTGATTGATAGCATGTAACATGATGAATATCGCTAGTCGCGTCGGCCAGCTTTCCATCTAGAGCGAGCAGCCATGTCGCCATCCGGCTTGTCTGTCTGTTTGTGACTCTCTCCAGAGCATAGCTCCGTGACGTTTGATGCGATCTGGATGAAACTTGGACTACAAGCTAGATATCATGGTCTAGTTGTGTCTTTTTGTATGAAGGGAATCCCAGCCCCTTGTGGGCGGAGCCACGCCACCTTGAACTTTTTATTTATTTTTTTCGCAATTTCATTTCCTAGAAGCTGTGCGTAATGTCCAAAAGTACAACATATAAAAAATCGATTTGATTTGGTCAATTTTGACGGAAGAGATAGGTTTTTACGGTAAGGCTTCCTCAATAATGCCTGCGAACCATCGTCGCCTCCGGCTTGTAAATATCAAAATATTTCTCTGTCAGTAAATTTTTTTGGGGAGGTGGGGGGGAATTCCATGTTTTTACTTGCATATGAATGAGTAAACATAAAAATTATGTATTTGCACTGACAGATGTTGGTCTTTTTTGTTGTCACTGTTCGAGGCAATTTAGGGTTTGTGTTGCAGTCGGAGCTGTAATTTGTTTCCTGATGCTGAACAGGTTAATATCATGTCCATGTGTGTGTGTTTGTGTTGTGATTAATCGAGTAAAAATACATTGCATCCTGACATCCTGTAAGACAATTTACACTCGTTCGGTTTGATTCTTGCTTTTCCTTTGGCAGGTCGCTCGTCAATTTTCCCCAAAAAGCACAACAGTCTTTCGACACCAGTACGATCCCACGAGCCAATGGCCAGAGTAGAATCTCGGCACCTTCTGAAATACAATACACCTCAAACCCGTGTTGTGGTCCATCACCAGATCTCCACTGTCCACACCACCCAGCAGCTCCAGAGCAGCAGTCTGGAGTGGACAAGAGTAGGACTGTGATTGGGCCAGGAGACAACAATGATAACCTGGCAATGATGGAGATCGCAGCAGTGTTGGTTGAGGTGGAACATCTGGGCTCTGAAGTTTTGCAGTTTCGTGGAATGCGATCCAGCAGAGAGTTTGCACATCTTGAGGAGCTCCTACACAAAGCAGATGCTGAGGCTGGACTCTATTGAGACGGGTGGCGCAAGCAGACATCGACAACGGCGTCGCACTGTTGTGTGTCAAGTGCAGAGCTTGCTTAACTTCCTTGAGTCTAATGCCAGAAAGTAAAATACTTCATTTGTGCTTTTTCCCCCCTTCTTCTTCTTCTTCTTTTTCTTCTTCTTATTGAATAGGCAAGTAATATATTTTAATCATTTTGAGTAGGTTATCGTGATAGGTTTTGGGTTCCAAGAGTCAGTATATATAACACATGGAAAAAAGCTAAATTCAGGACGCCTACAAAAGAGTACTACTTGCGGAAAGAGATAAATGAGAAATATATTGTTGCGGTCACGGTACCGAGACACCTGCTTGTCACTCAGGGGATTAATCCCCGGTTGTCCTCGGTAGAGCCGGACCTGGGGCCACCGCTCACAATTAACGTTATGGTACGGTGGGTTGTTTTAAAACGACAAACGCCACCCAGTCAACGAGTTCCAGTGTCCGCCGTCTAATTATTCCGTTTAACTGGAGGTCACGTGGTTACTCTAGCGGGGCGCGCCCTCGGCAAAGCACCACTATTATCTGATTAGATTTTAATATAGGGCGGCCGAGTGTTTAACCGCCGGTGCGTGCCGACGATTTTTTGGTCAAATCTGTGGTAATTACCTTCCGGTCTATCTCGGTTCGAACAATGCTAGACCAATGAAGGAAAGGACAAACACGGACAGGTTGGAAATCGACAAATAATTTATTAATAATAAAAAATAAATAATAAAAAGAACCTTTTATTTGCTGAGGTAAATAAAGAATGAATTTCAAAGCAAAATCAATCAAAATGCCAGAAAGAGATAAAGAGCAGAAGCTTAACGGGGGTTGACTTACTTGCAGTTAAACACAGACAATGGTACCCAACGGATCATTCGGGGAGGGGAGGGGAGAAAATCGTCTCGCTCACCAGAAAGTCGTCCGTGAAGCAAAAACGTTCTGAAATGCGTGTCACGTCCGTCACCAGCACCCAGCTTTGTCGCACAGCCTCTCGCGGGGCAGCCTTGAACGCCAGTCCACACGCTCGCTGCCGAAGCTCTGGGCAGGACGAACCGTCTCGCTGTTGGCGATGGCCAGACACCCACACGCACGCTTCCTTCTCCTCTTTTGCACACCTACACCCGCTTCCTTGCTCGCTTCTCTCTCGTACTCTTTCGTTCAGCTTTTTATTATCTCAGAATGTCTCGCTTTCTCTTCAGAGCGTCTCGCTTTCTCTCAGAACGTATCTGCTTTCTCTTCAAGAACGTACTCTTTCTCTTCAGAGCGTCTCGCTTTCTCTTCAGAGCGTCTCGCTTTCTCTTCAGAACGTATCTGCTTTTCTCAGAACTGCTTCTCTCTTCAGAAGTATCGCTTTCATCGTTCAGAACGTATCGCTTTCTCTTCAGAACGTATCGCTTCTCTTCAGAACGATCGCTTTCTCTTCAGAACGTATCGCTTTCTCTTCAAGAACGTATCGCTTTCTCTCAGAACGTATCGCTTTCTCTTCAGAACGTATCGCTTTCTCTTCAGAACGTATCGGTTATTTATTTATTTTTATTAAAAAAAATAGAAAAATTCCAATTTGTTTCAAGCATAAATGAAAGAATCCTCGACGTACAGGCTGTGCTTTCCATTAATCACCAGTCCAAGGCAATTTTACATACTCAGCATGTACAGCATGGTGGGCGCATCAACTCGAAAACACACTTTCACCTGATAACGGTTTGTGAAGAATGATGATGATGTTCCGGTACTTCCATTGGTTGACCGTTACTCTGGCCCGTATAAACCATAGTGAAGACCAAAGACGGCAAATTATCGGGATGTCCAGCAGTGATATTGCACATCAACTTGGCTTCTATCGTACGATCAGCAGATCGGTCCACAAACATCAACAAACCAATGATGTTAAAGACAGGCCTCGATCTGCGTGACCCAGGTGACCTATAAAAGAGAAGATGCAGCTCTGATCAGGCTCGGTAGACGTATTCCGTTTGCCACAAAGTTTCAGCGTGAATGGAATCTCCCTCGGTTTTCCACAAGAAACTGTCCGAACTAGCTTTTTTGCTGCAGGTTACAAAGCAGTAGACGGATAAGACACCTTCTCACCCAAGAATAGAATACAAGGCAGCCGGCTTGGCATGGAGCTACAAGGCGACACTGGAATCTCACATCCGGGAGGAAGATCCATTGATCCGATGAGAGCCGATTCTCCAGCATGCGAATGACGGTAGAACTTGGATTTGCTGGCATCCGAACAAAGCCGATACGCGTAAGAACGTTGGAGAGTCCATCCCGTTTGGTGCGGATCCTTTATGATATAGGGCTGCCTGTTAAGATTGTAAACTTGACCTCCTCGCTGCACAGTGTAACCTGATGGGTAAAGTACCGTAGGGACATTTCCTAATATTTTACCGTAGGGAAAGCACAGCCGTGTTTAACTTTTTTTCCATGTGTATATGTCTGAGAAAGATGCTAATTATAATTTGCATTGATTAGCAGAGGAAGTTGATGACTTTCAGTCTTGTAAAACCCTGCCTTGTGCTGCCTCTGCATTGAGTGGCCCACCTGGTTTTACGGCCAAAGGTATGGTTGTGCTGTGAGACATCTCTGAATAAGTTTGTCATCTGCCATATGGGTCACTTTTGCCAAGCAGACGATGTAGCCCACGTCATACAGGTTTTATTATTGGTGTATTTCACGTGTTGGTGTATTGCTTTTTATGTTTTCATCCTTTAATCGATGGACTGGCAGTAAGACCTCAAAGATGGTCAGCGTTTGAACTATTTAGCTTGAACTCTATTTTTCCAAGTAATCCTGATGCTCATTTGCGCCGAGCGTGTTTTCTTTGGGAAAGGGGAGGTCGCTGATTGTTAAGCCGGCCTTCTTGTTTTGCTCTCATTTGGCTGCTGGACCTTAACCGTTGTGGTACTATTGAAAATGGGATGCCATTGTGTGCTGATACCCGGCCAAATTCCTGACTGAAGGCTGTTTCGACAGACTCGTGCAATGATGTGATGTACTGTCCGGGGGAAATGTCAACGACCATAAGGTCATGAGTGTCCTGATGCCTCCAGATGTCCATGGAGCAACAACTTGAGCATTGCTGAATGTCATGCGCTTCGCTTTTGTGTTTTTTAACATGGCATGGTTGTGCTATGAATTTTTTTTTGTTGTTGTTGTTGGGTAAATCTGCAATATAGGTGCAACGTTGTTGTATGATCATCCTATTGCCCTGTGGCCTGGATTTTTGCCACCTTAGGGTTGGGTGTAAAAGCATGGGTCATATCCCATCAGCTGTTCCTAATTCTCATTGCAGAAAAATTAATGGGTTTTTAAAAAGAACACTGAAACATCCATTTTTGAAAAATAAATAATCGATTACACGAGATCCAATGCAATATGAATTACATTTCCTCATGATGTCTTTTTTGCCCCCAAATAGGTTCGTGAAATCGAATTAATGCCGTTCTATTAAACAAAAGCCGTTGTTTGAGTCTTGTGAGGACGTGTGCAAAGGAAGTTTAGATGTAAATCTGATGCTTCGAGGTACTCAAGTGCACTTTCAAACATCTATAAATTGTCATGTACGTGATGGATTCAAAACTTCCTGTGTATTAGTTACATGCTTGCTAGGTTTGTTCAAGCAATGTGATTTTTAAAATAGCACTTGTGCAGAGATTAAATAAAATGGCAGTTAGGTGCTTAAGACTTGAAAATGTAGCGGCTATTTGCACCGCTGTTTTTTGGTTAATCGACACCAGTATCGCAGATATAGAGATTTTGAGTTTGAACCGATATGATGAAAGATTCGGTTTTGAATATGTTTTTCTGGGAACCATTGAATACACCTTCAGAATGGTGAAGAGGTCCTCGGTGTGAACACAAAGGAATTTTTAAAAACTCTAGTTACTGCGATCGGTGCCATCAAATTGCTCTCTAGCACAATTTCCCCAAATGCTGGTGTGCAACGACTGGGGCGAACGTTTTTCAATGATTTACCGATGATGATCTCTGATTGTTGATTGAAACTGATGAAGTGCTTTCTTCTCGAACTCTAATTGTTGTCTTTCTTCGAAATGCAAATATCGATGGCCATGACCTTCTCGAACTTGATTCTGCTAAGACTGACAATGCAGGTCCTTGGGCCCCTCATCCCTCCTCAAAATGTTTCAACCACAGATAGTAATACTTTGGGATCGCAGCATCTCCTCATCTCTGCTCCTACGGTTTACAATTCGAGGTGTGACGACGGGCCCCCGATTCTTTCCTGTATCCTGCACACTGCTAAGATCTGTAAATATATTTCTTCTTTCTGCACTACATTGCCAAAATCTGTTCGTGAGCTTTGATCAAGTGGACGATAAACTTTGGGTCGTGCCGTCATAACGTTGTGCTTGCATTACAGTAACTCGCGATGCGTCGGCA
>CM068963.1:5372180-5395412 GCA_035128595.1 Eptatretus atami
AAAGAGAGAGATTGGATGACCACAGAACTTCTGAACATGTTTCTAACTTACAGCTACCGTATAAATGGCATATTGGCAGCGTTTAGAGGAATTGGTATAATAAATGGGGTTCACAGGAGAATCCGTCAGTGTTCCAGACTCCATAGTGAGCAGATGTCATGTCATCCGAGAGATGGAGATCCGGCAAGGCGAGATGAGAATACCTACAGCTGTCCTCCAACATTAACATGACCTCATCGATTTGACACTGTACCAGTTGCGTGCGAATAGAGCCAGGAGAAGAAGAGGTGAACGAGGAGAAGGAACTGGGTGAGACCATGGATCGGGAGCGACGGCAGTTTGGCATGTATGACCAGCTCATGGTGGAAACTCCGTAACGATGAGTCTTCGAAGTTTTCTCGGCATGACGGTGATGTTGACACTTTGATGTCTATGCGGTTATGATTGATCATCGAGTGGCAGCCTTTTATAGGCTATGGCCACGTGATCGTCGCGATACGCTGCCCCCCGCTATGCATAAGTTAGACATCGTTGGGCATAAGTTGTGAACGCCGCAACATGCTAAGCATTCGTATGGTATAAGTTATCTATTTATGAAACATTCTGTGTACGTTACTAAAACATTATCCATACGTCCAACTCGTTTGAATACACTATTATACGCCAAAACTGAAAAAAAAAAGTTCAGCGTACGCTAGCGTTTTAGATACAATTTTGATACGTTGCATAGCTGGCTAAATCGTCAAGGTGTGACGGGGCTTAACCCTTGGGTGCATGAGTGCAAAAAGATAATGCAAGAACAGCCAAACTGGTCATTTTTGATCCACTTATGCATCTAAGGGTAAGGAGGGGATGGAGGGGAACATCCACAGAAACAGATTTGATGAGATGCACCAGGATTTTGAGGAGGGAAAGAGGTTTGAGAGTTCAGACTTAGATTAGAAATATGTTGTTTTCTGGCTCTCCTGAGGTAATACACACTTGTTCCGAGCTTTATGAAGGACTGAGATACCCTCAGTTGGTTTTGCTTTCCATGAGGCGAAGGCAGTTGTTTCAGGACAACTGCCTCGCCACAACTTCAGTGAACCAAGGGTGGGAGAAGGGTCAGACAACTGAAGAGACGAGAGTGGATTAAATCTGTGCACGAGGGAGAGCAAGTTCTTTGAAAGATTCCAGGACGTTGAATGTCTATGTGGAGAAAGTAGTGATGGGAGACCAGTCTATAAGTTTGATGGCTGCTTGAAGACCCTGCCAGTCGGCTGCGTGAAATGACAGACTCGAGCGGCGGTGAGGTGTTTCTCTGATAATAGCCAGAGAGATGTCCACTTGACAAGCACTGGTCAGATGAACCGATTGGAGCAGAGGAAGACAGCAGATATTTCAGGGAAATTTGTCAAAATCAGATTAGAAGAGATGGAGTACCAATTGGTTGAGATCCGATCGGGGAGTTGACAAATTGAGTCAGTCCCAATGAGTCGCAGAGTCTTTTGCTGAGTGCTATGACAGGTGAGAGAGGTACCCACACTAGCCAGCTGGTATGATGGCAATTGAAGTCACAACATATGCGGAAGAGGAGTTTGGATGAGAAGATAAGAAGTTGGTCCATGGTTTGGATGGTGAGGTGTAAATGGAGTCATCACTGTTTGTGGATGCACAACACACGTATAAACATGAGGTGGGAGTGGAGGGGAAGCCGTAGCCAGAGGTATTCCTGGGGTGTGTTGGAGTGAGGGCAGTGTATGGAGAGTGAGGAACAGAGTCTTTGATGAAAAGAGCAACTCCCTCCCAGGGCGAGACGCTCAGGTCTGTCATACCGGAGGAGGGAGTAACCAGGGAGAGATACTTGGGAGTCATAATGTCTTGAGGGAGCAAAATTCTGTTCGACAGATATGTCTGGTTTGTCAGTGGCAACCTGTATGGAAAGATCTGTAAGGTTTGAGCGAAGGCGCCGGATATTTGAGGTTCACACTGTTCATGAAGAGGGAGGGAGGGAGGCTTTGGGTGCAGGGGAGGGGGGTGGTCGAGGAGGGGGAGGTAAAGAGAGTTGTTGAAAGTGGGGGATTGCAGAAGAGGGAGGGGGGAAGGTGCCAGATGAGGAGGAGAAAAGACTGTGGTGCTGGGTTGAGGTACAGTGGGGAGTAATAAGAGAGGGGGCAGAAGGCAGTTGACGATTTGAGGAGGTGGAGTGATGATGGAATGGAGGAGAGAGGGAGGGGAAGAGGCAGCTTTGTGGCTGTGAGGGGGGGGCAACTTTCAGAAGGGAGTGAGTGGGGAGAGGGAGGGGGAGTTTTTGAGAAAAGGTGTGGTGGTCGTATGGCAGCTTAGCTGCCAGGGTAGCTATCGTTTCTTGAAGCGTGACTGTGTCACTAATGCAATGCCCCTCTACCAGTACACACACACTGGAACTGGTACTCATTTCGCTGACCTCGGAAGGATGACAGGCTGAGTCACCCCCTGGTGTATTATTCAGCGGCCAACGGGGCTTGAACTCAGGAGTCTAGGATCCCAAGCCGCCGCCTAACCACTGAGCCAACACCAGGCTTTGAGAAAGGTGAGAGGGAAGCTTGGAGGGAGAAGAGTGTGATGGTTGTATTTAGGGAAAGGAGTGAGTTGGCACTGAGTTGAAAAAAAAGAATGTTGATGAAAGCAAACATTCATTGCAATCTGGGGTTAAAATTTTTTTTTTTTCGGTCAGATATGTGATTAAACACATTTTGATGGATGTAATAAAGGCGAAATCAGAGAATGGAGAAGAAGAAACGCTGTAAAGTTGGATTTTTTTAGACAGGTATGAAGGAAAGGTGGAATTGAGAGCAGTCTGTTGAAACAGAAGAAGAGAAGTGAATTATGATACAGTAATGAATGCCACACGTATGAAAGAGGAAGATGAAAGCATTATAAGAGATCGTTTTTAAGATTATTATTTTTTGATAAATATACAATGGACCCCGAGCCTGGCGCGTGTGCGGTTTTTTATTTTGACACGACTGTTTATTTCCGGTCAGATGCTGGTGATCGAGGTCAAATGGAGGAGTGCTTTTTTATTTTGTAAAAGCAAAAACAAACATCATATCGCATCATTGATGGGGTGTTTGCTCTTTTTATTTATTTTATTTTTTTGTTGTTTACTTACAAGTGATCTGGCGTTGTGTGTGTGTGTGTGTGTGTGTGTGTGTGGTGTGTGTGTGTGTGTGTGTGTGTGTGTGTGTGAGCACGTGTGTGCGCTGCTTTGTTTTTGTGTTTCCGGGCACGAACTCGGCTGGTTTTGTGTCCAGGTTGGGCATGATGAGGTGTTGGTTGTGCGAGTGTTGGGGTTCTCGTTGGTGTTGTACACATTGGATGTGGTGTTGGGATTGAGTGTTGTTGTTGCTCACCTTATCCAGCCGTTTGAACCATCCGTTTTTCGCCATTTGTATCAGAGGTGTGTACAGTATTGTGTCGGTATGTCACCGTCTCCCCAGTTAGACCACCTCTCCCGGCTCTTCACGGTGCCAGGCTTCCAAATCGACCTGGTCGTTTGTTCGATGTAGTGTCTCGGACACGGGTCCCATCAAAGTTGAATTTATGGCCAGATTACAGGCAATGATGTGCTATGGCTGACTGGGTCATTTTTCCAAGCCTAACTGCTCTGTCATGTTCATCTCGTCATTGTTCAAATTCCTTCCAGTTTCACCAATGGAGAATGGTCGCAGCCTTTGCATGATGACAAAAGCCTGTCAAAGCAGCAACTAACACTTGAAGATGTTGCGAGCTTGCTGGAGATGTCTGAACAGCACGACCTTCATCTGTGACGGTGCACACTACCGACAAATATTTGGCACAGCAATGGGTTACGTCTCTCTGCCGTTGTGGCTAATTTGGTGTTGGAGGAACTCGAACGAAGGATATTTGAGTCTCATGAGATTGGCTCCCACGGTACTGGAACAGATGTGTAGATGACACCTTCGTCATTGTGCATACACGCATGGTAGACCACCGACTGGGACATCTTGGCCGAGTATTCCCCAGCATTAACTCCACAATGGAAATCGAAAAAGAAAGCAAAACGGCATTTTTGGATGTGAAGTGGCACCGTAAGCCTGACTGCTCCTAAAGACTTCGGTTTACAGGAAACCAACGCACACCAGCAGATTACTGGATTTTAACTCCTGCAACCCAATCTCCCACAACGCAGTGTAGCACGAACCGTAACAGCTCGGGCATGGACGGTGTCATCTTCCAAAGCCGAGGCAATTAAAGAACTCAGAGTAGTTAGAGGAGTCCTGCTCAAAAATGGGTACAAGGGGATACTCCCACCTTGGAAGAACCAAAAAGGACAGAACGGAAGGAGCCAGACACACTTGGGCGCTGTGTCCTGCCATACTAAGGGGCCTTTCAGAAAGGTTGGCGCGATAGTACGTGGTGCACATGGATTGACGGAGACTACAATCCTCGACGCACCATCCGTAATGTCATCTCAAAACTAAAGGACCTGATACCAACTGGTGATAAATCTGGAGTAGTTTACCATTCATCATGCTAGACTGTGACCAATTCTACATTGGTGAAACTGGAAGGAATTTGAAACAACGACTAGATGTACATAATAGAGCAATTAGGCTTGAAAAATGACCCGTCAGCCATGGCACGTCATTGCCTATAATCTGGCCATAAATTTGACATTGAAGGGACCCGTGTCCGAGACACTACATCTAACAAACGACACAGGTTGATTTTTGGAAGCCTGGACACGTGAAGAGCCGGGAGGGGGGTCTAACTGGGGAGACGGTGGACATACCGACACAGTACACACCACCTCTGATACAAAGGGCGAAAACTGGATGGAGCAAACGGATGGATAAGGTGAGCAACAACAAACACTCAATCCTAAACACACATCCACATGTGCACAACACCCAACGAGAACCCCAACACTCGCACAACCAACACTCATCATGCCCAACCTGGACACGAAAACAGCCGAGTTCGTGCCCCGGAAATACAAAAACAACAACAAGCACACACCCACACGTGCTCACACACACACACACACAATACAACACCCGATCATGTGCAAGTAAAAACAAACGAGCAGGGCACCCTTCAATGATGTGATTTGACGTTTTTTTGCTTTTGTAACATCAAAAAAAAAAAGCATTCCTCCATTTGACCTCGAGCACCAGCACGTGACCGGAAATGAGCGATCACATGGAAATAAAAACCGGACACGTGCCGAGGCTGGGGTCTATTGTGCCTGATGAAGCGGCTGTAAAGCAGGTGAAACGTTGCCCTGAGACCGGGTCTGCTCTCGCTTTTTTGCTCAAATTAGCGGAGTCGATCAAATTTTTTACTTTTGGTTTGAAGTGCCTTCTTAAAAAACAAAAAAACAAGTGGTGCCAGGCAACAAATCCCGCCCATTTTGTAATTTTGACCGATGACCATGACCCCAAAACTTCGGACCCTACCGATCTTCACAAATATGCATTTTTCACTATAGGAATGGGTAGGATGATAAGTGACAAATAGAATAAGGTTCACTATAAGCTTAGTTTGAAGTAAATCAGATCATTTTTGACGAAGTTATGAGCGAAAAACGATTTTGATCTTTTCGTGTCCTTGACTTGACCTTTGATCCAATTGGACCCAAAAGTTAATGGGGTCGTCCAAGGTTCATTGCCCACTGTGGATTAAATTTGATAGTGTTTGCTAAAGCCGTTTTGCCGTAAAGTTGCTAACAGACAGACAGACAAACAAACTGGACGATTACAATATCCGCTCCCTCCTCCGTGGGGCGGGATAAAAAGTATGTTATGTATATGTATACAGATCATACATACATACATACATACATACATACAGGTGTGTCTGAAAATGGAAATACCAAAAAGAAGGTTGAATAGCTTTATTGTTCAAGATACCGACATTTGATATGAATACATGCATTACACTTTAGATGATTATTCCAAAACACAATTTTGTGTCTGTCTGTCCATGAAACATTCGGTCATTACTTATCCAGTCTCAACCAAACTTGCTGCTGGGATTGAGGGTCACACGATGGAGGTTGTAGCAACTTCATTTCCCACACCCTCCCCCTCCACAAGGGGCTTTTCCACCTTGAGCAAAATCTGTGTTAAGGTATATAAATATCTTACCGTGGTGTTTCAGGGAGTTCACAAAGCGGAAGTTAAAATTATTATAACCATCAAGTATTCGGTCAACTCCATTCAACGTATGATTACCTTTTTTAAACAGTCGCTGCTGTTGTTCGACACGAGATTGAAAAAGATTTGGAGGAAACGAAACGTCCTCGAGGCATCCTATCTTTATCGTGTCCCCGATAGACTAACATACCCAAACCTTCCAACCCCCCCCCCCCCCCCCCCCCCCCCCCCACCCCCTCCACCCTTTGGCCACTCCCATCCAAGCGGTTTAACAATCTCTGTTAAATTTGAAGAGGATTCTGTTCTGATTCCAGAAGACTGTGACATTTAACTACTTTCACTGCTTTGATTATTTCCACCTTCATTGCTCTAAATCATCATTAAGTGATGTCACAATTTGCTGGTACGACTAATCGACGCTGCGCTTTGCTGACTGGTCCCTTGGAGTTATTAACGACTCTGTAGTGTCCCTCCTTTCCTTTAATGACCTCATCACATATTACCAGCCAAGGGTGTGGTTGTGGCTCAATTGGTTCACGGGCGCCAGCAGTGACCACTATTTTCGTTGTGTCTGTGTGTCTGTTGGCTGCTCTTAGAGCACCCTTATTCTGGACAATTCCATCTGTCTGTCTGTCCGCGAAACTTTGTCAAGCCTAGGGGCTAAACCTCAACCGATTCCAATGAAATTTGGTAGGTAGGACCAATATTTCTGGGAATCGTGTGCTTTCGAATATGGGACCCGGGCCCTAGCAACGGCATAGCAACGGCCCTTTAAAGTGGTCAAAAAATCGAAAAAATCAAAAAATCGAAGCTTAGAGTTCTGTGCACAATCTATCTAGCTCCCTTCATGCCAATTTGCAGCCCTAACAAAATATTTTGTAGGAGGAGATAGGTTTTGGGCGAGTACATGTCGAACATTTCAGAAACGGTTAATTGCGAATATCTCTAAGAGAAAGAGTCTGATTTTGATGAAACTTGGGTGAAATGTGTACAATGTGGCTAGCATGTACACAAATGAATGGTTGCTATGCACACCTCCGTTGCTTAGCAATAGCTAAAATACTTTATCGTACATCGTACACTTATTGTGGACTGTACAAAAAAATCAATACCTCCGAAACTGGACCTCCGAGGGAACCTGTTTTTTGTGCCAAGGAGAATGTCTTACAGCATCATATAAAAAATAAAATCTTTAGCGAATAGATAAATGAAGATTACCAGGGCTGCCATTTGTTAGAGTCTCTTTGGAAACATGCCTGAAATTTCACAAGGTGGGTTTCTGGGTGCAAACTAAGAGGGCTGTGATAATCATATTTATTGTGCTAAATTGATTGATAGCATGTACATGAATATGCGCTGTCGCGTCGGCCAGCTTTCCATTTAGAGCGAGCAGCCATGTCGCCTACCGGCTTGTCTGTCTGTTTGTACTCTCTCCAGAGCATAGCTCCGTGACGTTTGATGCGATCTTGATGAAACTTCACACAAGCTAGATATCATGGTCTAGTTGTGTCTTTTTGTATGAAGGGCACCCACGCCCTTGTGGGCGGAGCCACGCCCACTTGAACTTTTTATTATTTTTTCTCGCAATTTCATTTCCTAGAAGCTGTGCGTAATGTCAAAAAGTAACACATATAAAAAATCTGATTTGATTTGGTCAATTTTGACGGAAGAGATAGGTTTTTACGGTAAGGCTTCCTCAATAATGCCTGCGAACCATCGTCGCCTCCGGCTTGTAAATATCAAAATATTTCTGTCAGTAATTTTTTGTTGGGAGGGGGGGGGAATTCCATGTTTTTACTTGCATATGAATGAGTACACATAAAAATTATGTATTTGCACTGACAGATGTGGTCTTTTTTGTTGTCACTGTTCGAGGCAATTTAGGGTTTGTGTTGCAGTCGGAGCTGTAATTTGTTTCCTGATGCTGAACAGGTTAATATCATGTCCATTGTGTTGTGTTGTGTTGTGATTAATCGAGTAAAAATACATTGCATCCTGACATCCTGTAAGACAATTTACACTCGTTCGGTTTGATTCTTGCTTTTCCTTTGGCAGGTCGCTGCTTCAATTTTCCCCAAAGAAGCACAACAGTCTTTCGACACCAGTACGATCCCACGAGCCAATGGCCAGAGTAGAATCTCGGCACCTTCTGAAATACAATACACCTCAAACCCGTGTTGTGGTCCATCACCAGATCTCCACTGTCCACACCACCCAGCAGCTCCAGAGCAGCAGTCTGGAGTGGACAAGAGTAGGACTGTGATTGGGCCAGGAAGCAACAATGATAACCTGGCAATGATGGAGATCGCAGCAGTGTTGGTTGAGGTGGAACATCTGGGCTCTGAAGTTTTGCAGTTTCGTGGAATGCGATCCAGCAGAGAGTTTGCACATCTTGAGGAGCTCCTCACAAAGCAGATGCTGAGGCTGGACTCTATTGAGACGGGTGGGCAAGCAGACATCCGACAACGGCGTCGCACTGTTGTGTGTCAAGTGCAGAGCTTGCTTAACTTCCTTGAGTCTAATGCCAGAAAGTAAAATACTTCATTTGTGCTTTTTCCCCCCCTTCTTCTTCTTCTTCTTTTTCTTCTTCTTCATTGAATAGGCAAGTACATATATTTAATCATTTTGAGTAGGTTATCGTGATAGGTTTTGGGTTCCAAAGAAGTCAGTATATATACACATGGAAAAAAGCTAAATTCAGGACGCCTACAAAAGAGTACTACTTGCGGAAAGAGATAAATGAGAAATATATTGTTGCGGTCACGGGTACCGAGACACCTGCTTGTCACTCAGGGGGATTAATCCCCGGTTGTCCTCGGTAGAGCCGGACCTGGGGCCACCGCTCACAATTAACGTTATGGTACGGTGGGTTGTTTTAAAACGACAAACGCCACCCAGTCAACGAGTTCCAGTGTCCGCCGTCTAATTATTCCGTTTAACTGGAGGTCACGTGGTTACTCTAGCGGGGAGCGCGCCCTCGGCAAAGCACCACTATTATCTGATTAGATTTTAATTAGGGCGGCCGAGTGTTTTAACCGCCGGTGCGTGCCGACGATTTTTTGGTCAAATCTGTGGTAATTACCTTCCGGTCTATCTCGGTTCGAACAATGCTAGACCAATGAAGGAAAGGACAAACACGGACAGGTTGGAAATCGACAAATAATTTATTAATAATAAAATAAATAAATAAAAAGAACCTTTTATTTGCTGAGGTAAATAAAGAATGAATTTCAAAGCAAAATCAATCAAAATGCCAGGAAAGAGATAAAGAGCAGAAGCTTAACGGGGGTTGACTTACTTGCAGTTAAACACAGACAATGGTACCCAACGGATCATTCGGGGGAGGGGAGGGGGAGAAAATCGTCTCGCTCACCAGAAAGTCGTCCGTGAAGCAAAAACGTTCTGAAATGCGTGTCACGTCCGTCACCAGCACCCAGCTTTGTCGCACAGCCTCTCGCGGGGCAGCCTTGAACGCCAGTCCACACGCTCGCTTGCCGAAGCTCTGGGCAGGACGAACCGTCTCGCTGTTGGCGATGGCCAGACACCCACACGCACGCTTCCTTCTCCTCTTTTGCAACCTACACCCGCTTTTGCTCGCTTCTCTCTCGTACCTCTTTCGTTCACGCTTTTTTATTATCTCAGAATGTCTCGCTTTCTCTTCAGAGCGTCTCGCTTTCTCTTCAAACGTTCCTTTCTCAGAACGTATCGCTTTCTCTTCAGAACGTATTCTTTCTCTTCAGAACGTATCTCTTTCTCTTCAGAACGTCTCGCTTTCTCTTCAGAGCGTCTCGCTTTCTCCTTCAGAACGTATCGCTTTCTCTTCAGAACGTATCGCTTTCTCTTCAGAACGTATCGCTTTCTCTTCAGAACGTATCGCTTTCTCTTCAGACGTATCGCTTTCTCTTCAAGAACGTATCGCTTTCTCTTCAGAACGGCCGCTCTTCTGAAGAAGTATCGCTTTCTCTTCAGAACGTATCGCTTTCTCTTCAGAACGTATCGCTTTCTCTTCAGAACGTATCGGTTATTTTTATTTTTATTAAAAAAAAATAGAAAAATTCCAATTTGATTTCAAGCATAAATGAAAGAATCCTCGACGTACAGGCTGTGCTTTCCATTAATCACCAGTCCAAGGCAATTTTACATACTCAGCATGTACAGCATGGTGGGGCATCAACTCGAAAACACACTTTCACCTGATAACGGTTTGTGGAAGGTAATGATGATGATGTTTCCGGTACTTCCATTGGTTGACCGTTACTCTGGCCCGTATAAACCATAGTGAAGACCAAAGACGGCAAATTATCGGGATGTCCAGCAGTGATATTGCACATCAACTTGGCTTCTATCGTACGATCAGCAGATCGGTCCACAAACATCAACAAACCAATGATGTTAAAGACAGGCCTCGATCTGCGTGACCCAGGGTGACCTATAAAAGAGAAGATGCAGCTCTGATCAGGCTCGGTAGACGTATTCCGTTTGCCACAAAGTTTCAGCGTGAATGGAATCTCCCTCGGGTTTTCCACAAGAACTGTCCGGAACTAGCTTTTTTGCTGCAGGTTACAAAGCCAGTAGACGGATAAGACACCTTCTCACCCAAGAATAGAATACAAGGCAGCCGGCTTGGCATGGAGCTGCACAAGGCGACACTGGAATCTCACATCCGGGAGGAAGATCCATTGATCCGATGAGAGCCGATTCTCCAGCATGCGAATGACGGTAGAACTTGGATTTGCTGGCATCCGAACAAAGCCGATACGCGTAAGAACGTTGGAGAGTCCATCCCGTTTGGTGCGGATCCTTTATGATATAGGGCTGCCTGTTAAGATTGTAAACTTGACCTCCTCGCTGCACAGTGTAACCTGATGGGTAAAGTACCGTAGGGACATTTCCTAATATTTTACCGTAGGGAAAGCACAGCCGGTGTTTAACTTTTTTTTCCATGTGTATATGTCTGAGAAAGATGCTAATTATAATTTGCATTGATTAGCAGAGGAAGTTGATGACTTTTCAGTCTTGTAAAACCTGCCTTGTGCTGCCTCTGCATTGAGTGGCCACCTGGTTTTACGGCCAAAGGTATGGTTTGTGCTGTGAGACATCTCTGAATAAGTTTGTCATCTGCCATATGTGGTCACTTTTGCCAAGCAGACGATGTAGCCACGTCATACAGGTTTTATTATTGGTGTATTTCACGTGTTGGTGTATTGCTTTTTATGTTTTCATCCTTTAATCGATGGACTGGCAGTAGACCTCAAAGATGGTCAGCGTTTGAACTATTTAGCTTGAACTCTATTTTTCCAAGTAATCCTGATGCTCATTTGCGCCGAGCGTGTTCTTCTTTGGGAAAGGGGAGGTCGCTGATTGTTAAGCCGGCTGTCTTGTTTTGCTCTCATTTGCTGCTGGACCTTAAAGACCTTGTGGTACCTATTGAAAATGGGATGCCATTGTGTGCTGATACCCTGGCCAAATTCCTGACTGAAGGCTGCTTCGACAGACTCGTGCAATGATGTGATGTACTGTCCGGGGGAAATGTCAACGACCATAGGTCATGAGTGTCCTGATGCCTCCAGATGTCCATGGGAGCAACAACTTGAGCATTGCTGAATGTCATGCGCTTCGCTTTTTGTGTTTTTTAACATGGCATGGTTGTGCTATGAATTTTTTTTTTGTTGTTGTTGTTGGGTAAATCTGCAATATAGGTGCAACGTTGTTGTATGATCATCCTATTGCCCTGTGGCCTGGATTTTTGCCACCTTAGGGTTGGGTGTAAAAGCATGGGTTCATATCCCATCAGCTGTTCCTAATTCTCATTGCAGAAAAATTAATGGGTTTTTAAAGAACACTGAAACATCCATTTTTGAAAAATAAATAATCGATTACACGAGATCCAATGCAATATGAATTACATTTCCTCATGATGTCTTTTTTGCCCCCAAATAAGGTTCGTGAAATCGAATTGATCCGTTCTAATTAACAAAAGCCGTTGTTTGAGTCTTGTGAGGACGTGTGCAAAGGAAGTTTAGATGTAAATCTGATGCTTCGAGGTACTCAAGTGCACTTTCAAACATCTATAAATTGTCATGTACGTGATGGATTCAAAACTTCCTGTGTATTAGTTACATGCTTGCTAGGTTTGTTCAAGCAATGTTGATTTTTAAATAGCACTTGTGCAGAGATTAAATAAAATGGCAGTTAGGTGCTTAAGACTTGAAAATGTAGCGGCTATTTGACCGGCTGTTTTTTGGTTAATCGACACCAGTAATCGCAGATATAAGAGTTTGAGTTTGAACCGATATGATGAAAGATTCGGTTTTGAATATGTTTTCTGGGAACCCATTGAATACACCTTCAGAATGGTGAAGAGGTCCTCGGTGTGAACACAAAGGAATTTTTAAAACTCTAGTTACTGCGATCGGTGCCATCAAATTGCTCTCTTAGCACAATTTCCCCAAATGCTGGTGGTGCAACGACTGGGGCGAACGTTTTTCAATGATTACCGATGATGATCTCTGATTGTTGATTGAAACTGATGAAGTGCTTTCTTCTCGAACTCTAAATTGTTGTCTTTCTTCGAAATGCAAATATCGATGGCCATGAACCTTCTCGAACTTGATTCTGCTAAGACTGACAATGCAGGTCCTTGGGCCCCCTCATCCCTCCTCAAAATGTTTCAACCACAGATAGTAAATACTTTGGGATCAGCAGCATCTCCTCATCTCTGCTCCTACGGTTTACAATTCGAGGTGTGACGACGGGCCCCCGATTCTTTCCTGTATCCTGCACACTGCTAAGATCTGTAAATATATTTCCTTCTTTCTGCACTACATTGCCAAAATCTGTTCGTGCTTTGATCAGTGGACGATAAACTTTGGGTCGTGCCGTCATAACGTTGTGCTTGCATTACAGTAACTCGCTCGTCGCAAGCTTGCCTGCTTCCGAAGCTTTTTCGACTTTTTGAGAATCTGGCCATGAGGCTTGGAAATTTGTTCACGTCCCTGGAATCCTCAAAACACTTGGTTGACTCTCAGGACACCAGCATATAGATATGAGCGATTTCTACATTTCTGACTTAGTCGCAAGACTTTAGTGACGACCGAACAACAGGAATCTTCTCGCACGAGGATGAAGTCTGCTGGTGATTGAGCGTTCCTCAACTGTGGACCGTTCTGCCTTTTAAAATCGTCACTTCCTCATTAATGATGCTTTCAAATCTAAACCTTTGTCAATGCTTCTTCCGTCCTGGTAAAGTACTTCCGGATTTTGTTTCTGAATGCAAGATATGATTTGAGCAATTGTTCTTTGGAGATCATGTTAACTGTCCGCAGTGCTGTATGTACCAACGATGTCTAATTTGAAGGTTGGTTCCTTGAATTTCGGGTTGGATAAGTCGAGTGTGAAGCATAAGAAGACAATATAAAATGGGCATTTGTGTGATGTGTTTGTTCTCGCAAATATGATAACCAGGTGTAAGCTATATCAAATATTGGGCCGGCACACACAAAATTCCAAATTCACCTTGTCAATCCACAGGTGCGTAGTCCCCCCCCCCATACTGATAATCAAGATGCTAAATTGGAAGGAGCTGACTGACCTTCATTGTGGGATGGTGATTGGGTAACCGAGCCTTCCCAAGGTCACCTGTGTAATAATCATAGGAAATGGAAAAACAACAAATCGTGTCATTGTACCAAACAACACGTACAGGTACAATGTTTTGTTAGATCTGTGACGAAGCCACCTCGTATCAACCAACATCTGATTGCAAAGTGTGAGTAACACAGTCTGAGCAGTGCTTGTTGCCAAAGGTAGACCAACACCCCATTAGAAACTCAATAACCGATTCATTCATGACCTTGCATATTTATTTATTTGTCGTCTCGATGCTTTTGGTAATGTCGAAGTGCGTGCGTCTTTGCAAAATGAAATACTGTTGTACTTAAAAGAGAAAGAAGAGAAACAAACCTCCAAGTACGATTCAGTGTGGGTCCTTCACCGTGCTTGCTTAATTAAATTAAATTAATTAATAAACAAGTTTTCAATATGGACAAAGAAGATTAATCCTTTTTAAGGTTGTTTCTTTCAATCTCTCTCAGAACATCCATTTCATAGTCGATCAAAAAAAAAAAAATCTATATTATATTTTATTGTGAATTGGAATTGCTCATGCCGGTCGAGATCAGTGTGGACCATTCTCGCAATTACCGTGGAAGAAAAATGGAGTCGAGGTGACACCTGAGGTTATTGTGTCATTTGTAAAGATCTCTTTAGATTATAGGCACTAGTTAACAATCTTCAGGGATGGTCCACCATGGTGTTTATCTGATGACCTATATCATGACGTGTCGATCCCTGGAGCACGTCACGATGACGTTTTGTGTAGTCTTTGGTACTCGCTGGATGGGCTTGCTGTTCACTGCACGTATTGTAATTGCCTGCATGTAGATCACCTTGTATGGACCTGTGAGAAAGATGAAATTTTATTTTGTCATCACCTGTAACATAAATAAATGGACTTCTTTCTTTCGCTTCCTTTTTCTTCATTTGTGCATTACGTTACATCTACTATAAATAGGTGTGTGGTGTGTGTGTCATACTTTTTGTGTCTATCAATTGCGTACAATTGAAATGGACCTTTTCACCTTTCAAACTGCCAAGACCCAGAGGACCCAAAAGACTCGAGACCTAGAATATCTAGATGACCCAAAAGACCCCCAAGATCCTATAGACCCTTTAAGACTCGACTAAAAATAGATAAGGTGTGTGTGTGTGTGTGTGTGTGAGGCATGTTTTTTAAATGGAATTCTCCTGGAGCCTTCTCTCTCTCTATCGAGTGCAGCCTTTGGCTGCTGGTTGCATCATTGGTTGGGACGCGGCTATGTCGCTGACGCAGTGTCCCCCTTACCAGTGCACTGGTACTCATTTTGCCGACCTCAGAAGGATGACAGGCTGAGTCAACCTCCTGGTGTATTTTTTAATTCAGCGGCCAACAGGGCTTGAACTCAGGACCCTAGGATCCCAAGCCGCCACCCTAACCACTAAGCCAACACCAGGCTTCTGGAGCTTTCTGATGTGGAGTGTGATACACCAATATGATGTCACAACCACCTGAGGTTGATTAGGCCAATTAACGACAAAGATCCTGGAAGAATTCCTGTGTTTTAAACGCATGCCATGTTAAGGTGTACAGAGCAGCTTAATAGGTCCTTCCACAGCATGGCATTCTAATTGCAAAGTAAATAAAAACAATGATAACATTGTAACAAAGCACATATGAATACTAGTAATATGAACAATAATAAGACTAGTATCATATGGCAATAATAATAACGAATGTATAATACCCACACTGACCCAAGGACATCTGGCCTCGGTGAAAGGTAAGCTTATGCTCAAGCAGTACAACAGGCAGGTATGCTACAAGGCTGTTAAGACAAATTAAAATTTTGGACCAATGGGCCCACTAGTTTGTTGAAAGGTCATGTTTCACGATTACTTCTCCATGAGGCGCACCTTCACATGATGAATCATTTTTAAACAGATTTTTTTTTTAAATCATGATACCGGTCGTCCGTCCATTCCTGTCCGCACTCTAACTCCCAAAGTTTTCAACTTTCACGTTTCATATTTGGCACATAGGTACAGACTGTGGAGACGGTGTGTCGCGACATACGGTCGTCATTTAAAGTG
Source organism: Eptatretus atami (assembly GCA_035128595.1). Classification (NCBI taxonomy): domain Eukaryota; kingdom Metazoa; phylum Chordata; class Myxini; order Myxiniformes; family Myxinidae; genus Eptatretus; species Eptatretus atami. The sequence goes on from CM068963.1 coordinate 5,388,011, forward strand.
GTTGCCATGGCAACCAGGATGCTGTTTTCCATGTAGTAGCACAATTCTGTATATACCTTCTTGTTACCATTGGTTTATGTTCATAAACATTTTTAGTCTGGTGATGGATTTTATGAAAACGATTTCAAAACCTGATTTTCATTATCTTTTGTGGAAGCCTTGAAAGGTTTCCATGAAAGACGATGTGAACATATTTTCATCACTTAATGTGGTGCTGAGGCTTGACTGGAAGATTCAGCACAAAGTGGAGCAGCCCATGTAATCACAAAATGGTGTCGTTTGTAATATACCAGAACCAAGGAGTGTCCAACACCACCCCGGGCTTGCTACCTCCTCTGTTTAAATCATCCCTTCTCACAAAATGGTATGTGCTGCTTCCCAGCTTGACTCTCAGCATTTTAAGGATGGAGCATGGATAAATCCCATTGGAGGAGCAGACAGAATGGGACATTTCTTTTTTTTTTTACTTTCTCATCTCTCTACGAGGTGTGTTCAAAAGTATCCAACCTTAATTTTTCGTGCGTAAACAAATGAAGCTAGGGAGTGGTGGTTTGGTGCACGTATGTAGGCGATCCTAATTCGTATGCGTGAATATTTTCCCGCCTGCAGAAGCTGTCAGTCGCCGACAGACCGCCGATGAGTGAGGAAGTGTAAGTGAGCGCCGTCGGATTTTCGTTTTTGACAAAATGACGGAAAAACTTGAACAACGCTACTGCATCAAATTTTGTGTAAAGCTTGGCGATCCCAAGTGGAAAGATCCGCAAGATTCAACAGGCCTTCGGGAACGAAGCAATGGGCACCACACAGATAAAAGAGTGGTACAACCGCTTCAAAGATGGTCGCACATCAGTGGAAAGTGAAGCACGTTCTGGTAGGCCCTCAACATCCCGAAATGAGATCGTCATTGACCAAGTGAGGACCCTGCTGATGCAGGATCGTCGAATCACGATCAGAGAACTTGCAGACGAGGCGGGCATCGCATTGGATCCGTTCATTCCATTGTGACTGAGGATTTGGGCTTAAGGAGAATCTCAGCGAAGTTCGTGCCAAAGCTGCTAACGATCGAGGAGAAGCAACTCCGTTTGGAGATCGCACAGGACATGCTGGAGACTGTGAACAGCGATCCCAACTTCTTCAACACAGTGATCACTGCGATGAGACCACAGTGATCCGTCATTTTGTCAAAAACGAAAATCCGACGGCGCTCACTTACACTCCTCACTCATCGGCGGTCTGTCAGCACTGACAGCTTCTGCAGGCGGGAAAATATTCACGCATACGGATTAGGATCGCTACATAGGTGCACCAAACCACGCCTCCCTAGCTTCATTTGTTTACGCACGAATTAAGGTTGGATACTTTTAACACACCTCGTATTTGTTACTTGGCGAAAAAAATTTTTCGCCAAGTATGTTGGTCTGTTGTGTTTGTCTGTTTGTCACATGATTTTTGGCCACAGTTTTCAAGCAATCGTTCTGAATTTTTTTCGTGTGTGTGCAGGTGACCGGCCAAGGACAGCAACGCTTAATTTTGGTGAAGAATCTGAATCCTGATCCGGATCTAAGAAATTTTTTACCATTGAGAGATGGGGCCAAAAACAATACATGGCACAATATCTCAAAAGGTTGTGGATGGATTCACACGAAACTTGGTGGACCGGTTGGGAGTGCCGCAAGGAAGAATTGATTCAATTTTGGTGAAGATCCGAATCTAGATCTGGATACGAGAATTTTTTAATTTTTAACTGATTCTTCACCATTGAGAGATGGGGCAAAAAACTATATTGTATGATATCTCAAAAAGTTTCAGATGAAACTTGGTGGACAGGTGGCGTGTATTCAGCCTCGCGGAGGTATGTGCTCTCCCGAGTGCCATTCCGTTTCACCAAGTTGTCATGATGAGTGCTTTTTCATTTGTTTGTCTGTCTGTGTGCAGGATGTCTCAAAAAGTTTTGGATGAAACTTGGTGGACACGTTGGGTGTGTGACGAGGACAAACTGATTCAATTTTGGTGAAGATCCGGATCCAGATCTGATTTTGTAAGTGATTCTTCACCATTGACAGAGAGGCTAAACTAATATATAACACGATATCTCAAAAAGTTGTGGACTGATTCGGATGAAACTTGGTGGACACGTTGAGTGTGTGACGAGGACTAATTGATTCGATTTTGGTGAAGATCCGAATCTGGATCTGGATGCGAGATTTATTTAACTTTTAAAGTGATTCTTCACCATTGAGAGATTGGGTCAAAAACGATCTAATCCTGTATCGCATGATATTTCAAAGATGTATTGGGCCCGATATGTTAGCATGGATCAGGCATTGCGTGGCGGAGGTGTGCGCTCTACCGAGTGCCCTTCTAGTTTCATGATGCTTTCAAATCAAACTTAATGTATCGGGTCTTCACAAACTACTCCAAAGTGCTAAAGCTAAAAAAAAATCAGATAAAATGTGAATAATTTAGATTAACAGAGAAAATCAGATGATTCTCAGTTACATAAGTATTCAAACCCTTTGCCTAATTAACCCTAAATCAATTCAGGAGTAAATTATTTGTTTGAAATGTTACAAAATATGTTATAGGTTTCACCTGTATATAATCAGTGGTTTAATTTAAAAATTTATCTCCCCACTTATCTAAGGAGTTTTAAGGTGCAACTCACTTGGTCAACCAACAAGGAAAACATGAAGACCGAGGAGCTTTCCAAAGAAGTCAGAGATAAAGTGGTGGAGAAGCACTGTTCAGGAGAGGGTTATAAGAAGATTTCAAAGTCACTCATTATCCCTTTGAGCGCGGTGAAATCAATCGATAAGAAGTGGAAGACGTATCATACCACCCAGACTCGACCCAGGTGAGGTCGCCCATCCAAAAACAGCAGCCGGGCAAGCAGGAAACTAGTTCAGGATGTCACTGTAAATCCAACAATTACTGAAATATCTGCAAGGCTCCATGTTGGAGATGAGGGTCAGTGTTCATCAATCAACAACATTCCGTTCCCTTCACAAAGCTGGCCTCTATAGACAGGTGGAAGGAAAGAAGCCATTACTGAAAAAGACGCATCTAAAAGCTCTTTTTTTATATGTTTTTATGTTGAAGGCTCCAGTCACGGACTATACAGTCATCATCAAAGCCAGGTCTTAAATAGAATAACTGAAACGGTGCCAGAGAAGATGCAGCACGATCCTGAAAACAGCCCAGTGGGAGCCCAGACCAGGACGTGGTACATATTGCTCGCTTGGAGCTCATCATTCCCATCGCAACCACAACCACCACGTGCAACCAGCTTGTGGACAGGTTTCATTCAGTCTCATCTTCCTCTATGTCTCCTATTTGTGAGTGTGTAGTAGGCCATTGCATTATCACATAAGCCAGTGGGGTTATCGTCCCTACGGGATTTCCATTTGGTGTAACATTGCTTCTTTGTCCTCCTTCCCCTTTTTCTTCAATAAATCCTGTATTTCACCAGTGACGTGTTGGGTTGGTGTGGGTTCCGTAATTGAGAATGATAAACTGCGGCTCGAGTAAAGCCACGGCCATTCGGAATTGGTGTGAAAATCCTTCGTTGGGAGGCTACAAATGTGGTAGCTCATTGGGGGTCTCCCTCGGGCCCCTCAATCCTTCTGAACTGACCAACACATTGTGAGCGGCAGGCTCACATCGACACCCAATCCTTTCTTAGGGCCCTGTCACACCTTGACGTTTTAGCCAGCGTATGGCAACGTATCAAAATGTATGTAAAACGCTGGCGTACGCTGAACTATTGATGTTTTTTTCAGTTTTGGGCGTGTTCATAACGAGTTGGACGTATGCATAACGTATTAGTAACGTACACAGAACGTTTCGATAACTTATAGATAACTTATACCAACGAATGCTTAGCGTGTTGTCGGCGTTCACAACTTATGCCCAACGATAGTCTAACTTATGCATAGCGCGGCAGCGTATCGCCGACGATCACGTGACGTAGGTTCCGTAGCCCACGGTGACAACAAAAGTGGAACAGCTTTTGGGGACATTTGTATCTCTGCACAATCAGGACACGACCTGTGTCCTCTATATCCATATCCAGTCTTGGCCCCCAATGGAATGATCTGGCCAGGGCCTTCATCTGGCACATACGTCGGTGGTTTTCATGTAATTCTGCAAGCATGTGTTCTTGCAGTGGGGATGGTATAACTACACGTCTTCCCCACACTAGACATCGGTCGTCGACAGACAACTCATGTCTGCAACACCAATATGGTTGATTGGCCTTGTCGGTACTGTAATTAGGCCAACCCGAAATGGTGTCCTCGTACACTTTGGTCAAGACCGGGTCTTTTCTAGTACAATGTTTGCATCGTTTTGCGGTAATGGGTAGTGAATAAACTACAGTTTTTAAAACAACGTTTTCTTCGTGATCCGCAGTATTTGGATCATCTACCGGCAATCTACTCAACATATCTGTGTTTGCATTTTGCTCGGAGGTACGGTACTCGATCTGGTAAGTATACCCAGACAACAACAATGCCCAACGTTGAAATCTCACTGCAGCAAGCGGTGGAATTCCTATTTTTGGTCCAAATATACACGTCAAGGGCTGATGATCCGTTATCAGCTTGAAATTTCCACCATACAAATACAAATGTAATTTCTTTATGCTGTACACAATTGCCAACCCAACCCCCCCTTTCTTGATCTGCGCATGATGTTTCTCCACAACACTGAGGGTTCTGGAGGTATATGCTGTCAGTCCTTCGGATCCATATTCCAGTTTGTGACTTAATACCGCCCCCAATCCCTGGGAACCAGCATCTACATTTCACACGAAGTTTCTTCGGGTCATAATGTATCAAAACTTTGTCACCGATGAGAAGGTTTTTCGCGTCCACAAACGCCTCCTCACACTTTGCAGACCCCACGCACGTGTGCTGGTTCAACAGGTCATGGAGGGGGTGCAGGTTGGAAGACAAGTTTAGGACAAACTTTCCATAATAGTTTAGCATTTCCAAAAATGACTTTAGTTCTGAAACATTTTTAGGTCTGGGGGCCTTCTGCATGGTCTCCACTTTGCTTTGCACGGGGCAGATTCCATCTGCACTCAACAATCCAATCCAAATCCATCGGGGCCATCCTCTGTGTAGAGCGTTGGTGCTGCCTAAACAGTCTTCTGGATGGGTCGCCATTCCAACACAGGATACTCAAATGGCTTAATCATCCCAGCAAGCTGGTACTCATTTTGCCGACCTCCAAAGGATGACAGGATGAGTGAACCAAGACGGGTGTACTTGAGGTTTTCAGCACAGTGGACAGTTTATAATGCATGGAATATTCTCCTTGGAAAGGTAGTGGTAAGAGAAATATTGGTTGGGTTTACACTGGAATTGCAGAGGTCGTGTACCTGGAAGGATTGGAGATCGTGGGTGTAGTGTACTCAATGGACAGCGCCGAAAGCTCTAAAGTGGGAACAACAGGTTTAATTCGGACACGGGCACAACACAGCACAGCACAGCATCGGAACATGGGCGAGTCACATGACTCTACTTAACCACGCCCCGGTGCACCCATGTATGTATGCATTATCATAAACTGCTGATAAAATCTCATCCCCCTCCCCCTTTCTTTTCTCTTTTTGTTTTTTTTTTTTTTTAAACAAATCAAGATGTTCAGGAGGTTCACATACACGAGCTGATCTTCTGAGGGTTAGTGGAGGGCTGTCCTTGCTTGCAACTGCTGTGGGCTTCTCAATAAGGGGTACAGGGTCGGGAAGGAGTTCAGGTACATTGATGGGTGAAAAGCTTTCATGAGGAAACACTTCAGGTTCAAACACAGGTGGTGTTAATACAGGAGTGGGTGACAAAGGCATTTGAGCCGGTTCCATGTTTGGCTACTCATGACGTAGCCTGAGTTGGTTTTCACATGTTTACGCGTACATCTACCATCACACAACTTCACAAGGAACATCATTTCACCAATGTTATCGATAATGATGTCAGATAACCACTTGGTTCCACATCCGGAATTCAACACGTACACAGGATCATTGATCTGGAAGTTGCGGTACACAGACGTTTGGTCGTGATGACGTTTCCCCTGATGCTTGTTATTCTCGACCTGGACCGTTACGTCTGGGTGCACTAATGATAACCCTGCTGTTAATTCACGACCCATCAGAAGCTTGGCCGGTGAGCGATCGGTGGTTTGATGTGGTCTGGTGCGGTAGTTTAGCAACACACGAGATTGAATGGAGCCCTCCTTGACCCGGCTTAGACTATTCTTGATGATCTCAACAGCACGTTTGGCTTGGCCAATACTGGCAGGTTTGTAGGGGGTGGATATGTAGTGCTTGATGCCATTCATTTTACAAAAGTTCTGAAACTCTGAACTCGTAAATGATGCTCCATTATCTGATACAATGGAGTTTGGATGGAACGTAATGTTGCGCGAACATGGTACGTAGAGCTTAAATTATTGATGGCATGGATGGCACCACGAGGGTGAGGATGGCACCACGAAAGCTTCAATCCATTTGGAGTGGGCATCAACTATGATAAGGAAAAGCTTCCCTTGAAATGGACCAGCATGGTCGATGTGTCGTCTGGACCATGGTTTTGATGGCCACGACCACATGGCCAATGGAGACTGTGGTGGTGTCTTGGCATGGGCTTGACAAATGTAACAATGGCATGCACTGGACTCAATGTCACCATCCAAACCAGGCCACCAAACATGGGCTTGGGCAATAGACTTCATGGTGACGATGCCTGGATGAGCATTGTGGAGTTCACTGATAATTTTCCCGCAGAGTTTTGGTGGAATTGTCACTTGGCTACCCCCAAAGCAGGCAGTCTGCATCAATAGAGAGCCCATCCTTCCAGATGAGGTACGGTTTCGCCCCTTCCGGTAGTGATGCCCAATCACCTGACATAACACAGCATTTAATTTGTGACAAATCTGGATTGCTAATGGTAGCACAAGCAATCTGCTTAGCGGTTACGGGCGCCTCATCATGAATGACGTTAGCCATGAGATGAATGATATCGCCACATTGTGGAGGTTCTGGGATGGTTTCCGGGAAGCGGCAAGCGACTGAGCACGTCAGCACAGTACATTTCCTTACCCGGGCGGTAAACCAATGAATAGTCATAACCGGTAAGGGTCAATGCCCAACGTTGTACACGACCCGATGATGTGGGCAGAGTGGCTCTGGTTTCTCCCAGGAGACCTAACAAGGGTTTGTGATCAGTCTCAATGGTGATATGTCTTCCAAAGACATATTGGTGCATCTTTTAGGTGCCCCAGACACACGCTACCGCCTCTCGTTCTACTTGAGCATAGTGACGTTCAGTGTCAGATAGAGTTCGTGATTTATACTCACCAGGCTGGAGATTACCGGTTCCATTTGTTTGCAACAACGCAC
>CM068963.1:5395811-5419320 GCA_035128595.1 Eptatretus atami
AAAGGGAGGTTCAACCGCTATTCAAAGCTTGGATGGCTACCCTTTGACCAAGCAGAGGAACTGTTCACACACTGCTCATGGGTGGCCAGACATTCGCGAGCTCGACTTGACCAATGCCTAATGCTCAATGGCAACTGGATGATGTCCAAGCCCTATAAGCATGCATCAAACGGCAGTGTTGACCACTCCTCACTTTTCATAAATGCCAAGGTGAGCCAATGAAAATAAGCCAAGAATTCACAAGGTTCGGAAAAGCGTGATAATGAAACCTCAAAGAACCACAGACGCCACAGGTGAACAACGAATGAGCCAAAGATCTTGTGAAAAAAGCAGAGGAGTGGTCACACTTGTCAACACTCAATTGCTCGCACCAGAGGATCGCCACGATAGTACAACAGATCGCCCATCTTGGCATTCGCTCTAGGCTGGCAATTGCCTAACTCATTCCAACGCAAGATGTGAGAAACATTTATTGAAACTGGTTGCCACGAAGACAGTCGGCTTATGATTGTTCTATAGGGACGACATAATGTTCTAGTGACTGGCAAAGTCACAACATGAACACTCGAGACCTTAAACGAAAGTCCTCAATCGGCTGTCCCAAGCTGGGTTAGCACCTAAGACATGAGGGTTCTCGAGGTGTTCATGTTGTGACTTGCCAGTCACTAGTATGTCGTCCTGGAATACGACTGTCTTTGGCACAGTTTTCAATAATGTCTCCATCTTGCGTTGGAAGTTTGGTGCAGTAGAGCGAATGCCAAATGGGCATCTGTTGTACATGTGGAGTCCTTGATGAGTGTTGATAACAGGTGCCCCTATCATTAATAAGATCTGCCACCAAAATTAGATGGACCATACAACATGTTCTTGGTGTATAGGGTGTGTAGTTGCCACCAAACCCAAGTTTCTACCATCAATTAAGTTGCAGGAGAAAAATTGCGTTCTCATCAGGACCAAAATGGATCGTCCTCCACAATGTGATGGATTCCAGGTGTTGATGCGCTCGGCACCATGCCAAGCCGGCTGTCATGTGGTTCGTGGAGGATGAAAAAAAGTGTCATGAGATTGCTGATTTGTAACTTGCACCATGAAGCCAATTAGTGAGAGCACTCGTGGAAAAAATAAACTCCAAGGGAGATCCATACATGGCACATCCTGTATTGTGGAAAAAGGAATATATCTGACAGCCTGCTCAGATTCCACATTTTCTCTGATGGTTGGTCACCTGTTTGTCCAGATCGAAGGTCGCCTTGAAACATCATTAGTTTTTTTAATGTTTGCAGACCAATCTGCTGCATTGCAGTATGTGAAAGTCAAGTTGATGTCCAATTTTCAGTTTGGAGGCATCAGGCCTTGTATCCCATTAATTGCCATCTTTGGGCTTCAAAGTTATTATGGGTAATAGTCACAACAGCCCACCAATGGAAGGGAAAGTACACAACAAATCGTTACTCTTCTCCAAAACCCTTGACAGGTGTTGATGTACCCCTCCCATGCTGTTCCTTTTCCGACTTGATACCCCTCCCATGCTGCCACCTTCTGCTATGTAAATTTTCTTTGGTCTTGATTATTGAAATTATACACAGCTTAGCACATTAAGGCTTCTTTCTACCTTCCGCCACTGAAAGTGGACGGATGTTATCTTTTCTACCGTCTGTCTGTCCTGTTTGTCTCTCTGTAAACAGTGATGGTCTCAAAATAGTTGTGGATGGATTCGGATGAGAACTTGGTGGAGAAGGTGGGTGTGTGACGAGGAAGAAGGCGATTTCCATTAGCGGAGAATTTGACCGTCATAACTTTTTTCTTAGGAGGAATTTTTCAAAATCGAGAATGGTTACTGTCTGCGCAGGGTATTTTTTACATGTATACGCAAGTTTCAGGGAAGTTTCGCATGAAAACTGGAGGCTGTGAACAAAAAAGTCCACTAAGAACAACAACGTGAGTAAGACTTAGAGATCCTCCAGGAGGATGTAAAAAAAAACAGAAGTTATTTTAAATAAGTTGATCATAAAGTAGGTTTTCTGTATAACTGATCAACCGAAACGAATTTAGTTCTTTCTGATCAATGAAGACCACAACATTAATGACTCGGCCACAGGAAGCTTGTCCTTCGTAACAAATCACTGAAAGTGAAATTTTCACAATCTGTTCTGTCCTTGCTTTTATGGTGCAGCTTGTTTGCTGGAAGCTTCCATTTTCTCGGAAGCACGTTGCTGTCTGCCGCTGATGCTGTGCCCCTGTACTAGTATACACTGTACTCATTTCGCAACTTCGGAGATGACTGGCCCTGAGTCAACCCCACTCTTCGTGTTAATTCATCGGGTAATAAAAAACGGGGCTCGAACTCAGGTAATGCTAAGCATCCCAAGCCAGCCACCTGAACCACTCAAAGCCAACACTTCAGCCTATTTGTATTAAAATTTAGGCTTATTTAACTCTTTTTTTAAGCACAGGTATATTGTTGAAAACAATGGATAAGAGTACAGCTACATATGTAATAATCTTGTATTTATTTATTGTATTTAGTCCAAATCGACCCAATTTTGATGCCTCTATGATTCAAGTCTCACAAGTGTGGTTTACTTTCAAACTCTCCTCGTACTTCACAGTCATGCCATTTCGCCTGCCTTGCCTTGTTTTGCTCTTCCCGTTTGCTCAGACAACTCTTTTTTCTGTTTCTATCTTTTTGCTATTCCCATCTCTCTTATCCAAAACACAAGGGGATCGCATGCAGCAGGGAAGTTGGCAAGGTTCACTGCTCACCTTTATGTGCTGTTATGGCTTAAGATAGCAAACATCAATGTCACTTTGGTGACCCCATGCAGGGATTCAAATACTCTGTGGGATCATGATTCAACTCTTTCGTCTTAAAAGCATCTTGTAAACGTTTCCCTTTGTCTCTTTGGCTGTTGCTCTACCGTTTTTTTTTTTTTTGAAGAAGCTTCCAACTTTTAAATAGCCACGCGTCACGAAGGAGTTTCTTCATATAAAAGTTGTTCGCCCACTCCAATTATCATTATCTACCAAAAATAACCCCAAACTTTAATTACTGCTTCAGATACAGTCAAGAGTGCTCAATGTAACTGATTAAACCCATTTCCATCTACTGTGGGATGAAGACCTGCCTCGATTCTTGTTTCCAGGTTTTGGCATACTTGCCCATACTTGAGACGTTCGGCTGGCAAAAAAGGGCAGAAATTTGGAATCTGAGATCTTTAGAGAACTCTCTTATTTGTCGAAAGGCATCAAAGATTCTTGAACATCCATCAGCAATCAATGCGAGAAGATGCAGTCCCCGGCTTGATGTCCATTGAGGCTCGCATAATCACTTATTCAACACCGTGCCTGCCCAAACAAACCAAAATGAGACTCTCAGAGGCAATTACACTTAGTCTGCACTGAGCGGTCACTCGATATCGCATCAAATAAAAGACTATCCGAGCCAAAGCTTACTTGAGTTTTATGTAAAAAAAAAAAAATGGTCAGAAAAGAGGATTATGTTGAATAATCACACAATTAATAAATAATCTATCTATAATTCCAGCAATCTGCTGTGTGTGTGTCTCTGTTGTCTGTCTGTCGTCTGTATGTTCTGTCTGTCTGTTTCTGTCTTGCATAGCAGGACCGCAGTTCTCGACTGACCGCCTGCCGTCCGATCCGGTTGATTTGAAATTGCCAGGAATATTGCCGGGGCCCGCGGATGGCCATTTTCAAGGTTTTGATATTAATCGACGAGCGGTTCCAAGCTTTTTTGGCATTTATCTGTCAACCGTGACAAGACACGGTGCTATGACATCCCCACGGGGGGGGAAATGACGTCACAATTAAGGTTTATGATTGATGATTTATTTATTATTTATTTTGCACGTATGACGGTCCGATTTCTGCATTGAAACTTGCCAGGAATATTGCCTGGGCCCCGCGGATGCTGCCTTTTGCAGGTTTGATATCAATCGGAATAAGCGGTTCCCAAGTTTGGCCATTTATCTGTTGACCAAGACAATACACGGTGCTATGACGTCACGAATGACGTCACAATTAATGTTTATTCATTTAATCTTGTGTTTTTGGGGGGGAATTTTTAACCATTTGTGGAATTACATTACAGAGAGAGGGGTGAGAGGGAGGGGGAGAAGAGGGGCGGAAAGAGGGCGGGAGAGAGAGTGGAGGCGAGAGAGGGCGTTACAATTTCAGATAGAGGGCGAGAGAGGGGGGGTGAGAGTAGGGGGCGATAGAGGAGGGCGAGAGAGGAGGGGGAGAGAGGAGGGGCAAGACTAGGGTGGGAGCGAGGGGGGGCGAGAGAGAGGGGCGTCACAATTCTTCTTCGTTTGATATGATGTCACAATGACGCTGGGACCTGATATGTTTCCCCAGGTGATTTCCCAAGTTATGCGCCATTTATGAACGGTTGGTCCGATCTAATTGAAAAAAAAATTCCCCAATCATGTCGTCGCTTTACGAGAGTGAAGGAACGAAGCGCACATACTGCACGCCTCACCCACGAGAGAGGGGTACCTGGAACGAGAGAGGAGGAGAGAGGAGGGCGAGAGATGGGGCGGGAGTGGGTTGAGAGGGGGGGGTGAAAAAACATGCCCCAATCAGTTCAGCTTGCGAAGCGGTTTTGATACGATTGGCTGGCCTTGGCAAGCGATAAGCGAGCCGCTTGTGACGGAATACACCCCAGAGCAGAATTTCATTTCTGGAAGGCTTTCCTTTCGAAAAAAAAAATAATATATATTGTTACGGTTCGAGAACCGTATGCATACAACATACGTTGTCCTGAAGTCAGTTATTCATTAATATACGTGTAGATAGTCCCTATCTGTCGAGTGGACAGCAGGGGATGTGCGTTCGATGGGCGTAGTTAGATTAATTAAATATTTTTCCCCTTTTATTTTTTCCCTCCTTTTTTCTGAGGTCAATTTCATCTCGCTTGCTACCTCGTTCGCTGGCTACAGCGTCCACGGTCTACCCGCTGTATCCCGAGTCGTTTTCTGAGGCAAAATCCCGACGTTTCGCTATGGAAGCCGCACCACCATCCACCTTCCCAAACCCCAGACACGTGTGGCTAGTGGGGCGCGGCCAAATACTAGCGTCTGGCTGAACACCGCCCAGGGAAAGGGGACGGGGGGGGGACCTACATGAAGGGCCGGTCCAATCTGGGATGCTCGGATCGGGACAATGATGTCGGTTTCGCCACTGGCTCCTTCCTGAGACTCCTGCGGTCTATAAAGTACGGAGCAATCCTCAGAGTTGGGCGAAGTTGCGTTGTTCGTAGATTCGAAGTAAGAAGTCGGTGTTTGTTGTTAGATTGAAAGGAAGAAGTCGGTATGTTGATTGAAAGGAATGAGGTCGGTGCGGAGTTTGGTTGAAAGAAGGTCGAAGGCGTGAGAAGTCGGTTGGTAAGTGGAGAACATTGAAGAGTTCTTGTGAAAGCTGTCCCTGCGGCTTTACTCTGCCTACGTCTCGCCTCGACGGCCGCCTACTGAACTGGTCCCCGCCGACACGACCTCGACCAAGCCTCTTACCTGGTTCCTGTCCTACTTGCTCAACTCTCGCCTATTTTGGGACTCCGCTCTCCTCCACTCAGCTCCTGCTGCAGACACGATTCCACACGTGCGGCTGTGGACCGAACTGCACAGCTTTTGTCGGGTGCCGCACCACGGAGCATCCCTTCCCCCGAAACGCTCAGGTCCAAAACTGTGACCTCAACTCCCTTCCTCCCTAGCTGCCAAAGTCCTTGCCTTTTCATTGGCGTTTATTTTGTCTGAGTGTGTGTTCTGAATGTGTTGGCGCACCTGCCCGTTAGATAAGCCTGCTATAAGATCTTCATTGTTGTGATTGTGCTTTTATTAATCTCGCGGCAAGTCTGCCACTGTGTCTGCTTTTGTAAGTTGCTTGTATAATTGTCCACCCCACACCTCTCTCATCTTTCCCGTGCATTACATTACCCAATAAACTTTGTTGCTGCCACATTGCTTTTCCTTGCTATTGTAAATAAATATTAATTGTAGAAAATAATGTTCCCAGCTCGTTTTTGTCTTTTCCTCCATTGGTCCAGGCATGGTTGGCATCTAAGTTTAGCCGGGTCTTTATTCCCAACAATCCGTCCTTCTAGCCGCTTGCGTCCTTGGCAGTGCGCTCGACTGCCATCCGATCCGTAAAGGTGATCCCTAGTTGGTAATGATCCGGTTCGGACAAGCAGTACAGAGGTGCGTGGTTCCCCGTGGTTTAAACCGCGTGGTTAATTAGGTAACCTATTCTCGACAGAAGACCCTAGTCAACGCGGGTGAGTTATTGGCGTCACGGTGGTTAAGCGACCCGGCCAGTCACGGAATTATTCCTTGAGGACGGCCTACAATTCCGGGAGTCTGGTGCGGAATCGACGTAGCTTTCCCCACTAGTGGTCTTCTTTGTTATGATGATGATATACTAGGTGCGTCATATTGAGCCTAGTTGAATATTTAATCAATAGTTGTGTATAATCAGCTGTCAGGATTAAACCTTGCTTTAAAATGTTGCTTTAAATGTTCATGTTGCCAACTGTTTATTGGACAGCACCAACTGTTTCTTGCGACAGCCTTTTACTGTATCACCTTTCCTGTTGTCTCTGCGGCCAGCGTGCCATAGCGTGGCCTAGGAGGGAGCTGTTCTTCGTTGTATGCTGCCCACACATTCCTATTCTTAGTCATCACTAGAGTTTTGCCTTTGTTATCAGCAGGTGCCAGTTGTAGGAGTAGTAGGAGCTGGAAAGTCTTTTAGTTTGCAAGATGCTATCAACATTGCCCAAGAGGAGGTTGGAAAGTCATTGAGTTGCATATCTGAGATTGACCGATTTCAACTTCCCTAGGCGCCCCTAGGCGAGGGGGAAAAAGCCCACTAGCACATTTATTCTTTATTTCTTATCCCGTTAGCACTCACTTTTTAGTTCCACACCCAAGTTCATGCTTTTTTTGTGTGATATATATGTGATGGTTTGAAGCATAATCTCAATGTATTCGGAGTTGCCTGACTGAAGGGTTTTTCTTGAGTCACCATATCCGCAGCGTGGGTCTTCGAAAATAAAACGTGTAATTCGAGGATCCTCAATCTGACTCTGGTCATCTTTACTCGGCCCGGGTGGAGAGTCATAACAATTTGGCGGACGAGCGATGGATTCGACTTTGATTTGCTGCGCGGTAGTGGACGGTGGGACTCCGTTTGGTGTACAGCGACGCAAGGGTTCAGCTAAAAGGTACGTTGACGATCGCCGCTAGGGCACCTAAATAGGGAGCCCCCAGTTAGTGCGAGCGCTTGTACACTCAGTGGGCAGCACCCCGCCGGACGCAGCTCCAGGATCTGCCTCGATCCAAGAAACTGTAACGGTTAAAAGCATATGCAGTGATTCGAATGCCGTTTGTCGAAAGCCACAAAGGGCGGGAGGCTGTTCAGGCGGTGTGTTGGAACCTGGAAAGGTAGAGTTAAAGGTATCCTGTGTGAAATAAAGAGGGAACAGTGGAATCCATGTACCACATAGAGGGAAGGTTGGAGCCTTCAGTGGGATTTGAGGCTTAAGGCGGTTGTTTGAAAGGGCATTCGGTCCCGACGTAAAAGGAAGAAGCATTTACAGCTATGTAGTCGCGGTGTAAGATAAGAAGATAACATGGGGAATTAAATCTTTCAAGAACGAGAAGATACCAAAAGGAACAGCATTGAAAGCTTTTATCAGTGAAAAATATGGAATCCATTATACGTAAAGGGAATACAGGACTGGGTAGAAGTGCGACCACGCCGGTAGATAAAAGATTCCCTTTCGCTGACTGGATCTTTAAGATCCAAAAATATTGAACACAGTGAGTAATGCTGCTTGACAGAGGGCAAAAGCAGGAGGCCCGAAAACAAAGGGACAAAATACTGCGAAAGCGTGGCCGCGTGGCTAACGGAGTCGCAAGCTCGAGAAGAGCATTAGGCGACTCGGACTAGAAGGGACTGTGAACCAACGAAAAATTGGCAAGATGAGGAACGCACAAGGGAATCTAAAGCAGGCGCTAGACCAGCTAACGAAGTTAAGACACAGGGAGAGGACCAAACAGAACGGGAAACCTGGAACAAGCGCTAGCCGCAGCTGACGCGAGGTCCAAGATACAGAAGTGAGGCAAGAGACAGGAGAAGTGAACAGCAAGCGCTGGCCACAGATAGCGGAAATCAACGGACGACATAGACCGGGAAGAAAACGACAACACAGACTTGGAGACAAAAGGAATTTACCCCGCTTAGAGGTGGACGCGAGAAAGAGGAGGGACACCGACATACACCAGTTCCCCAGATTGCAAGCGGGTCAGGGGGGGCTGGGTTTTGGAGATCATGGACCCCACAAGAATAAGGGGAGCTAAAAGCTAGCATGGGAAGAATGCATAAAAGAAAAACCCTAGAAGCGGCAATTCAGACACTACAGACCAGATAAAAATGCAGGTGGCAACCCAGGACGGACATAGGTTTATCTGGCACTGCTGCGCTGCCTCAGCGCAGTGGGAGCTCACGCGCGGCAGCAGAATGGGGCGTCAAACAAGAAGGAGAGGAAGCATACCACTTTAAACCGCATATTTCCAGCGGGAACGACCGAGACGCACAGGCATTGCTACAGGTGTAGGGGTACAAACCCTGATGACAAACTTGCCGACGGAGATGGCCCCAAGGTAATGGATTTGGCAGGCAATTAATCAGGATGTTACACAGAATCTCAAGGAATCACCTGCGAGATAACAAAGCACGACTGTATGAACAGACGAGCCTGCACTCGGATTTAACATAGCACAGAACGCCCCTCCATTCCTGAACACTATTTGTAGATGCGGACTGTCGACGAAAGTAAGCGCGAGATGAAGGCGGACGTGCCAGGGTGGAAAACGGCTGAAGTAGCATGCCGTGCTTGAAAGGGCGAGGCAGGCCTGGCAGACTCTAAGAGAAGAGGAACGCGAGGCGGAAAGAAAGATGCTAAAGACTCTGGCTTGTAAAGAAACCTCGAATGGCAAGCAGCCGTAAGTACGAAGAGAGGCGAAAGGAAGGCCTTCGCTTGGAAAATCCAGATTGAACCGGTATGAAGCCGAACAGGGCCAGCGGAGACCTTGGAACGAGAGAATGAGCCGCCAAAGACAGGAGAATGCGTTTAACTGTGGTAAATACGCGACATTGGAGCCGCGGAGCTCAAGGCACGCCTAAACAAACGAGGGCTGGCTCACGCGCCACCACAAAACAGCAGGAGAGACCAACGGCGCCCCCTAGGAATATGAGAGGCCGAGCGCGGAAGCAGCGGAAAGAAACTATTGACATGAGGACACCGTGGTGCTCCGCAAAGAGAAGCCGGAACGTTAAGGATTGACCACGACCTTAAACGTAGAGGGGAGACCAGTAACATTCCTGGTAGACACAGCGGCCACCGGTCAAAACACTAAAACAAGGAGAGATTAAGCAAAACCTGCCACTCTCAGGCGGAGTCAGTAAAAGTGTTGCGTGGGGGTTTCGGGACGGAGGAGAGGATATCCCGGATTTCGGACAAATTACGATTGCAAGTAGGTCCCCTCGGGGAGAACATGCATTTTTGGTAGCTAAACACACCCCGCATAATTTGTTAGGAAGAGATTTGTTGTGCAGAATGGGATGTACGATAACGTGCAAGCAAGACGGATCTATCATAGATGACCTCCGCGTTAGCATTGCAAGAGTAAGTTACATGACCCTCATGATGACCGAACTCTCGACCGGTAGTTTATGGTTCGCGAATTGTTGTCACAAGAGGGAAGAGATAAACTGACTAGGCATTGTGGATAAAGTGCGGAAAAGATTGCGGGACGTAGAGGAATGCGTTGCGTAGCAACGACATTGAGTTGAAAGAAGCTGGAACTGCCTTTGGCACTGTACGATCTATTATGACGAAACAGGGCAAGATTTTGATTACTCGGAATAAGCGTACATGAAGCAGTACACCGCCACACGCACTTTAATGACAAACACTTTGTGATCGGAAAAGACGGGAGTGGCAATTGGGGGCTGGAACTAACGCCAAGCGAGCGTGACTTTAATAAGCACCGAGAAGCGACTTTACCCCGCACGTCTCAATGGCGGTACAGTAAAGGACATAGTGCCGGAGAATTGCGGTAGAATGACAACCAGCATTGTGTGCGCCCCGCGAACCACTAAAAAGGGATAGTGCAAACCCAGAGCACTTTTACAGGCTAGCCGACAGGCGGGGATGGATGCGAAGGTATGCTTGCCTGATCAGATTTTTGACATGTATGCCTAGAAAGGCACGAGGAGAACAGCGAAAGCGCCGCCGCCAGGCCAACAGAGAAAGAAACGAGAACGGAGAAAGATTACAGGAAGTGCCCGTCGAACTATGGACACGACATCGAATGATGTGGGCAGAGTGCTGGGCCGCCAACGCCCGTGTTCCATCCAGATAAAGCGAGGGGATACCCCTGCCTCGAGATGGCTCAATACCCGTTGCGCAAAGAGCAATAGCAGGGGATCGCTCCGGGTGCATCAGCATCGTTACGTGACCAAAGGGAGGGTGCATAATACCTACTAAAAGCCAATGTAAACACACCAATCCTTGCCGTGTGGAGAAGCCCGGGGGCAAACAATGGAGTTTCGTTACAGGCATACTGCGGCAGAAATACGTGCGTGAAAGCGTCCTTTCCCGCTGGTACCAACACCCAGTACGAATACTGCCAGGGGTGCCGCCCCACCTGCAACGCACTTTTTCCGTTGGTAGATTTGTGCTCGGCGTTCTTTAGCCATACCGCTTAGCAAGATCAAGAGTCGCCCAACACTTGTTTGCCTTTAACTACGACGGACAACAATACACCTGGATTGTACTGCCACAAGGCGTTCTGCAGACTAGTCCAACGCTCTTCTCGCAGCGGCCTGAGACTTTGGGACGTGATATTAGAAGCTCCCGAAAAGATCAGTAATGAATACAATATGTGGACGATCTGTTGGTCCGTGCTCGGTGACAGTCAAACGAAATGTCTGAAACGACACTATAGCGCTGTTCAACAGCTCTCGCCCGAAAGGCCACAAAGTCAGCAAAAGACACAATGCAGTTCCTCTACGAGCCGAAGAGTGACGTAACTGGACATATACCTGGAATGCAGACCAGAGAAGCCCTAGAAGTCTTGAACGCGCCGTGGAAAACAATCCAGGGCACCCAAAACCCACTACATTGCGACAATTGCCGGCCGATTCCTCGCGGATGACGGCGTGGTACTGCCGGCAGTGGCATATCTTGATTTATGCGGTTCGGGGGCGCGATCACTGTACGAACATGATAAAGGAGGCAGAACGAGGATAAGATCTCATGCGCACGAATGGTGCGGACAAAGACTTGAAACATTGAGAGCAGGCCTTATCAAAGCACAGCATTGCGGGGGGGCCTTTTTACCGGAAAAAAAACTATGATCTTCGCCTTCACATATTCGTCCACGATAAGAGGAGGTTCGCCCAAGCCGTGCTGACGCAAGAAACACGGAAGGGAAAAATAGGCCATTGCGTACTACAGTAGCCATTTGGGACCCGGTCGCCGCTGCCTATCCTGGGATGCTTACGGGCAGAGCTCGCAGCAACACAATATCTAAGTAACAGCAACAGCGACGCTGGTTTGGGCTTCTCAACGCTGACCGTGAAAGTGCCGCATGATGTGGCGGCGCTGATACGACAAAACAAGACACAACACATATCCGCGGCCACGGCAGTTCAACATGATCTGCGCTATTTTGCAGGCACACAATATAACGATCGAAAGATGTTTGCCCGCTGCAACCCAGCCTCCCTAATTGCCAACGCGGCGATGAGGGAGAGGCACAGGTGTGTGAACGAGTGCTGGTGCGAAGGAGACAAAGGCTAGGGCGCGACCATACAGGACACTCCGATCCGAGAATGCGGAAATTGGAATTAGTTCGTAGATGCGAGCGCGCGAGAAAGAACCGATGGGGAAAACAGATCGCCTTAGCTTTGCAGTATGGCACCACAAGCCCACCTTGAGGAGACAATTGCTACCAAAGGGATTATCAGCCCAAACAAGCTGAGCTGAACGCTAATATGCGGACAGTCATGTGCAGCTGGGGTCCGGGTAAAACATTACACATATACCACAGATTCCAGATATGCCTGGCGGCGACTTCTTATATGAACTTCCGCCGCCATTGGCTTTGCGGAGGCTTTAAGACGTCCCCGAGTAGAGTGTGATCGGACACGGGACCTGATCAAACGACTAATACGGGGCAGCACAAGAGCCGCAGCAGCATGCAGTGATAAATGCAAAGCTCACACAGGAGGGACAGATGAAGTGTCAAAAGCAATGAAAGAGCAAATTAGCGGCAAAAGCAGTGCTCGATGAGGAGGAGGCGAAACCCGCAACCAACAAACGAACTTTAGTGGAACAAATGCGTAGACGGCCCTCAAACGCAAGAACGCATGAAGCGACCTACAGAATCTCGCAAATTGTGAAGAACAAGAATCATGGAGGGTGAAAGCAGGGTGCAAAGCAAAACACGCATGGAAAGTATGGGTAGGATGAGCGAAATAGCCGTTTGTACCCCGGATATTGCTACCGTGGTTAGCCGTCACTGCACATGCGCAGGGCCATATATTATGGGAATAAAAGCCAGTGGCAGAAATTATTCTCAAACCTGGAAATGCCCCAGCGTAACGACAGCAGCAACAGAAGTGGTTAGCAAATTGTGCGACCTGTGGTAGACACAATAGGAAGTATGCCGCCAAGAAAACGGGGAGCACACCCACCCCCTCTGACTCCGTTTCAAACACCTACAGATGTATTTTTTATAAAAATGCCGGCATACAAACACCACCAATATGTGTGGTAATCGTGGATATGTTCTACTAAGTGGGTAGAGGCCTTTGCCACTACCAACCATCTGGAAGCTGATACGGGGCCAAACTGCTTTCTACAGGAAGTAATTCCGCGATTTGGGATTCCAACACGACTATCATCGCGACCAAAGAGCGGTCTTTTACGGCAAAAAGTGATGCGCAAACCGGTAGCAAGGCCTCTGGGTATTAACCAGAAACTACACTGTCCGTACCACCCTCAGGTCCGCAGGGGCAGTAGAAAGGGAGGAACCCAAACTCTAAAAGCAGACGCTTTCCAAACTCTGCGAGGGCCAGTAATTGACCATGGCCAGACGTACTGCCACTGTTAGCACTCATTGAAAATGCGAGCAACAAATAATGCACGCAGGTGGGCTCTCACCCCACGAAATAAATACGGACGTCCTATCATTACCTGGCCTCGCGCCGCCAGATAGTGCGGAGATTGGATTTGTCATGCTATGACCGCATGGAATGATGAATTATTGCAGGACACTCACTGCTACCCATTAGAACTTTTCACTCGCAAGGTACAAAGAAGCCGTTAAGCCGATACCTGCTGGAGACCCGTTACATGCATTTCCAACCCGCTGAACGAGTTTGGCGTGAAAGAGCTTCCTGCCAGGAAAAACGCCCTGCAACCCAAGTGGACCGCGACCCTACACTGTACTCTTGACCACGCTCTCCGCCGTCAAAGTGAGACGTATAGAGGCATGGATACACCACTCACACTGTAAGCTGGAGCGCCCAAGCGAGTCGCCGACGAAAACTAGGAACCGCGAGCGAGGTAACCCCAGCAGAGGTTCCGAACAGTGTCCGATTCGGTATTACCGAGATAGTGAAGACGACGACGAGGGGAGACGTGATATCTCTTCAGACCCCTCCACCGGCCACCAAACCAGGACGGGCAGCCGACCCGGCAAGACAGGGCATGAGATAGTGCCCCGAAAAGGCCCATTGCAGGTAGGCCAGACGCCCGCCAGACCAGGGACCGGAAACATAGACAACGCGAGATCCTGGAATTACCAGCGCTAGAGATGTTGGGACGAATCCGCCAGGCGCGGTGGACCAGAACCTGAACAGGGCGCACCCTGTCCGAACGTGGAACAGGCAGTACAGACAACAGAACATTGTATACCGGAGGACAGCGGACAGAACCTTTGACGACACAACATGCAACTCCTGGTGCTGACACTATCCTTTGCGGAGGAGCGCCTGTCACATAGGGACAAACAAACGACAGGTCTCAGCCCCGGGAACCATCACACGCCTCCCACACCATCGACCACGCGAAGGGAAAACGGCGAGTGATTTAACAACATACATTTGCAGCGAAGCAGAAGAGAGGTACTAGCAAAGCGACAGCAAGTAAATATGCAAAATTTTAAGCGCGACAACCCATTAACAAGGAGTTAGACACAGTAAGAGTCTTTTCAAGTTAACCGCACCCAACCTTTTCCGTCAATGACTCCACTACCAATAGACCGAAAGGCACCACTGCTCCGACCTCAACAACTCATAGAAATACACCTGCATCCCTAAGCAGGAATGCGTCTATTGACTTGTAGAGCGACATAAGGAACTTCTAAGGCCATCGCCATGCGTACAGCGTGATAAGAAGGGTTGCGGCATCTCTTGGTAGCTCGGAAAGTAAGGAAACAGAGAGACAAAAGCGCCGTCCAACACCAGAGATAGGATATGCATGGCGGCAGCACGCGAGTCTGATAACTAGAATTTTACCACAAGTACAAAATGACAACAATAGTAGATACCTTTGCCGCGTTCTATGCGAGCAACCACACAGCACGGCAGTAACTGGATGGCCTTTTATGTACGCAGACAGGCGGCTGCCAACAAGGCCACCGCCGCAATACCTTCTGTAGCCCTAACCACAGAGAGATAGCGAACATTGAGAACCGAGTGAATGCGGGATTGCTTGACTAAAGCCACCATCTGACCCTCATGACCGGACTTCCTCTTCGTACTACCCATTAACCTTCTTCAATCATATACCGGACCAGTGAAGCGACTCGAAGCCTAAGACCTCAGCCCATGGTTACACACAACGGTCTATTGCACGGGAAAAACCCGAGTGCAAATGTAATGGTAGTCCATCTCCTCTATGGGTAGAGAACACCAGGGGAAAGCGGTCTGTTTTACAGACAGGGACGAACAGCATGCGGAAGTCAGAGTGAGATTCAACTTCCTCTCCCGAAATCGGCTGACCAGGAAGTCATCGCTGTTAACCCGGACACCAGGTAGAGGAGCAAGTAACATTCACAATAAAAGCAGCCTTACATTCACGCATAACGGGATGCATCCCGCCAAAATATTCCACTTAGGTCTGCGGAGACAAAGCTTAACCCCTACCTACCAAAAGGGTGGGAATGGCAGCTGTTATTAGCTCAGTGTTTCCGCGATAGCAGGATTAGAACCACTTTTCACCACACCACCTCACAACCACGGTACCGAGCAGCGCATCAGATCGATGGATCCAGAGGGCCATGGGCCGGTGTATCAACGTGCTTAGGGCGTTCATCAAAGGCACATGGTGCAGAGGCTATGGCCTTTCATGCCACGATGCCCACCGTACTACAATTAATAGACATTAGGATAGATGAGCTTTCGCAAGTTTTGGAAGTATTTAGGTAATTAACCCATGGCTTTACATACAGAATTAACAGATATGTAGTATCAATAGCGCTGCTATGGTAATGCAGACAGAGTAGCCTTAGACATGCTTCTGCGGAACAAGGAGCGGTATGCGGGATGATTGAAGGGGAATGTTGCGTTCTGGATTCCGGACCCCAGGCGACATAACTAATCGTGCGGTGGCCGAATCAAAAAGGTAGAAGTTCTCACTAGCAATCGAGTGACGAGAGAAGGGTTACGCATGGTTGGAAAGTCGATCCTCCAGGGCTGGCGCGAGGTTGGTTGTTGCGTCCTAATTGGGTCCGCCGCTTTAATAATCGTAATGGTGATTTTTGCGAGTATTTCTAATCAACTCTTATTACCATATGCTATGAAGAAATGCTGCCACAGCGTCACCCCGCACCCACCATTATAAATAATTAACAGCGAACTCTCTGCACTGAGGACGGACTCGGCCAGTAATGGGGAGGGGGCACGACCAGTGCCTTTCAGGGGGGGACCCCCAGCGTAACGTCATACACGTGGACCTGGCCAGGCAGCTACAACAATTCCTCTTTGTTAATAACAGATAACTAACCCAGGAGAGAGTGTTGGTCTGTTTTAGCCTTCTAGTGCAAGCATGTTGACTCCTGCGCTGGACGTGCTACACCCGTGCCTTGATGTTACTCTTGCCTACTTGCTTATTGTAGAATTGCTTAAACGATAGTTATTGTACAACTACTGCCTAACATAAAACATTTATTGCATTTTAGTATGGTGTGGATCCTTAGCATAGAATTTGCTATACTACAAAACGTAACGGGAAACATGTGGCAGTGAGTAGGACGAAAGGGGAAAGACAAAGGTTACGCGAAGCTAACCGAACCACCGGCAGTTGGGGACTTGCTTATTTGGAGAATGTTGATGGCTAATCCACGGCATTCGTAAATCCCGTTTGGCGAGGCCGCGGGGCCTAAGGGTAGCTGCTACTAGGAACCAAATAGGGGTCCACTCGGTTGGTGGAAGTATCAGTATGCTGGTATGGTCAAAATATGACCAAGGAGGAACTGTTATGATGATGATATTGCTAGGTGGTCATATTTGAGCCAGAGTGAATATTTAATTCAATAGTTGGTATTAATCAGCTGTCAGGATTCAAAACCTTGCCTTTAAAATTTGCTTAAATGCTTTCATGTTGCCCAACTGTTTTTGGACAGCACCCAACTGTTCTTGGACAGCCTTTATTCACCTTTCCTGGTATGTCTCTGCCGGCAGCGTGCCTTAGCGTGGCCTAGGAGGAGCTGTTCTTCGGTGTATGCTGCCCACACATTCCTATTCTTAGTCATCACTAGAGTTTTGACCTTTGTTATCCAGCAGGTGCCAGATGTAGAGTGAGGAGGCTTGGAAAGGTCTTTAGTTTGCAAGACTATCAAACATGTTGCCAATGTAGGAGGCTTGGAAAGTCATTGAGTTGCCAATATCTGAAGGAATTGACCGATTCAACTCCCCTAGCGGCCCCTAGGGAGGGGGAAAAAAGCCCCTGCCACATTTATTTCTTTATTTCTTTATCCCTTAGCACTCACTTTTAGTCCACACCCAGTTCTGCTTTTGTAGTGATTATATATGTGATGGTTTTGAAGCATAATCTCAATGTGATTCGGGAGTTGCCTGACTGAAGGTCTTCGAGTCACATTTCCGCATGCGTGTGGTCTTCGGAAAAATAAAACGTGTAATTCGAGATCCTCATCTGACTCTGTCATCTTACTCGGCCGGGTGAGCAGTCATTAACACTTCTCACCCGAACCCCGCCGGCCTACGACAATATATATACTATAATATATATATTATATATATATATATATGTCATATATATTAATATATATTATTGTAATGCCAATGGAGATTAAATGATTCATACCAGAGATGTTCTCCACATGCCAGCCAAGTAGGTACGGGAGGTTGTATGATGGAGATCGTTTCAGATAAGAACTGAAACTAATACGACGAGAGAGTCATAGAACACGAACCCAGAGGCAGTGTTACATGTACAGTACATTACTTCAATTTTTAATTTAAAAAAAAAAAACGATTTTTTAAAGAAACTTAAAAAAAACATAAACGTGCAGGTGAAGAATTATTTCCAGTCATTTTTAGGGGCGTGAACTCAACCTTATTTTTTTGTTGTGCTTTATATTCTGTAAATGGTTATATTTTCCTTCACAGGACATATGTATAAATTGTTCACGCACGCAGAGGGCGCATTTAGCACGTGTCTGCACTTACCGGTGAACGACGTGGAAATGCGCCACAAAGCAAGGAAGCCCAGTTTGTGTGGAGTGGTCGCGTTCAGATTTCGCAACCGAATTCGGCACGTACTGTGAGTCTCCCGCAACGAGATCGGACTCTGGAGAGAGAGCAGAGAGGAGACAAGGAGAGAGAGATAGAGATTCTCTTGCGGTTTCCTTGTAGTCTTGCGGCTCATTAGTTGTGAAGCTTTTGTTTACTGGACTTCAAGAGAGATTTTGTCGGTTCCTCATGGCACCGTCGCCGTCCACGACACTGTCAGTGATTCTCATGTTTCAATAGTAAATATGTTTATTAATGTTCCTTTTGTATTTAGTCCTTCGGAGTGACCCGAGTGAATTGTCAAAAGATGATCACAGTTTGCCAGAATGCATTCCAAGTCACGTGATCTCGGGATTGAATGACATGGTACACTGAAACAGTGAAATCGGGTCTTTATTGTTATGTGCCAAACCCTGTATCGATACAATTTCAGGACTATGGAATTTACCGTTGGAATTGCCTCCACGTTGAATCAGATTTTTTTGAACTCACGCGTGGGGAAACTCCCTGGAATGCTGACTGGGTGCTACATGGATTTTTGCTGGCAACTGAGCTATTGGACATAAAGGACAATGTCTGAGGAAACAATACTTGGTTGAACAGGTTGCAACTAAATCACAGGTCGACGCTGACTCTAGGGTGTATGAATCAAGAACCTCCGACGTTGTTTCGTACTCAGCATAAACTTTGCTCCGATCACACCACATGGTATCACCATTTCTTACATACCACATGGGTCAGCATGCACAATCTACAGTTATTTCCTGGAACTCTTACAGGTAAGTAAGTGGACCTTTAGAGCTGAAAATCGTCACCTGGAATCCACTTTTACCTCCCACGTCTCACATTTCTGACACGGATGGGCTGATATGTCAAATTATTTAATTTATGGTCCGGCCATCACGTGCACCTTTAGAAAGCATGTTGTTTACCTTCTACCCTTGTTTGTAACAAGGTTTTGACCATAGAACAAATGAGTTCTGGAGGTTCTTTTTTAAGAACATTTCAGCTTGACATGCACACCAGAGCCTTTATGATGAGTGTTTCCTGTAATACAAAAGTGCATTTGCATATTATTGTCGTACCAACGTCCTGTGATTGTCAGATTCTCTCAAACATTGTCCAGCTTCAGCTCCATTACTTTGCAGGATTGTACTGGACGTAGGAAAAGCCTCAGCCATTTTGAATAGCTGTCTACCCAGTATCAAACAATCTTTGACCTTCACTTGGCGCAAAATCAATGTGATCCGTGTGCCATGCGTTCCCGTAGCCCACGGTGACAACAAAAGTGGGAACAGCTTTTCGGGCGACATTTGTATCTCTGCCACAATCAGGACACGACCTGTGTCTCTCTATATCCATATCCAGGCTTGGCCCCAATGGAATGATCTGGCCAGCGGCCTCATCTGGCACAATACGCTCGCGTGGTTTTCATGCTAATCTAGCCAAGCATGCTGTTCTTGCAGTGGGGATGGTATAAACTACACGTCTTCCCCACACTAGACCATCGTCAGTCGACAGACAACTCATGTCTGCAAACACCAATATGGTTATTGGCCTTGTCGGTACTGTAATTAGGCCAACCCGAAATGGTTGTCCTCGTACACTTTGGTCAAGACCGGGTCTTTTCTAGTACAATGTTTGCATCGTTTTTGCGGTAATGGGTAGCTGAACTAAACTACAGTTTTTCTAAAACAACGTTATTCTTCGTATCCGCAGTATTTGGATCATCTACCGGCAACTACTTCACATATCTGTGTTTGCATTTTGCTCGGAGGTACGTACTCGATCTGGTAAGTAACCCAGACAAAACAACAATGCCCAACGTTGCAAATCTCACTGCAGCAAGCCGTGGAATTTCCTATTTTGTCCAAATATACACGTCAAGGCTGATGATCCAGTTATCAGCCCTTGAAATGTTCCACCATACCAAATACAAATGTAATTTCTTTTTATGCTGTACACAATTGCCAAACCCAACCCCCCCTTTCTTGCATACTGCTCATGATGTTTTCTCCACACACACTGAGGGTTCTGGAGTATATGGCTGTCAGTCCTTCGGAATCCATATTCCAGTTTGTGACTTAATACCGCCCCAATCCCTGGGAAACCAGCATCTACATTCCCTCCACACGAAGTTTCTTCGCGGTCATAATGTATCAAAACTTTGTCACCGATTTGAGAAGGTTTTTCGTCACGTCCACAAACGCCTCCCACACTTTGCAGACCCCAACGCACGTGTGCTGGTTTCAACAGGTCATGGAGGGGGTGCAGGTTGGAAGACAAGTGTGTAGGACAAAACTTTCCATAAATAGTTTAGCCATTTCCAAAAATGACTTTAAGTTCTGAAACATTTTTAGGTCTTGACGGCGGCCTTCTGCATGGTCTCCACTTTGCTTTGCACGGGAGGCAGATTCCATCTGCACTCAACAATCCAATCCAAATCCATCGGGGCCCATCACTCTGTTGTAGAGCGTTGGTGCTGCCTAAAACAGTCTTCTGGATGGCGTCGCATTTCCAACACAGGATACTCAAATGGCTTAATCATCCAGCAAGCTGGGTACTCATTTGCCGACCTCCAAAGGATGACAGGCATGAGTGAACCAAGGACGGGTTGTACTTTGAGGTTTCAGCACAGTGGACAGTTTATAATTGCTATGGATTATATTCTCCTTGGAAGAGTAGTGGTAAAGAAATATTGGTTGGCATGGCGTTTACAACTGGAATGCAGAGGTCGTTGACCTGAAGGATTGGAGATCGTGGGTGTAGTGCTACTCAATGCGACAGCGCCGAAAGCTCTAAAGTAGAACCACAGGTTTAATTCGGGCACAACGGCACAACACAGCTCACAGACAGCCATCGGAACATGGCGAGGTCACATGACATCTACTTAACCACGGCCCCGGTGCACCCATGTATGTATGCATTATCATAAACTGCTGATAAATTCTTCCATTCCCCCCCCCTCCCCCTTTCTTTTCTCTTTTGTTTTTTTTTTTTTATAAACAAATCAAGATGTCAGGAGCGTTCACATTACACGAGCTGATCTTCTGAGGGTTAGTGGAGGGTCTGTCCTTGCTTGGCAACTGCTGTGCGCTTCTCAATAAGGGTACAGCCGATCGCGGAAGGAGTTCAGTACATTGATGGTGAAAGCTTTCATGAAAGGAAACACTTCAGGTTCAAACACAGGTGGTGCTTAATACAGGAGTGGGTGACAAAGGCATTTTGACCGGTTCCAATGTTTAGGCTACTCATGGACGATTAGCTGAGTTGTTCACCATGTTTACGCAGTACATCTACCATCACACAACTTCACAAGGAAACATTTCTTTCACCAATGTTATCGACTAATGATGTCAGATAACCACTTGGTTCCACATCCGGAATTCAAACACGTACACAGGATCATTGATCGGAAGTTGCCGGTACACAGACGTTTGGTCGTGATGACGTTTCCCGCCTGATGCTTGTTATTCTCGGACCTGGACCGTTACGTTCTGGGTGGCACTAATGATAACCCTGCCTGTAATTCACGACCATCAGAAGCTTGGCCGGTGAGCGATTAAAATTTCGTGGTTCTGGGGTTTATGTGCGTCTGGTGCGGTTAGTTCCAGCCAACACACGAGATTGAATGGAGCCCTGCCTTGACCCGGCTTAGACTATTTCTGACGATCTCAACCAGCACGTTTGGCTTGGCCAATACTGGCAGGCTTTGTAGGGGGTGGATAATGTATGCGTGATGCCATTCATTTTACAAAAAGCTTCTGAAAACCTCTCGAACTCGTAAATGATGCTCCATTATCTGAGAACAACTGCTACGAGGTTTGGGAGGAACGTAATGCTTTGCGCGAACATGGTACGTAGCAGCCTTACAATACTTGAGGCATGGATGGACCAACGAAGGCGTTCGAGGGATCTGGCACACGAAAGCTTCAATTCCATTTTGCAAGCTGGCAATCAACTATGATAAGAAACAACGCTTCCCTTGAAATGGAACCAGCATGGTCGATGTCGTCGTCTGCCGACCATGGTTTTGAATGGCCACGACCCACATGGCCAATGCGAGACTGTGGCGGTGTCTTGGCATGGGCTTGACAAGTGCTAACAATAGGCAATGCACTGGACTCAATGTCACCATCAAGAACCAGCGGGCACCAACATGGCTGGCAAATAGACTTCATGGTAGACGATGCCTGGATGCAGGCATTGTAGGATGTCACTGATAATTTTCCCGCCAAGAGTTTTGCGGCGAATGTCACTTGGCTACCCCCAAAGCAGGCAGTCTGCATCAATAGAGAGCCCATCCTTTCCAGATGAGAGTTACGGTTTCGCACCCTTCCTAGCGTAGTGATGCCCAATCACCTGCACATAACCACAGCATTTAATTTCTGACCAAATCTGGATTGCTAATGTAGCACAAGCAATCTGCTTAGCAGTTACGGGCGGCCTTCATCCATGAATTGACGTTAGCCATGAGATGAATGAGTATCGCCAACATTGTGGAGGTTCTGTGGGATGGTTCGGGAAACGCGCAAGCGGAACTGCAGCACGTCAGCACAAGTTAACCATTTTTTTTCCTTAAAAAAAACCCCGGGCGGTAAACCAATGAATAGTCATTAACCGGAAGGGGTCAATGCCCAACGTTGTAACGACCCGATGATGTGGGCAGAGTGGCTCTGGTTTCTCCCAGGAGACCTAACAAGGGTTTGTGATCAGTCTTCAATGGTGATATGTCTGTCCAAAGACATATTGGCTGCATACCTTTTAGTGTGCCCAGACACACGCTACCGCCTCTCGTCTACTTGCAGCATAGGTGACGCTTCAGTTGTCAGATAGAGTTCGTGATTATACTCACCAGGCTGGAGATTACCGTTCGCATTTGTTTGCAACAACGCACACCAGTGCCAGATGAAGAGCTATCACAACTGATAATAAGTCCTTGGATGGGTCATAATGGACAAGTAACGGTGAGGCGCGGGGCGGACAGCCATGGTTGCCCGGCCTTGAACGCTCTTGTTATGGGCAGCTTCCCCGTTTGCCAGACAACACCTTTCCTGAAGCGAGAAGATGCAGAGAGCGTCGACGCGGTTTGCTAGTTGAGGCAGGAAGATTTCCCAAAAGTAGCGTAAAACATACCCAGGAATGCACGAAGTTCTGAAATGTTCTGTTGGCATTGGGGCATTCACAATTGCTCAACTTTTCTCAAAGGGCAAAAGATGCCTTGACAGGAGATTTGATGACCCAGGTATACAACTTCATAGTGTCAATGAAGTGTACTTCTCATGTCTTAGGTGCTAACCCAGCTTGGGACAGCCGATTGAGGACTTTCGTTTAAGGTCTCGAGTGTTCATGTTGTGACTTTGCCAGTCACTAGAACATTATGTCGTCCCTATAGAACAATCATAAGCCGACTGTCTTCGTGGCAACCAGTTTCAATAAATGTTTCTCACATCTTGCGTTGGAATGAGTTAGGCAATTGCCAGCCTAGAGCGAATGCCAAGATGGGCGATCTGTTGTACTATCGTGGCGATCCTCTGGTGCGAGCAATTGAGTGTTGACAAGTGTGACCACTCCTCTGCTTTTTTCACAAGATCTTTGGCTCATTCGTTGTTCACCTGTGGCGTCTGTGGTTCTTTGAGGTTTCATTATCACGCTTTTCCGAACCTTG
>CM068963.1:5426466-5438501 GCA_035128595.1 Eptatretus atami
GAGAGATTACGGAAACGAACCCTTAAGCGGTTCGTGTCGCAAGCAGGCCTTCGCCGAGGTACGGTCTCTTCGTAGGTCCCCCGAATACTAGGTATATCGATATCTCGGCGATTGACCCTGTCGCGCGCGGGTAAGAATACGGACTAGGCCGTGGTGGGGTTAAGAACCCACCGTTGGACCTGGTTTTTCTGGCGTTGTGCCAGAAGTCGCGACTGAATTGCTCCGTCCGGATGGGCGTGGCGGCTGCCTATTAGTGAAAAGCGGTCGTTCGGCACGCTGGGCGGGCGGTAAATCCGTAACACTGTTGTCAAGGAGTGAGATTAAAACCATCTCGGCTCCGAACTAAATTAACGGGAATCGGATCAGGGGTGTGCGAAGCGACCCTGGATTCCCACCAAATACGAGCTTTTAAATTATTCCGTTAAGCAAGATGGCGGTTCAAGGCCTACGGGTCCAGTCTGACCCCCTTGTCTATGAGGGTGTCTTTTCCCTGTTTCTTTGTGTGAATGTTGTGGCGCCATGTCCCCAAGCTTAGAACTGTGGCAAGTGCTTGTAAATAATAATCATTGACGGTTGTAGTGCCTTTACCTGGCTCGTGTCTCTTCCCTTCCCCATTCATTGCATCCCTGTTTACAGTGTGCATTATAAATAAATGTCCTTGTGTGAATGTTAACCGGTTCGTCGTGTCCTTTTCCCAATTGAACTGCTATCTTGCTCTTGGAATAATAGCGGGTTTTAAATAGCCAATTAAAAGAATTGGTCCAGCGAGGTCTCGCGATAATACACCGCTCGTTATCCCAGAACAGAACGAACCGCTTAAGCGGTTCGTGTCCAAGCAGACCTCGCTGAGGTACGGTCTCTCGGTAGTCTGCCCGCGCGAATACTTAGGTATATCGATAATTCGGCGATTGACCCTGTCGCGCACGGGTAGAGTGTTACTAGGCCGTGGTGTGCGTTGAGCACACCCGTGACTGGTTTCCGGCGTTGTTCTGGAAGGTCGCGACTGAATTGTCCGTCCGGTGGGCGAGACGGCCGCCATTGGCAAAAGCGCAGTTTCGTAACAATATATATATATATATATATATATATATATATATATATATATATATATATATATATTATATGTACCTCTCGATCTGTCAACGATGAAAAATGACGACAGTGACCCAAGGCAATGAATGCCAAAGAACTTCTAAATGTTTGAGAGTGACTTAAAGGGGAAAGGTTGGGGCAGTAAAAGCAACTTTTAGCATTGATGAAACGAGGACAATTGTTGATGTTGTATTTCCATTGCCCTTACTCTGTATCCAGTACAATGCACCGAATGACTGTTTGATTCACAAACATCTACTTCACCGTTAGCAACTGTTTATATGAAGAGCAGTCAGGCAACACCATAAACAAAAGCTCGTCCACATTCTGAAGACAGTCTTGAAGTAGAATCAGACCCACATCGTGTGAGACATTTTGAGCGGGAAAGGACATCAGACGAACAGAGGGTAAAAGGGGGGGGGGGATGTGAGGAACGGGAAGGAGAGGGGGTGGGTAGGGGTAGGAGTTTAAAGCACTCCATGCATGGGTAAATTTGTCTCCTTTCCTTCTCACCCAAATTTTTTGGCAAACAGGACAACTAATTGGTCCGTCAGGGAAGCGACGTGTCGGCTCTGCGAGTCTTCTATATAAAAGCAAATGAGACGTTTGTTTGAGACGCTACTCCTCTGAGCTCCCAAGGTTAACTGCGACAAAACTTTATAGGATCACATTTTTACCACGATGCACCTACCTCGGGGCTTTAAAGTCATTTTCTCGCATTTCATAACTTATAAACACGAACCACTACCTGTCACCATCTCCGAAGGTCGATCCATATACATTTATATATATATATATTACTAAAACTCTCATCTTGTATTACATATATATATATACTGAACAAAATATAAACGCACCAAGCGTTGTTACTATTTTACCTCGAAACTCATTAATAACTAAATCTTCACAACAATTTGGTTATAGAATCCATGACAATTGAGCATTAAATTTCAAAGAGTTCCTTGAGAATTCTGGCGACAGTCTTTGCGCTACAACAGCCGACACAACCGAGGTGTCACCGTCAGAGTTCACACAGTCAGTAGCGGAGTGTGTCCACCGTTGGCGTCGCGCAGAGCGGTGCATCTCCGGCGCATGGACATCACCAATTATCGATGGTGGCCTGAGGGATGTTTTCCCATTCCTCCTGGAGAAGCCACACGGAGCTGGCGGACGTTCTCTGGACTGCGTAACGTTGTCGTACGCATCGATCAAGAACGTCCCAAAGGTGCTCGATGGGGCGACATGTCGGGAGAAATATGGAGGCCAGTCGAGGACATCAATGTCCTCCTCACCGAGGAAGTCCATGCAGATCCTGGCAACATGGGGGCGAGCATTGTCGTGCTGAAACGTCACATGGTGAAGGCGCACAAACGGCACGACGATGGTCTGAGTATCTCGTCCCTGTACCGCTGCCCGTTTCAAGTTGCTCAATGAAATGAAGCCGAGTGCGCTCTCCATGGCATATGCCTGCCCACACCATAACACTGGCACCACCGTGTGACACCCGACGAAGATATTGGCGTCAGTGTAGCGCTCCCCAGCCCGACGCCAGAGCGCAGAGTCTGCCATCAGCCCGATACAGCTGGAACCGCGACTCATCGGTGAACAGCACTCTCCTCCATCGTGCGAGGTCCAGCGCAAGTGAACATTGGCCCAGTTCAGTCGGGTCTGACGCCGGACTGCAGTGAGGTCGAGTCCCGTGTGGTCGCGGGCTCGGAGGTTGCCTCCCTCAAGCGTTACGCACCGTCTGGGCTGAAATGCGCCTGTTATGCAGCCCGACAGTCTCATCGGCAGTCCTCGTGGCCGGTCGAGTCGATCCCGGAGATGTTGCAGCCTCATGTGACGATCCTGACCGGCGGTGGTCACACGTGGTCGCCGGGCATGTGGGCGGTTCACGGTGCTTCCAGTCTCTCTGAGGCGCATTCTCAGGCGGCTAATGGTGGAGTGGTGGACATTGAAGTGTGCTGCAACGGCCCGTACTGACGTCCCAGCATTCAGCATGCCAATGGCGCGCTCCCTCAAGATTGTGACATCTGTGGCATGTTGACATTTGGCACCAGTCCACATTTTGGGAGGCCTTTTATAGGGCAAGCTATAGGGAGTGTTTGTGTTCTGGTCACGCTCACTGACCATCACTCTGTCAAGCCCCATGGTGCTCATGGGAAGGATTACTCAATGTGTGAGTCCACACACTCAGAGTGGTCAATTTCAATGGGAACATCTGTCTTGAGCAAAACAAAGGAACCATTGCTCAAACATATCATCGTTTGACCATTTTCCCATAATGGCAATCTTGACTTAGATATTTAGGTTGGTGCGTTTATATTTTGTTCAGTATATGTATGTATGTATGTATGTTCCCGAAATACAGCCAAAACGGTACAAGATAGCGCAAAAATTTCCGGCCCACCTGACTCACCATTCTCCTGCGGTGTGCAGTATCAAGTTTCGTTAAAATCGGCAAAGAAAATAATTAAAAAAAATCAATTCCCGATTCAGTCAAGTACTCTTCGGGAGAATTTGATCAATACAAACAACCTCAGTGGTATAGTTCGCTGGAGCTATCTTTTTTTTCTTCTTAAATAATTTTTTTCATCAACCGCTGTCACAACGGGAACCCAACGGGTTCACGGGTTGTCTAGTGCTTTGTAAAAAGCCCAAATTTTTTTGGACGTCAACCGGATACCTATATAATTGGTGAGATGGTGAGCTTCAATCATCAAATATGGTGTCAGATGTGGGGGGGGAATAATAATTAAAAAAAAAACTTAATGAAGACGTCACAACAATCGGGAAGTTTGGCGAAGGAGGAGTCACGTGACCTCTCAAATGTGGCAATCACTAATTGTCCAAAAAACGAAAATAGTACAAATACAACCTATGCATTGACTTCAAGGTAATTTTACTTCACATTTAATGCCATAACTCGCAAGGGTGAAAGAATAGTTTGGAGAAAGAAAAAAATAAATAAAGGTTAACACCTGAGCTAACTTCACCAAATATACACCTGCAAAATTCCTTTGTGGGAGGGGGGAGGAGGGAGAAGAGAAGGGTGGTGTGGTACCCAGCAACACCAGGTACCTTTGCTAGTACATAGTAACGATAAAGTTATCCTGGTAAATACATGGATGGTAATGGTAAAGGTGTCACATATGTTCATTGTCAAGGATTTATATTGGCAACATCAGCAAATCCTGGTGTGCACAAACTCAACGAACAGGGCATCAAGTCTGGTTTACATAATAATTTTACCTGCCACATGTGGCAGGTCTATGAGGGCTCAGCTTGCTGTTGTTGTGGTTCTTGTTTGGGTCGATTTTTGAAATGTGCACCCATTGGTCGAACAGCTGACGGACCATGCCCACATTGGTCACTTGACTCCACCCACCAAGGTCCCCAAACAAAATTATATGACTGCCATCTTGGTTTTCTGATGGGCCAGACACATTAAGCCTGCAGGCCTCTGTTCACTATACACTGCTCAGGTTTGGTTTTTTTGTGTCACAGGTTGTGACCACACTGTAGTCATTTTTTTAAACTACAGAGCATTCGGACTGTCATGTTGGCTGGCGGTGGCAAGGTTGTGCAAATGTGGAAGAAACCGTTATTCTCAGAATAAAAGATTAATTGTAGATGCACTGAATCTGCCTGCAAAAAGCAGGATCAACGGAAGAAAAAGTAAAAACCATGCATGCACACAACACTGCAGTGGAATACCACAATGATATTTACGGCACTCAGAAGGAAAACCAAATGATCAGGGGGTGACGATACGACGCGGGATCTTCAACCTCCCACCCCCATTCCTGTTTGCATAGTTCTGGACCCACTGAGCAACCTCATTGAAGAGCAAGGACACAGACACATCCTAAAAACCAATCGGACATCCAAAGAAACAGGAAAGGTGACATCTACTGTCCAAGGATGATTTTTAAAACTCACTGCACCGTGTACAACTCAAAAAGGAACAACAACTGATATTAACGAAAATACACGGATGGCATTCATATGTAATGTGGCTTATACAAAAGTGTGTCAAGTGCACATTCATACAAGGTAGATCAACAGAAAGATCGACCAAAATAAAACAACACACGAACTTCAAAATAAATAAAAAAAATCACAAGCAATTCTTTTGTTGTCTATTGCTCCTGGTATATCTGCTGGAATCAAAGATGGCCTCTGCACGTGATAATCATCCAAAACAAAATACATAATTTTCACTTAATATTGGAAGGCCTTTGACTGGTTGAGCGAGAAGTCGTGCACGTTGTCACATCGTATAGTCCACATCAATTCTCCACAATGTCGAATTGGCATTCTGCTCAAGCTCAATGCGGTACACTTCATTCTGACATCACGTCATGTTCTCACCGTATTGGCAGCGGTGTGTGCTTTTCGCATAAGCACACACACCGCTGATCATCAACTCTAAAATAAGTTCTTTCTAGCGCGATTGTAACTGGCCACAGCCAGAGGTGCACCCAGGCCGTTGAGGCTCCAAAAAGACATTGCACACGTCCCAAGTTGGACGCCCAACCCAACCGATACAGGAAAGTTGTACGCCCAACCGATTGAAAGGCCCAAATGAGCTCGGATCAGGAATGTGCAGCTGCAGCTTTGTAGTGCCAAGTAGAAACACAAAAATCCTTTTCATTGGAGAATGTACTAAATATTTTTTCATCTCGTGATGCGCTCAAAAAAAACAAACACTCAACATGGCTGCCTCAACACTCAGAAAAAGCAATCACAAAAAGTCATTTAAATGTTCACATGAAGCACACAAACAAACTTCCTGGTGAATGTTTATAATGGAGGAACCGCTGCCTAGACAGCAACCCCACTACGAGATAGCAAGCAGTGTAACCTGGTGTCAAGGAGTGTCCAAGACGAGGAGACCACTTGCTACCCGCAGTTTAGACAGAAAGTTGTGATTTACTCGGGATTGCGGAGATAACTTGCTTCCTTTGTCAAAATACATTGTGGGATGTTTAACATCGACTTGCCGTATTTCCAATGAAGGCAAACATTGATGAATCACCCTGCCTGTGAAACACCAGGGTGACAGTCTGGAGCTGTGTTGGGATTCAAACACAGCTATGCAGCTCAAAGGCGAGTGTGTGCACCTCTAAGCTATCCTGCTAGGTCATCTATTATGGGTACAACGTATTTATCACGACACGAAAATAAAAATAAAATCACAAATTTGCTATCAGCAATCTTCTCCAGGCCAACCCCTGCACTCACCCCAATTATAAACAAACTTTCCCTTTTTTCTGTCATCATCCTCTCAGGTGGTCTCCACAATTCTTTATTTCACTGTTAATATTACAGAACCTTTGTTTTAGATTTAGAACTTAATATATCCTTTTAAATCAGAAGTAAAATAAATGGCATTGACAAAATTATTGACACCCTCGACTTAATATTTGGTATCACGACCTTTGGACAAAATAACTGCAGTCAAGCACTTCCTGTAGCCATGAATGAGCTTCCTCCACCTCTCTCCAGGCAGTTTGTCCCACTCTTCTTGTGCAAACTGCTCCAGTTCTCCCAGATTTGAAGGGTGCCTTCTCCCAACTGCTGTTTTCAGATCTCCCCACAGGTGTTCAATGGGATTTAGATCTGGACTCATTGCTGACCACTTCAGAACAGTCCAGCGTTTTGTCTTGAACCATTCCTGAGTGCTTTTTGAAGTGTGTTTGGGGTCATTGTCCTGCTGCAAGACCCATGATCTTCGACGGAGACCCAGATTTCTGACACTGGGTGAACATTGCGCTCCAAAATGCCTCCTTGGTAATCTCCTGATTTCATGATGCCATGCACACAATCAAGGCACCCGGTGCCAGAGGCAGTACAGCAACCCCAAAACATCACTGAACCTCCTCCATGTTTGACTGTAGGGAAGGTGTTCTTTTCTTTGAAGGATTCATTTTGTTTCTGTAAACAGAGATGATGTGCTTTACCAAAAAGCTCTAATTTGGTCTCATCTGTCCACAGGACTCCCAGAAGGATTTTGCTTGTTCAGGTGTGTTTTGGCAAACTCCAGTCCGGATTTCTAGTGTCTCCCTCTCAGCAGTAGGGTCCACCGGGTCTCCTACCATCGGACCCCTTTCATCGAGTTGGTGACGGATGGTGCGAGTTGAAACTGTCGTACCTTATCTCTGAAGGTCAGCTTGAATCTGTTTGGCAGTTGATCGAGGTGCTTTCTCCACCATTCGAACAATCCTTCGCTGCAATCTTCAATCAAGTTTCTCTTGCGGCCACGTCCAGGGAGGTTGGCGACGGTGCCATGGGACTTAAATTTCCTGATAACATTGCGTACGGTGGGCACAAGAACTTCAAGGTCTCTGGAGATGGACTTGTAGCCTTGAGATTGTCCATGCTTGGAGACAATCTTGTGTCTGACCTCCTCAATCAATTCTCTGGTTCTTTCTTTTCTCCACGCTCATTGCTGTACACACATTGACACAAAACAACAGAATGACTCCTTTTCTCTATTCAAACTGGTTGAATGAGTGATTCTTATATTAGGCACCTGCAACTCACCACAGGTGAGTTCAATTCCAAAGTAAAGGAGAATCACCTGCTTGAATTCTAATTATTTCTCACAACTTCTAGAAGGTGCCAATAATATTGTACAGGACATTTTAGGAGTTCTGTGTGGAATAAGCCAAGGTTGAGTAATTTTTTTCAGTCTTTTGTTTTGTTCCACAGCAAACCAAATAAATACATTTGTGGAAACCAAAATGTTTTTTTATTTCAACAATTTTCTGGAAGAAATGGTGCATTGTTTGAAAAAAGTGCAACGGTGCCAATATGTTTGGCCACGACTGTACGTTTTATTTAAAATGTGCCGAAAATTGCATTTTTTTGGTATTTGACCTTTTGACCCAGCCTCAGGGTGGAGGGCCAAAAATAACTGCTTCTTGCACCTTCTTGACATGTGGTGATCACATGTATTTAGAATAGATAGTGTGACGGACAGATGGACGAACAGAGCCGATCACAACATCCCCTCCATTTGTTTTTTAAAAAGAGTGGGAAAATTATAAAGAACCCATGCGTCCTAAGGTCCTCAATTGACTCAAACAAATAAGGACTCACACTTTAAATTAGGGTGATGAGACGAATAGAAAAGGTGTGACAAGAACAGAGAGACCCGTCCTGTGCAGGGTCTTGTTCCCATGTGCAGTGGTCTGGTCCTTCCACATGCCGTCAACTGTGTGATGCAGTTCCACATGCAGGGATCGTCTTTCCTACGAGTCACCACTGTGGCGTGGAACGAACACCCAGGCAGCGTGAGCAAGACTCACGGAGAGAAAGAGAGCTCAACTCGCTTGGACTTTGTACCCAACACAGAAGCACAGAAGAGGCCTGGACCACTTAGTAGAAAGTGGTTACTGGCAGAGCTGTGGGGTGGGGACGACCCCCCCCCCCCAATCTTCAGTGCAACTCCACCTCTCCCCCTAATTAAGCTATGTGGCCCTACATGCCCTTCTTCCACTTGAACACATGGACTTCTGGTCGCTGCATGGGGCTCAGAAAAACGCTCGGGAGGTTGGTGGCGGGGGGAAGGGGGGGGGTAATGAGAGCTTATAAACATTTGGTGTAACATTTTAACTCTCACAATAAATGAAAACATGTCTATGTTAGGAAATAACTATGCTAATCTATTCCAATTTACCCCCTCGGCCAGATCCATAACAATATTATGTGTCTGATTAAAAACAATGAAATAGCAAGATCCAATTCCCTGCATTTAAATTACAACACTTGTTAATATAACCACTGGTGTGCTCATACGATGGACGAATTTTGGTTGCTTGGTTGCAATCATAGTCTCCACAACTTCAAGGCTGAGATGCATCGTTATCTCATTGAAACAACAAACAGTTACATGTCGAGGTGAGAGAATGTAACTGGTTAAAAAAACAAAACAAACAAAAACATCCGATGATTCAGCACCCTCACTGTAAGGTCGATGAATCATTCCTTTGAATAAAATGTTTCTTTGTTTTTTGAAAGGGAACACGGGGATGGTTTGTCCGAACCTTCCAACAACCCCACCTGCATCAGGCCCGCAAATGTCAATAGGTACGAGAAAAGGCAAAGAATGAACACAATGCTCAAAGTTATCCTTTAGCGCAGCCTGATCATTCAAAGACAAGAGAACAAACAGTAGTAGAGCGTTAAAAATAAATAATTAAACAAACTCACTTTGAAAGCAAAAGCTGCACAAATAAATAAAGTGGGTCATTTCCATGTCAGACGACTTTTTTAAAAAAATTAAATAATAATAAATAAATAAAAACAAGTCCACAGCGAGACGACAATATCGTCGACAGAAAACGATTCCCAATCCTGGCTATTTATTATATTAAATCAATAAACTCTCCCAACTTCATAAACATCCTCCCAGGTTATAAAGAACATGCTGTTGCGATCCAAGTTTTACAAATCTCCCTTCCACCCATTTCTCAATTTATTCGAACCCTCAATCAACCACAACCTGAAGAACAGCCAGAAGATGGAGAGACAGCAAGGGCTACAGACGTAGCAACGTCAGAATGATCGACAGCACCATGGAAACAAACGATTCGATTACAAATGCGAATGCCAAGCAATTGCAACTAACGTGGTGAACGCAAGCAACTCGATGGTGACATGAGCACAATCCCCAAGGAGTGTTATATTGCAACCACAATATTGTCACATGCAAGAGAAAGGGGACAGGGGTCTCTGGTGGTGTACAAGTGTAATATAGGACGTACGAGATGTTTTTGGATGTACAACCCGCGTCTCATCTTGATTGTACGTAAAGGTACATGGTGTTGATGAAAGGTGTATGCACGTGAATATTCATGGCCTGTGTTTTTAATGAGAAACAAATGTTTCTTCAAATAATTTCTTAACATTGTAGTTGCGACTTGGAAAGTCTCTCAAAACCTTATAGCACCCAATGCGAGCAATTTTTATTTAATTTTGCAACCCCATCCTCTTTACCCAGACGCAACTCCTCCAAACATCCTCATTTTTCTACCCGTAGACCCCCATCATGCACCAACCTCCATTTTCTCAAATTGCATGAGCTCAATTTAGATGTGCCGCGTATATCTAATATATTGTTGCGGAAATGGCCCTTACTGTGTTATTAAATATAGGATTAGCCCAGATCCCCCATTAAATGCATGTTTAGCCAAGTTGTTCGGTAATTGGACGTTACATATGTGTCGGGAGGTGTAGGAGGCTGTTCATTTGTTCGTGCAGTGGTGGTGTACCGAGAGGTTCTTCTTCTTCCTCCCCTTCTCCGGACGAGTCCCCCCAGGACTCTGAGAGGGAGTGGCCGAGAGAAGCAAGCGCCGGAAAGGAAGGTGGAACTGAGAGCGCCGAGGTGGTGCGATCGGCTGTACAAGGGACGGCTGTGTCTGTTTGCGATCGGCTTTCGTGAGGAGCGAGCCGAAAGAAAGGCAGGGAAGGGACTGCATGAGGTCTGTCTGCCATCTGCTGAGGGAGTAACTCGCGGTGCGTTTGGTCGGCGATCTGTAAGAGAGGAACAGCCTGAACCTGAGGGTCGAGTCGGCGATCTGCCGAGGGAGTAATTGAGCCTGAGTGTCGAGTGGGGATTCTGCTGTATAGAAACGATTAGTGGGAGGCTGCAATCTGCTTTGAGAGGAACTGACTGCTGTGTGAGTCGGCGATCGACTTTATGAGGAGGTCATCGACAGGTTCAACCTGCGTCTAACCACGGAGCCTCTGTCCTTACTCATCTCATGGCTCGACGACGTCTTGTAATCCAGTCGATCCACCTGCGGAGCCCAACACCCCATCTGGTGAACAGGCCAGGCCCGGACTTGTATACTGGACCTTGTGAAAAGCCAGCTGGAGCATACCATAGATCTTTCGTCTTGTGCCGTCGACCTTACGCGGGTCTGAACGCGCCGAGGCTGCGTGCGTGAGGGGTGCGACAAAAGGGCGCTGCCGCCATCTTTCCATGCAGCGTGCTCGAGCCGGGTGCTCGACTCCGTTGACATCGGCTTGTCACGAGCCGCATTCGTGCTTCGACACTTTTCCTCTCGTCCATGAAGCATCACCAAGTACTCTGTGTCTTGTCTGTATGTTGTCTAAAGTTTATCTCGCTAGGTTCCCTTCGAAACCCGTAATCCGTAGCTCCCTAGTTAAGAACGGGTTATATATTAATTATAACATTGTCGTGAATGCTTTGCTTGTGTTGTGTTCCCCGATGTGTCCCAATAAATCTGGCTGAGTTATACGGGATTTACTGCCTTGAATTTATTCGTGCCGCGCCGAGGAACGATTCGCTCGATTTGGATATAAAACCCAAAATGGTTACGACTGGGAGACTCCGCTCAGTCTCTGACAAAACCAGTCTGTAACCGGGGTCTATTCCTCCAGCTGGCAAGGCACAGGTGTATTTTGGTATCGTGATCTGAGGCGCGTAACCCGAGAATTGCCGAACCAGCCGGCGTTATAACCCCGGAGACGGCGGTGCTGTTAAGTGACGCCGAATCTTCAACATTTGGCTGTCAAGAGTAGGGTGTGATTGACATCACTCGTCCGAATCCTTAACACTGGGGTCAAGAGTCGGGTGCGAATCCCGCCACCGCTGAATCAAACATAACAATATATATATATATATATATATATATATGGATTACATTTCCACCCAAAGCAATTAACAAAGGTAACAGACTATGCCGTGCAAGACAAGTTAAAGAAAATGCTCTACCAAAATACACCTGTGCCTTGCCAGCTGGAGGAATAGACCCCGGTTACAGACTGGTTTTGTCAGAGACTGAGCGGAGTCTCCCAGTCGTAACCATTTTGGGTTTTATATCCAAATCGAGCGAATCGTTCCTCGGCGCGGCACGAATAAATTCAAGGCAGTAAATCCCGTATAACTCAGCCAGATTTATTGGGGA
>CM068963.1:5448855-5461355 GCA_035128595.1 Eptatretus atami
AATATAAAAATTTAAAAAATTAATTTAAAAAAAGAATTTAACCAATTAAATTAAATAAAATTTAAAAAATTAAAATAAAAAATAAATTTAATAAAAATATAAAATAATTTAAATACTAATTTAAAAATAAATTTAATAATTATATAAAAAATTAAAATTAAAAAAAAAAAAATTAATAAAAAAAAAATATTAAATAAAAAAAAGTAAAAATAAAATTTAATTAAAAATAAAAAAAAAAATAAAAATAATTAAAAATATAAAAAAATTTTAAAAATAAAAAATTAATATTTTAAAAAAATAAAAAAACAAAAAAAAAAAAATTTTAAAAAAAAATTTTATAAAAAATTATAAATAAAACAAAAAAAAAATTTTAATATACAGTAAAAACCCAAACAAAAATAATTCCTCAAAAAAAAAACAAAAAAAAAATTCTTAAATAACAAATTAAACATAAACGACAGCATTAAAAAAAATAAAAAAATAATAAATATTATCAAAAAAAAATTAAATATAAAAAAATAAATTAAAAATTAAAAATTTTAAAAATAAAAAAAAAAAATAAAAAATAACAATAATATTTTTAATAATTTTAAAAATAAAATATAAAATAAAAAAATGTTAATAAAAAAAAAAAAATAAAATATAAAATTATAAAAATTATAATAATATATAAATAAAACAAAAAAATTTTTTAAATTTTTATAAAAGAAAACATATAAAAAAAATAAATTAAAAAAAAAAAAAAAAAATTGCAAAAAAATTTAATTGAATATTAAATAAAAAAAAAAAAAAAAATAAAATAATAATTAAGTAATTGAACACTAAAAATTAAAAAAAAAAAAAAATAATAAATTTATAAAAAAAAAATAAAAAATTATTAAAAAAATAATGAATTTTTTTAAAAAATATTTTAAAAAAAAAAAGAAGAAATAAGAAATATAAAGTAAGTTTAAATAATGACAAAAAAAGAATAATTTAACATAACTAAAAATAAAATTTTAATAACAAAAAAATTATTTTCGAAAAACGAAACCCCACACGATTAAAATATACAAAAATTTCAAAAAAAAACAAAGATTTGTAAAGTTATTTTAAAATATAGCACAATAATAAAAAAATTTTTTTATTTAAATTAAAAATAATAGCAGCATATTTTTAAAAAATAAAAAAAAAAAAAATTTAAAATAAAAAATATAAAAAATAAAAAAAAAAAAAAAAAAAAATAATTTT
This sequence comes from Eptatretus atami, assembly GCA_035128595.1. Taxonomy (NCBI): domain Eukaryota; kingdom Metazoa; phylum Chordata; class Myxini; order Myxiniformes; family Myxinidae; genus Eptatretus; species Eptatretus atami. Next base: position 5,450,086 of record CM068963.1, read on the forward strand.
TTTTAAAAAAAAAAAATTAAATTTAAAAAAAAAAGCTAAAAATAAACGAACACTCCTATCAAAAAAAAAATACAAAGAAAAAAAATTATAATTTTCGATTAAATACACAAAATTATTAAAATATTAAAACATAATAAATTACTATTTTAATTTGTTTAAAAAATAAAAAAAAAAAAAAAAATAAAATTTAAAAAAAATATATTTAAAAAATTTAGTAGAACATTATTTTAACAAAAAAAAGATTAAAAATAAAAATTAAAATAAAAAAATAAACGAAACAAAAAACAAAGAACAATAATTTAATAAAGATGCAATTAACAAAATGGAAAAGTTTAAATCTGAAGACAAAAAATTAATAATAAACAAAAAAAAATATAATTAAATTTGTTTAAAAAAAAAAAATAAAAATAAAAAAAAAAAAAAAAAAAAAAATTAAAAATAATAATAAAAAAAAATATAAAATAAATAAATAAAAAAATATAATAAATAATATGTAAAAAAAAAAAAATGACTAATATTAAATTTTTAATAAAAAAAACATTATAAAAAATTAATTTTTTATATTTTAATAAATAATAAAAAATTAAATTACTTAAAAAAAAAATCCACTACAAGAAAAAAAATAATTTACATTAACAAAAAGACAAAATTTATAAAATATTTTAAAACACAAAAAAAAAATAAAAATTAAAAATAAAAAAAAATAAATAAAAAAAGAACATTAAAAATAAATTATTAAAATTAATATTTAAAGCGAGACCCGTGTCGCGTCTGCTTATTAAAAAAAAATTTTTAAAATAATAAAAATATTAAATAATAAAAAAAAAAAAAAATTTAAAAAATACATAAATTTAAATTTAATTGTTTTTTTTAAAAAAAAAGATAAAAAGTTTATATAAAAAAAAATAAAAAATTGTGTTAAAAAAATAATAAATAAAATAATTTAAAAAAAATTTTAAAAATAAAATTAAAAAAAAAATAATAAAAAAAAAAAATAAAAAAATTAAAAAAAAATATAATATTTTAAAAAAATAAATAAAAAAAAAAATTTATAAAAAAAAAATAATTAAATTTTTTTTAAATTAAATAAAAAAAAATAAAAAAAAAAAGTTAAAAAATTAAAATAATAACTAATATATTATAATAAAAAAAATTTGAAAAATTAAAATACTTACTTAAAAAAAATTTATAAAAAAAAATAAAAAAAAATTTAAAAAAAAAATTAAAAAAAAAAATTTTTTAAAATAAAAAATAAACAGAAATTTTAAATCCTAAAAAATAAAAAAAAATATTAAATAAATAAAAATTAATAAAATGGAATTCTGTTAAAAAAAAATATGACAATATAAAAATTAAAAAAAATAAAAAAAAAGTAAATTAAAAATAAATATATTTAAATAATTAATTAAAGATTTAAAATAATTATTTAAAATTAAAAAAAAATAAAAAAAGTAGAGTAGTAGATAGAGTGTGAGATGTAGTGAAGTATAAATAAAACATTTATATATTATTTAAAAATTAAAAATTTATATTTTTATTTAAAATAAAAAAAATAGAACGTATTTAAATTTTTAAAAAAATTTAAAAATTAAAATAATTAAAAAAAAAAAAAATTTTAAAAAAAAAAAAAAAAAAATAATAAAAAAATAAATAAAAAACGAAAAAAACTGATTAACCAATTTTAAATAACATGAAATTGGTTAAATTCATAATACAATAAAAGATCGGTAAAAAAAAATAAAAAACTATTATTATTTAAATATAAATGAATAACAATAAGTGTAAGTATTAATGAAAAAAAAAAATAATTATTAAAATAAATGCAATTTTTAATAAACGTATTTACAAAAAATTTAAACAAATAAACTCAAAAAAAAATCAAAAAAACAAGAAAAAAAAACTATTTTTTTAAACAAATAATCTGCTGCGCTGCAATTAAAACACACAAACACAAAAAAATTAAACACAAAAAAAAAAAAATAAAAAAATAAAATAAATTTTAAAAAAAAATATAAATTTAAAAAAAATTTAAAAAAAAAAAAAAAATATAATTAAATAGTAAAAAAAAAATAAAAAAATAAAATATATTAAAAATAAAAATATTTAAAAAAAAAATAAAATATATAAATTATAAAAAGCAAAAGATAAAAAAAAAAACAAATATAAACCTAACATATTATAAAAAAAGAAGATAAAAAGAACTCGTAATAATAATTTAATAAATAAAAATTATAAAAAAATAATAGAACAAAGATCTTTATAAAAAAAAAAATAGCGACGAATATAATAATAAAAATAAAAAATAAAAAAAAAAAAAATAAAAATTATTAAAAAAAACAATAAAAAAAAAGTTATTTAAAAAAAAATAAAAAAAAATATTATATAAAGACAATTAAAATATTTAATAAAAAATGTAAAAAAAAAAAATAAAATTTTTAAAAAAAATAAAAAAATAAAAAATTTAAATATTTAAATAAATAAAAAATAAAAAATTTATAAAAATAATTTATAAAAAAAAATTTATAAAATAAATCATTAAAAATAAAAAAAATAAAATAATAAAAAAATATAAAATTAAAAAAAAGCAGAAAATTCTAAATATTTAAACAATTAAAATTAAAAACAATACTTCTCTCTAAGATTGAAAAAAAATTTTAAGAAATCAATAAATAAACAATTAGAAAACAAATAATTATAAAATATAAGAAAAAAACTTTAAATTAAATTATTAATAAAAAAAAAAATTTATATAAAAAAAATATATTTTTGGTTTAAAAAAAATTAAAAAATTAACAAATAAATAAAAAAACAAAATATTATTTTAGATTTTAAAAAAATTTTTTTTAAAAATATAAAATAAAATAAAAAAAAAAAAAAAATGATAAAAAAAACGAAAAAAACTGTCTTTTTAAAAAAAATAAAACGAATCAAAAAAAAAATTTTAAAAATTTATTAACAAATTTAATTTTTAAAAAAAAATTAAAAAAAAAACCAAAAAAAAAAAAAAAAAATAACAAAAATCTGTTCATAAAAAAAAAAAATTTAAAAAAAAATTTTTTAAAAAAAAAATAACAAAAAAAAAATTTTATATCATAAAATTTAATAAAATTTAAAAATAAAACAGCATTTAAAAAACATGAAACAAAAAAAATAAAAAAAAAAAAATATTAAAAAAAAAAATTTAATAATAATTAAAAATTTTTTAAAAAAAAAATAAAAAATTAAAAAAAAAATAATAAAAAAAAAAAAAAATAAAAAAAAAAAAAATATATTTTAATTTTATTTAAAAAAAAAAAACGAAAACAAAAAAAAAACAACCAACAAGTAATTATCTTTAATAAAATATAAAAAAATAAAAAAAAATAATTAAAACAAGAGTGAAAACTCTTAAACTAAAAGAATTAATTAGATAAAAAAAAAAAATTATTTAAAAAAGTGAGCACAATTAAAGAGATGTTAATGAATAAAAAAAAAAAAAAATATATAATATAAGCGTCAAAAAAGTTAAAAAACATTTTTTTAATTTAATTTTATAAAAAAAAATTAAATAACATAAAAAATAAATAATAAAATATATTAATAAAATTAAACAATAAAAAATTAAAAAAAAAAATTAAAATAATATTTTAAAAAAAAAAAGTTTTGAAAACGTTAAAAAAACAAAACCACAAAAAAAAATAAATAAGAAAAATCGTATCAAAATAACAAATACCTAAAATAATTTACAATTATAAGAGCTTTAAAATAAAGCGATATTTACAGTATTTTAATTTTAAAAAAAAAAAAACTTATAAAAAAAAAAAAAAATAAAACTATAAAAAAAAAAAAACACTAGAAAAAAAAACAATAAATAAACAATATTCTTATAACGTTTTTTAAAAAAAAAAAAAGTAAAACTCAAAACAATTTAAATAAAAACAAAAATAAAAAAATTAATTAATAAATTATTTTAAAAAAAGCTATTATTTTTATTAATTGCACAGATAAAAAATTCAAAAATAAAATTGTGGTTAAAAGGTGGAAAAAAATAAATTTTACCATTAAGTAAACCTATGAGAGGAGAGGATTTTTAAAATATAATTAAATATAAAATAATAAAATAATAAAGAAAAATCAAAAAATTAGTAAAAAAAATAAAAATAAAAAATAAAGAAAAAAATAAAAAATTGAAAAATAAACAAATGCAATTTAAAAAAGTATTAAAAAAAAAGCGAAACCGAAAAACAAAAAACAAAACTTAGTAAAATAAACTCGTTCACTTAAAAAAGCGTTTTAAAATAATAGACACAAAAATTTAAAATTAAAAAAAATATAAAAATTAACAAAAAAAAAAAAAATAAATAAATATTTTTTATTTAATTATTTAATTTTAAATAATTTAAAAATAAAAAAAATTAAATTAAAAAAATTAATAAATAATAAAATTATAAGCGAAAAAAAAACGTAATACTTTACCCTTATACTTAAAATAAAAAACGAAAAACTCGATAATTAATTAAATTTTAAAATATTAAAAAAAAAATAAAAATACATAAAAAAATATTTATAGCTTTAAAATTTTTATTAAAAAAAATAATCCCAAGAAAACAAAAAAAAAATATAAACATAATTATAAAAACAAAACGAGCACAAAAAAAAATGTAAAATTTATAAATAATATAAAAAAAAAAAATTTAAAAAAAAAAATAATAAAAAAAATTTTAAAAAAGAAAAAATATCTTAATATAAAAATTAATAATTTTAATTTTTAAACAAAAAAATGTTAAAATTTCTGACAACTTTATATAATTTAAAAATAAATAATAATAAAAAAATAATAAATAAAAAAAAAAAAAAAAAAAAATTTAAAAAAAAAAAAAATAATTTTTAAAAAGCATTAAATGCAAAAAAGTTAAACAATAAACTAAACCAAAAAAAAAAAAAAAAAAAATTTAAAAAACAAGGTATTTTTATTCTGATAAAAATCCGCTGGTAATTTAAGGACATATGCTTTATTATAAAAATTAAAAAAAAAAAAAAGACGTATAACAGAAAAAAAAACCTTTAAAATAAACAAAAAAAACAAAATAATATACACGAAATAAAACATTACAAAAGAAATATACTTTATCAAATAAAAAAGAATAAGCTACAAAGTGCAAATTAAAAAAAAAAAATAACAAAAAAAACAAAATATTTTCAATCTTAAACATTATAAAAAAAATTTTTAAAAATATTTAAAAATATAAAAAATAAAAATGGGAAACTCGAAAAAAAATTAAAAAAAAATTTATGGCAAAAATTAAAAGAATAAAAAAATAAAAAAAAAAAAAAATTGCGCAAAAATTATAATAGAAAAAAATTTTATAAAGTTATAAAAAAAAAATTAAAAATTAAAAAATTAAATATTATTAAATATAAAAAAAAAAAATAATAACTAAATTAAAAAAAAAATTTTTATAAAATAGCAAATTATCAAGAAACAAAATCCCCGAACACTTCGAATTAAATAAAAATAATAAAATTCCTGAACTAGATATAAAAATAAAATTTACACAAAAATTAAAAAAATAAAAAAAAATTAAAAAAAAAATAAAAAAAATTTCACAAAATAAAAAAAAAAAAAAAAAAAAAATTTAAATTAAAAAAACTAAAAAAAATTAAAAAAAAATATTTAAAATATAAAAAATTTTAAATTTTATAAATTAAAAAATGCGAAAAACTTATCTCTAAAACAAAATTTTTTATTTATACAAAATTACTTCCCCGTAAAAAAGAAATCAAAATAATCAAAATATAACATTTCTTTCTAATGATATATTGGTTTTAAAAAAATCATAAAAAAAAACTTAAAAAATTATAATATAAATGCCAATTAATAAAAAAAAAAAAAAATTTTAAGAAAAAAAAAATTTTTTTAAAAAAATAAAAAAAAAAAAAAAAAAAATTATTAAAAAAAAATAATTTTAAATTAATAAAAAAAAAAAAAAAAAATTAAGTAAGATCACAAAAAATAAAAAAAAAAAAAAAATTAAAGTATTTTAAAAAAAAACTAAAAATTTATAATATAAAATAAAATTAATTATTTTAAAAATGCAAAATTTAAAACAAGTTAAAAACACAAACAAAAATTAAAAAAAATAACATATTATTAAACAAAAAATATTATATAGAGAAGAATTATTAAATGATAAATTATTTAAAAAAATTTATAAAAGACATTAGCTAAATTTTAAAAAAAATAAGAAGCCACAAAGTTAAAAAAAATAAATAAAATTATTAATAAAATTTTTTTTAAAAATTTTTATTAATATTAATTTAAAAAAAAAATTTTTAAAAATTTTAAAAATAAAAATTAATTATAATTAATTAATAAAAAAAAAAAAAAAAAAAGACACTAAACAAAAAAAAATTTAACAAAATCAACAATAATCTGTTTTAAATTAACAGAAATTAAAAAAAATAATAAAAAACTAATTAAGAGATAAAAAATTAAAAAAAAAAAAAAAAAAAATAAAATTAAAAACAAATAAAAATTGTAAAATTTATTATATAAAAATAAATTTAAATTATATTTAAAACAAAAAAACTTATTAAAAATAAAAAAATAAAATAAATTAAATTAAGAAGCGAAAAAAAAAACGTGAAAAAAAAAAAATAACATTTAAAAACGACATAACTTAACGATTTTAAAAAAACACAAAAGAAATTTAGAAAAAAAAAAATTTACAATAAAAAGTTGTTACTTATTATAAAATTAAGCAATTTAATAAAAAGCAATAAAAATAAAAAAAAAAATAAATAAAAAAAAAATTAAAAAAAAAATAAAATTAAATAAAAATAAAAAAAAATTAAATAAATAAAAAAGTTAAAAGCAAAAAATAATAATAAATTAAAATTATAAAAAATTTAAAAAAAAAAAATTACGACCACAAAAAAAAAAATTTTAATATAAAAATGAAAAAAAATTATTAAAATATTATAAAAAAAAAAAAAAAAAATTTTTAAAAAAATATTTTTTTGTTAAAAAAAAAAAACTCAAAAAAAAAAGATAAATAATAAAAGCAAATAAAAAAAGAATAAAAAAAAAAAAAAATTTTAAGTCACAATTTCTTTCTTAAATAAAAAAAACAGATATAAAAAAAAAAAAAAAAAAAAAAACGACGACCCTCTAAAAAAAAAATAAAAACAAATCTATATAACAGAATCAAAAAAAATAAAAGTTACGATTAAAATATAAAAAAAAAAAAATTATTAAAAGTAAATATAAAAAATAAATATTAAAATTTAAGATGAATTCATTCAATATATAAAAAAATTAAAAAATTAAAAAATAAAAAAATTTAAAAAAAAAAAACTATATATTAATAAAAAAAAATATATTTAATTATTAAAAAAAAAAATTTAAAAAAAAAAAATTAAAATAAAAAAAAAATAAAAAATATATTTTCTTTTATTTTATTTAAAAACAAAAAAAACAAAAAATTCATATCAACACTCAAACTCGTCGTTCTTATTTTGAAAAAAAAAAAAATTTTAAACGACAAAATAAAAATTTTTAAAAAAAATAAAAAAAATAAATAAAAAAATATAAAAAAAGAAAAAAATATAAAAATAATATAAAAAAATTAATAAAAAGATAGCAAAAAAAAAAAATAAAAAAAAAATAAAAATAATTAAAAAAAATAAATAATTTTAAAAAAAAAAAAAAAAATTAAAAAATAAAAATAAAAAAAAAAAAAAAAATAATAAAAAAAATATTAAATAAAAAAAAAAAAATTTTGTTAAATTATATAAAAAAACACGAAAAAAAAAAAAAAAACACAACGATAATTTAATTAAAAACTAGCATAATAATTTTAAAAAAAAAATTTTAAAAAAAAAAAAAAAATTATTTATTAAAAAAAAATAAAAAAATAAGCATTTTAATTTTTTACAATGTTAATTAAGAATTGTAAAAAGTAAAATATAATAACAAAAGCTAATAAATAAAAATAAATTTAAAATATTAAAGCTAAATAAATAAAAAAATAAAAAAAAAAAAAAACAAAATTAACAAATAAAATAAAAAAGTAATAAAAAATAAAAAAAAAAAAAAAAAAAATTTTTTTAAAAAATTTTTTAAGACAAAGAAATTAAAATATTAAATAAAAATAAAAAACAGAACTTCTACAAATATGTTTAACTCAAAAAAAAATAATAAAAAAAAAAAATAAAAAAAAATAAAATATAAAAAAAACAAAACAAACAGACTGTAAAAACATAGAGAAAAAAAAAAAATATAGAGTCAATAAATAAAAAAAAAAAAAAAAAAAAAATAAGAAAAAAAAACAAAATTTAAAAAAAAAAAAAAAAAAAAATTTTAAAAAAAAGTGTAAAAAAAAAAAAATTAAAAAAACATTTAAAATAAAATTTATAATAAAAAAAAAAAAAAAAAAATCAAAAAAAAAAAAAATTATAAAATTTTAAAAAAAAAAAATAAGATAAACAAAAGCAAATTAAAAAAAAAAAAAAACAAAAAAAAAAAAAAAAAAAAATAAATTAATTTTTAAAAAATTATTAAAAAATAAAAAAAAAAAAAAAAAAAAAAAGAACAAAAAAAAAAAAAATATATAAAATTAAAAAATTCTTTACAAACATTTTTAAAATCAAATTTAAAACAGAAAATTATATATCTTTACTAATTAATATTATTAATCTATGACAATATCAAATAGTAAAAATTTATAAATTAAAAAAAAAAAAAAAAAATAAGAAAATTTAAATTAAAAAAAATTAAATAAAATTAAAAATTAAAAATTAATATAAAATTAAATATAAAAATAAAATTTTAATAAAAAAATTTAAAGCAAAGAAAACAAAAAAAAATCATAATAATTAAAAAAAAAAAATAAAAATAAATTAAAAAAAAAAATAAAAAAAAATTTAAAATTAAAAAAATTAAATATTATTTAAAAAAAAAAATTCATATAAAAAAAAAAAGAATAAAAAAAAAAAAAAAATAAAAAAATAATTATATAAAAAAAAAAAAAAATAAAATTAATTAAAAATTTAAAACAAAAAAAAAAAATAAAAAAATAATAAAAAAAATAATTATATAAAAAATTTGAATAAAAATCAAAAAATAAATATGAAAAAATTTTAAAATTAAATATATTTTTTATCAAAAAAAAAAAAATAAAATTTTAAAAAATTAAAAAATTATTAAATTACTTTGTTTTTAAAAATAAAATTTAAAAAAAAAAAAAAAAATTATAAAAAAAAATTTAAAGAAAACTATTATAAAAAATTTAAAAAAAAAAAAAACAAAAATTTATTAAAAAAAAAATAAAATTAAAAAAAAATGGCCGAAAAAAAAAAAAAAAATGAAACAAAATAAAAAAAAATAAGATGAATAAAAAAAATAAAAAAAATTTAAATTAAAAAAATTTTAAAAAAATATTAAAAAATTAAAAAAATTATTTAATAATAAAAAAAAATTTTACTATTTTAAACTATTATTAATAAAAAGCAGAAAGAAAAAAAAACCACAAAAAAAAATTAAAAAAAAAAAAAAAAAAAAAAAGAAATAAAAAAAAATATTATTTTAACTTACAAATTAAAAAAAAATAAATTAAAATGATTTCTAAGATATAGAGCAAAAATAAATAAAAAAAATCTAAGTAAATCAATTATAAATATAATAAATAAAAATAAAAAAAAACATAAAAAAAATAAAAATAAAAAAAATATAAAAACAAAAAGACTTGAACGAAATCAAACAACAAATTTTATCAAAAGAAAACAACGTCAAAACCAAAATAAAGAAACAAATTAAAAGAAATTTTATAAATTTTAATAAATAGATTTAAATAAATTTAACAAAAAAAAAAAAATTGCAATAAATATTAAAAAACGCAATAAAAACAGAATTAAACTAACTTTAATTTTATTTTTCTTGAAAAACAAGTCGAAAAAATTCAAAGAATGCTAGAAGTAATAAAAAAAACATAATAAAGAACTGAAGTACAAAAAAAAATAAAAAATTTAAAAAAAAAATTAAAATTAAAAATTAAAAAATCTAATTAAAAGCAAAAACAAAACAATAAAAAAAAAAAATAATAATGTAATAAATAATTAAATAATTTTAAAAAAAAAAAATAAAAAAATAAATAAAAAAAATATTTAAAAAAATCTGTAAAAAAACAATACTAATAAAATCTGTAACCTAACGAAAATAATCAAAAAAAAAAATTCACGTATGAGCATATAATAAAATATAGACTCATAAAATAAAAAAAAAAAAAAATAAAACAAATGTAAATAAAAAAAAAATATAAATATAAATAAAATTATAATATAAAAAAAAATTTATTTAAAAAAAAATTAAAAAAAAAAAAAAAAAAAAAAAAAAAAAATAAAAAAAAATAAATAAAATAAAAAAATTAAAATGAGTTTCATAAAAAAAAAAACTAAATTTAAAAAAAGAACAAAAAATACGACACCAATCCGAAAAAAACTTTAAATTATTATTCAAATAACGAAATTTTAATCTGAAAAAGACAGACAATTTAAAAAATAAAAAATAATATAAAGCTAATATATAAAAAAAAAAAATATAAATAAAAACATAAAAAAAAAAAAAAAAGTAAAAAAAAAAAAAATTTTTAAAATTAAATAAATAAAAAAATTAATAAAAAATAAAAAAAAAAAATAATTTGTTATTAAAATCAAAATAAAAAAAATTAAAAAAAATTTAAAAAAATAAAAAAATTAAAAAATTTAAAAATTAAAAAAAATAAAATAACAAAAAATTAAAAAAAAAGAAAAAATTTATAAAAAATTTTTTAATTTTTTAAAAAAAAATACAAATAAAAAAAAGAAACCAGACAACAATTAATAAAAAAAAAAAAAAAAAAAAAAAAACAAACATAAAAATAAAAAGTATTTTTAAAAAATAAATATTTTTAAAAATATTAAAAAAATTAAATTTAATATAAAAATAAAAAATAAATAAATAAAAAATAAAACTAAAATAAACAGGTAAAAAACTAAAAAAAAAAAAAATAATACCATAAAATATTTAAACTTTAAAATTAAATTAAACAATTTATTTTTTAAAAATTTTAAAGATTAAAAAGTAAACAAAAAAAAAATAAATATTTATTAAAACAAGCAAAATATTTAATTTTAAAAAAAAAAAAAAATAAAAAAATTAAAAAATAAAATTTAAAAAAAATAATTAAAATAAAAAATAAAAAAAATAAAAAAATAATTATAAATATTCAAAAAAAAAATAAATAAAAATAATA
>CM068963.1:5466355-5468855 GCA_035128595.1 Eptatretus atami
AAGTAAAAAAAAAAAAAAAAAAATAAAAAAAAAACTTTTAAAAATTATTTAAAAAAAAAAAAAACTTCCTCTCGAACGACCACTTAAAAAAAAAAAATAAAAAATTATTTAAAAAAAAAAAAATAAAAAATAAAAAAAAAACAAAAAAAAAAAGGAAGAAAGAAATAACAAACATAAAACAAACTTTAAAAAAATTAAAAAAAAAAATTTAAACAAACAAAATAAAACATAAAAAAAAATTTTTAGTTTCAAATAAATTTAAAAAAAAAAGAAAATTAAAACATAAAGAAAAAATAAAAAAATATAAAAAATATTTATAAAAAATTATATTAAAACCTAATTTAAAATAAAAAATAAAGTTTTAAATAATAAATAATTTTTTTAAAAAAATTATTTTAAAAATAAAATCAAAAAAAAAAAAATAAAATAAAATAAGAAAAACAATAAAAAAAAATAGTAAATTAATAATAATAAAATTATATAATAAAAAAAAAAAAAAAAAATAATAAAACAATAAAAACAAAAATAAAAAAAATAAAAAAAAAAAAAAAAATTAAAATTTAACATAAAAAAAATTATAAAAAAAATTAAACAAAATTTAAAAAAATTATTTAAATTAAAAAAAAAAAAAAAATAAAAATAAAATAAATATTTAAAATAAATATAATTTAATAAATAATAAAAATTTTTTAAAAAAATAAAAAAAAATAAAAAAAAAATAAAATAAAAAATATAAAAATTATTTTAAAAAACTATTAAAATAAATAAATTAAATAATAAAAAATAAAATTTAATAATAAAAAAAAAATAAAAATAAAAATAAAAAAAAAAAAAAATAAAATAAAAAAAACAATATAAAAAAAGGCATAAAAATTAAAAATTATATTTAACAAAATAAATAATTTAAAAAAAAACAAAGATTATAAAAACAAACAAAAATTTATAAATCCATTAAAAAAAAACAAAAACTCCTTTAACCAAAAAACGAAACAATAAAATCGAAATTACACAAAATAAAAAAGTAAAAAAATAAATTTATTAAAAAAAAACAAAAAATTAATTAATAAATAAAACGTGAGTAAAAAAAAAATAAATAAATTAAAAAAACTAAAAAAACAAAACTAATAATAAAAAAAAATTTTTATTAAAAACTACTTTTTATAATTATAAAAAAAAAAAAAAATCTAATAAAAAAATTAAAATAATAATTAATATAATTACAAAAAAAATATTAAAAAAAAAAAAAATTAAATATTAATAAAAAAAAAAAAAAACAAAAAATATAAAATTAAAAAGATTTATAAATTTAAAAAAATATTAAAAATTAACAATAAATAAAAATAAAGCTTAAAAATAGAAAAAAAATAAATAATAAAATGAAAAAAAAAAATAAAAAAAAAATTAATTAACAAAAAATAAAAATAAAAATTAAACTAAAAAAAAAAAATAAAATAAACAAATAAACATCATTTATAAAAAAATATAATTTCTTTAAAAGTAACTCGTCCTTTAAATTACATATAAAAAAAAAAAAAAAAATAAACAATAAAATGCCATTAAATAAAAAATAAAAATAAAAAAAAAAAAATTTAAACTTAAAATTTTTTTTAAAAGTGAGAAATCAAATTATTTAAAATTAAAAAAATTTATTAAAAAAAAAAAAAAACAGAAAATAAAATAAAAAAAAAAAAAAAATTTAAAATTTAAAATAAAATATAAATAAAATAAAAAAACGAAATAATCCACGAAATAAAAAACATTTCTGAAAATAAGAAATGCTTAAAAAAAAAAAAAATCAAAAAAATTGAAAACAAAAAAAATAAAAAAAAAAAAACTGAGAAATATTTGTTTTTTTTGTAAAACAAAACATAACATTAAAAAAAATTAAAAATCATTTAAAAAAAAAAAAAAAGAATACAAAAAAATTAAAAAAATAATAAAATAAAAATTTTTAATTAAAATAATTTTTTAATTTTAATTATTAAAATTTAATAATATTTATAATAAAAAAAAAAAAAATATAAAATAAAATAATAATTTTTAAGAAATAAAAAAATAAAAATATTTAAAAATCAAAAATTTTTAATTCAAATAAAATTTATTAAAAAAAAATAATAAAAAAAATATTAAAAATTAAATAAATTTAATAGAAATAATTAAAAAATAAAAAAAAAAATAAAAAAAAAAATAAAAAAAATTAAAAAAATATTTATTTTTAAAAAATAATAAAAAAAAAAAAAAAAATTAAAAAAAATAAAAAATATTTTTAAAAAAATTAAATTACTAATTAACAATATAAATTATTTTTATAAAAAATTAAAAGACTTTTTTAATAAAAATCGTAAAAAAAAAAAAAAAAATTAAAAAAATATTTTTTTTAATAATTAAAAAAAAAAATTTTTTTATTTAAAAAAAATAAAAAAAAATAAAAATTTAACAATAAAAAAAAAAAAAAAAAAATTAAAAATATATTTTTAAATTAAAAATAAACAAATTTAAA
>CM068963.1:5476355-5477953 GCA_035128595.1 Eptatretus atami
ATCCATGACAATTGAGCATTAAATTTCAAAGAGTTCCTTGAGAATTCTGGCGACAGTCTTTGCGCTACAACAGCCGACACAACCGAGGTGTCACCGTCAGAGTTCACACAGTCAGTAGCGGGTGTGTCCACCGTGGCGTCGCGCAGAGCGGTGCATCTCCGGCGCATGGACATCACCAGATTATCGATGGTGGCCTGAGGGATGTTTTCCCATTCCTCCTGGAGAGCCACACGGAGCTGGCGGACGTTCTCTGGGACTGCGTAACGTTGTCGTACGCATCGATCAAGAACGCCCAAGGTGCTCGATGGGCGACATGTCGGGAGAATATGGAGGCCAGTCGAGGACATCAATGTCCTCCTCACCGAGGAAGTCCATGCAGATCCTGGCAACATGGGGGCGAGCATTGTCGCTTGAAACGTCACATGGTGAAGGCGCACAAACGGCACGACGATGGTCTGAGTATCTCGTCCCTGTACCGCTGGCCGTTCAAGTTGCCTTCAATGAAATGAAGCCGAGTGCGCTCTCCATGGCATAGCCTGCCCACACCATAACACTGGCACCACCGTGTGACACCCGACGAAGGATATTGGCGTCAGTGTAGCGCTCCCCAGCCCGACGCCAGACGCAGAGTCTGCCATCAGCCCGATACAGCTGGAACCGCGACTCATCGGTGAACAGCACTCTCCTCCATCGTGCGAGGGTCCAGCGCAAGTGAACATTGGCCCAGTTCAGTCGGGTCTGACGCCGGACTGCAGTGAGGTCGAGTCCCCGTGTGGTCGGCGGGCTCGGAGGTTGGCCTCCCTCAAGCGGTTACGCACCGTCTGGGCTGAAATGCGCCTGTTATGCAGCCCGACAGTCTCATCGGCAGTCCTCGTGGCCGGTCGGAGTCGATCCCGGAGATGTTGCAGCCTCATGTGACGATCCTGACCGCGGTGGTCACACGTGGTCGCCGGGCATGTGGGCGGTTCACGGTGCTTCCAGTCTCTCTGAGGCGCATTCTCAGGCGGCTAATGGTGGATGGTGGACATTGAAGTGTGCTGCAACGGCCCGTACTGACGTCCCAGCATTCAGCATGCCAATGGCGCGCTCCCTCAAGATTTGTGACATCTGTGCATGTTGACATTTGGCACCAGTCCACATTTTGGGAGGCCTTTTATAGGGCAAGCTATAGGGAGTGTTTGTGTTTCGGTCACGCTCACTGACCATCACTCTGTCAAGCCCCATGGTGCTCATGGGAAGGATTACTCAATGTGTGAGTCCACACACTCAGAGTGGTCAATTTCAATGGGAACATCTGTCTTGAGCAAAACAAAGGAACCATTGCTCAACACATCATCGGTTTGACCATTTTTCTTCACACAAAGAAACAGGGAAAAGACCACCCTCATAGACAAGGGGGTCAGACTGGACCCGTAGGCCTTGAACCGCCATCTTGCTTAACGGAAATAATTTAAAAGCTCGTATTTGGGTGGGAATCCAGGGTCGCTTCGCACACCCCTGATCCGATTCCCGTTAATTTAGTTCGGAGCCGAGATGGGTTTTAATCTCACTCCTTGACAACAGTGTTACGAATTTACCGCCCGCCCAGCGTGCGAACG
>CM068963.1:5478964-5489050 GCA_035128595.1 Eptatretus atami
TGGTTGGTGGTGTGGTTGGTCCAAAATAACGATAGCGAAAGAAAAACGGCTAACTCAAAGATCACAGCCCCGTCGACACGAATAATATACATTAAACAACGGTGGGGAAATCTAACTGAACACGGACTTAGCGATATAACTGATCTTGGGGATATCCTTTATGGTGCTCTGCGAATTTCCACAACCGTAACAATATATATATATATACACCACAAGGGGAAGGACTCGGATTCCTCCCGAACACCCGGTCCTGAGGCTGCTGGGCACAGATAACAGCTGTGCGCTGTTGGGCTGTGCGCCAACAGGTTGCTAAGCAACCATGAACGCCGATTGGTACTGCCAATCCTGGCAGGATTACACTACTTTGTTACCGCTTCCGGTGGATTTGACCATACCAAGCGAGTTTCGTGCCCTCTACGCGTACTTGTATTAACTTACCGTGTCAGGTGCAGCCGAGAGGAGCTGCCAAAAACGCACCGGCTAATAAGAGCAAATTAGTGGGGTAGAACTTCCCGGCTAACCTGTGTGCGGACTATGCTGGACCAATGGAGGAAAATACAGAACGAGCTGGGTACATTTATAATATATGCAATTTATTATTAACGTGGGGAAAGGACATGTGAACAATATAGGGTTTTAATACCTTGCAATATGGGCAGCAGGGGAAAGTGAGGATTCGTTAGGTGCAGCAAAATAAATGCAATTACTGTATTTACAAAAGAAGACAGTGCAGAGCTAATCCGACACAAACTTCTACAATATTTCTTGTGCAAACATTACAGGCACCATCAGCCACACACACCCGAGGAAATTAGAATAGCTAGAAAGATAAGAGAAAGTACAATGTGTAAACAACCCCTATGGTACCTGGCACAGATGACGGACCAGCACAAACCCAGTCGCTTAGAAGGGGAGAGGGGGAAGAAAATTTGGGGTGTCTATGGTGAGTGATGGGGAGGTGCAAACGGCGTGCAATGAAGTGCAGGTGCGGTGCACAGAGGAAAAATGAAGAGGTACTTATCTGTAGGTTGCTCTTTTAGCTCTTGTGTGTCCACAGCAGACGAGACAAGAAGAGAGAGAGAGAGGGAGAGAGAGAGAGAGAACGTGTGAGAGGACAGCTTATAATGGTGTGTGAGTCTGTAAGCATAAATGCTGAAGTGTATGATCGGTCTGGTGTTCCGCCCACTCAGCGCTCTGCTCCGCCTTTCTCTTCGTGCTGCAGATCAGTTCAGGACACTCCTACTCGCCCAACCCTCCACACTCAGAAGAAGCAGCTGCCTCGCACCCAGAAGAAGACTGTGTGACCTCTGCAGGAGACTGTAGTGAAGCCTCAAATCATCCCTTTGCAGCTATTTTATAGATGCTGGGCGAAGGAGGAACCCAAATTCGGATCAAAACGATCTATAGGCATTCCCCAGTGCCCTCATCGGTGCGCAGACACTTTCCTCAGAAGTCGGCCCACTCCTTGCGATGCACCGAAGTTGAAAATGGCCTCATTCGCCCCCGAACTTGGACACGCGACGAAGCTCTAGATGAACATGGGGTGTGGGTTTTTGGGAGTGCTTTCCGGCCATGGACATGTGCTAAGCACTAAATGAGGGTCGCTATTTATCGGAGCATCAGGGCTATCCAGACGATGTTTACTGAACCCCAGTGCGAACTTGCGCTCCGAGTTGCGTGCCAATATGTTCTGAACTCAAGCGTCCGCCATGGTGGGTTATGTTCATGGTTTTCCAATATCCTCAAAGGACAGTGGTGAGCGTCCGGAATGCCGACTGTGGTCGCGGAGTTTCGTAGCGGTTGTGGTGAGGTGGGTGAAGCGTTGTGGTGAGGAGGTTGAAGCGTTGCGGTGAGGAGGTTGAAGCGTTTGTAATGGTTGTGGTGAGGGCGAGCGTAGATTATTGTGGAGATTTTTAGGAAGGCGTTGTGGTGGTCGTATGAAGGTTGTAGTGTTGTAGTTCGAGTACAGATAAGGTTGAAATGAAGTGTCCGTTGGGAAATGGCGTGCGGTTTGAATGGGCTTTTGGTGGCATATTCCAATGAAGCTCTCTGTTAACTTGGGGTCTGTGATGTGCATGCTTTCATGAAGGAGAGGTCGTGTGTGCAAAGTAAATAAATAAAATAGATGAAGGAATAGAGGATGGAATTAAAGACTTAACCAAGAGGCCTCACAACGCATTTTGTCCCATATACCTGCTAGACAGGAGGGAAGGGCGAACTAGAATGAATACTCGTGAAATGACTGCACCTAATATTGTCTTTCTATGGTCATGGTGACATTTTGCATCCCATGTAATCTAGATGAGGCCTTATCTATCGGGCCCCAGAATGCGTTCCCTGATTACCAGACTCGTGGCTTGTTGTTTCCTGGTTGCGGCCGTTTCAGCACCACACCGAATCGCATCGCTGGGAAACAAAATGGTTTGTTGCATGTGCAAATCCAGAAATGTTTCCATTGTACTTATGGATGCTGTGAGTGCTTTGTGCAAAATGTGCTCTTATTTGCAATAGACCTCAGAGAATCCCACAGAGGTGTTTTCTTTAATGCACGGATGCTGCGATCGAGTCATGGGATTGTCTTTGAGGTGAATCTTACTCTCAAGCTTCCTTCCTTGGAGGATCCTAACCGGACGCTTGATCTTTCCATTGTCTGACACTGGTTTGATTAGTTGCTTCTGGGCTGTTGGTTTCTTTTTTTTTCCATCCTGTTATCCCTTTCTGAATCCTGATCAAATTAATTTTGTCGACTTCCATGGAATCCCAATGGGTGTTCTCGAAATATCACTAAACCATTTGGTTGGTTAGTAGTTGGTGAGATCGATTTAAACATGGGAGTGTAGTGTGAGTGAAAAAGGAAACTTGGTGAATATCAGGGATTTTAACTTTGACACATTCAATTACCCAGACGATGTAAGTGTTTGGATTTATTTTTTAAATTATATTTTGATGATAAGATGTTATTCCATCCACCGCAGCTGATTGGAGGGTTAATGGGCGTGGTCCCGAGCATTCATTGTTCTCGGCAATGCGGCAACACGTACGTTCATCCGTCCAGGCATCTACCGTGGTGATTGCTTTGTTACACCTGTGTGATGAAATTTATCGTTTTTTTTGTACATTAAAACAAAAGGTTATCTTGGTGTATGTTGGACGGTGTCGATGAGAGAAGCAGCCTCTTAATGCCTCCTATCTGGAGCACTCTCAGCAATGTGGTTCGCTTGTGCCAACATTTTGCATCTGACCCGTGGTCTCACTCGCCCGTCTGCACATCCCTGCACGCCGTTCTTCACGTGTCGTAGTGGGATCCTGCAGACATCGCCTGACATCAGCATTCTCCGCGCAGCTACACCCCATGAGCCAGCACGGGCATTCAGCGAGCAAACGGCAGAACTATGCAAATGCCTTTTAAACCCCGCAGTGATTCATGGATCGACCTCTTTTTATCTATTCTATTTGTTTGTGTCATTTATGTGACCTCAAATTTTACACGTTTTACTCTTCTGATTATTCTTTAGTGTTGAACGTAAATTGCTGAATTGATGGTTGGATGCAAGGCTTGGAGTCTATCAGTATTACCTGCTGCTGTGTTGACCTGCTAAATCGAGGTAGTGTCTGTGCACTATTGTGGAAGTTTAGTTTACTTTATTGTTCTCCTGATTACATGGTATTGTGGTTTTGGGAATCAAGATAAAGCCTGTTGTTGTGCTCGCTCCTTGCCTTTGCCTTCGCAATGGACGAGGAACTGGCTTTCGCAGCTTGCTTGGCTCATAGGCTGTGCAGTGTGCACCCTCCCTCCATTTGTATCTCAACACAGTGAATGGATCTCGTTTGAGTCTTGCCGATGGAATGGCTATTCTGGAAAACGTTGATTTTTTTGTAGGTGGGGGGAGGGGGGAATGTGGCCAGGAAACGTGTGTATGTTTTGATTGCTGTTCTGGCTTTCGAGAGAAAAGGAAAAGCAGATGGTTGGCACTGATGAAGAGCAGAATCCTCGTGATAGGGCAAACATTCCAATGGTGAAAAGGCAGGATTTCTTTAAGGGGAGGGGGGAAGGTCCCACATACATTTGGATTGTGAGGCAATTTGTCACAAAGTGTCTGGCGAGGTAAAACAAATGTTCGATTAACCAATTCCAAGTCACATTTATAAAAATGAATGTCGGTCTGGACTTGGAAAATGTCTTTGCTTTCTGGAATACCTTTTATTTCATGTCTTTTTTTTCTCTTCTTTTTGTAGAAGAACCTTTCCAAAAGAATTCCCTTTGGGCTTGCAAGTGTTCCTCAGCATATGTTGCAGACCCCTGCGTTGTTCATAACACGAGCCTTCCTACTCTTGATCATACTCCACCCAAAATTTCATTCGTTGCCAACAAAAGCACAGAATGGTGGCCATTGCTGCTTTTTTTTTGAACGCTTTTCTTTTGGAATTCAATTGCATTTGTAAACGCTTTGCCGTCATCGTTGTGTTGCGGTTTTGGGTCGGAAGCTCCTCACTTTTGTTGGAAGTGCAAATTACTTTTGTCAGATTTATTCACAAGCCAACTCTTCTGCACACCTCCAACCCTTTTTGTTCCTTGCTTTCCCCATCTGTGGAACTATTTTCCTGGGGCTGTTTTATTCCATTCTTCATTCCAGCGCTTAGACCAGATGGTGCACCACCATGTTTCTTTTCTTTTTTTTTAGAGGTTCCTCTTTGTAGAGGTTACTGTGTTTTTCTAACTCTCCTTTCCTCTCTCTTACTTTCCAGTTTTTTTTAAATTTACTTGCTTAACGTTAAGATGTTGCCCCCTCCCTCCATTTGCATCAGTTCATGCCTTACTCTTCTCTTCCATGACCCTCAATATTGGAAAGATGAAAACAGGACCACTGGACCTGCAGCTTATCTTGGCCCTGGACTAATGTTTTAACCCAAATTTGGTATTCTGACTGGTGTATCTGGAGGAGATTATTTTTGAAGGAATTTACGTGATTTTTCCCAAAAGTTGACCAAGTCGGCCATTTTGACACACTTTCGGTCATGTGATCAGTGTGACTACTCCTTGGCTTTTTCACAAGATCTTGGCTATTCGTTGTTCACCTTGGCGTCTTGGTTTTCTATAGGTTTTCTTAGCGTATAGGTTTTCTATTATCATTGCTTTTCCGAAATCTTGTGAATTCTTGGCTTTTTTCATTGGCTCAGCTTGGCATTTATGAAAATGAGGAGTGGTCACACTGCATGTGATCTGCATGACCTCCGCATTTTACCATCCCTACCCTGCCCTAATGTTTGAACCCAAATTTGGTAACATTCTGACTGGTGGGTTTGGAGAACAAGATTTTTGAAGAAATTTACTAAGTAGGCCGTTTTGATATTCTCAAAGGCACGTGGCCGGACCAAGATTTTAAATCCCTGTTACCATTCAGGAGCGGAATATTGCTGCCAAATTTCAGCCGGATCGGCTCAACAGTTTGGCCGGAGAAGTCGAAATAGGAATTGGAATTCCAGATAAGCTAAAAAGCCAGTTTCGTACTAAAATGATGCGCAACAGTAATTGCCCTTGCTTAACATCAGGTAATGTACAAAAGGTGTTCAAAACCTTTTCGGAATGAGATATTCGCAATAGTCCAAAGAAAAATATATGTTGTAAGATATTCAACTCGACGAGTTAATGCATTCTCCACCATTACAAAAAAAACCCAAACATGTGATTGTTTTTGATCAAATGTGATTTCTTTACGTGACGTCATGGGACACAGGTGAGGTGCAAACCTCTGACAGAGATACACTGCTAAATAATTGCATGTCCATTTAATTGTGACCTAATCACGTAATGCCGCGTTGTGGCAAGTTTTCACGTGGGGATCCAACGTGGAAGTAACGATCTCAATGCCGTGGATGTCCACCTCCGGCAGTAATCACTGCATCGAGGTCCAGGGAGTGTGTTTGGAGTACTCTGGGCAGTTTGAAAGCCGTTGCGTAGATCGGTCGTGTGACTGTATCCTTCCTGAGCAGGAGTCGTTATCCTGGGATGTCCACTTCTTGGCATATCTTTTGTTGATCCAGTGGCATGATAACATCTTCTGAAGTCATAAACGGTTACTAGTTTCCCGTTGAAAAGCCTTGTAAACATGGCTGATGGAAGACGCAGCTTGAAAGTGTCCAATTATTTGATTCCTCTCATTTTTGGACAGTCATTGCATTGCAATGGATTGTTTTAAGAATAATTTTATGATTGGTATTATTATTATTATTATTATTTTTTTTCTGCGTGACCCACACACTGCTGATGTCTCTGAAAGATTGTTTTGAATTTGCTCAAAATTCCTCGTGTCACCTCAAAACCGAAGGGTGCGTTGGTTGCACGTGCTGATCGATTAATTATTGAACGAGGCGATTGCATTATGTGGAAACTTGCAATTATGTGTTCTGCACATCCCTCGTTCCCAAAAAAAGGCACTTGGAAAGAACCCTGGAACTGTTGTTGACCAACAATGATATTATCAATTCTACTTGTTTTAAAAATTTTTTATTTTATGGCAAAGGGTGTATCATTCATAAGGAACATTCATTTTTAGATTGGAAAAAAAAATGTTTCTTACACTATTGTGAGTTACTCAGTTTGTTTGGTGACATTTTTGAAAGTTGCTCCTTTATTAGAAAGTAATGGCCAGCAAGCATCAGCTTCTTCACTCTCTGCAGATCTGGATAAAATCACAAACTGGTGCAATACGTGGAACATGTCTTTCAATCCGGACAAATCTCACACTCTCACGATGTCTCTCCGAAAGGACCGTTTGGAACCCCCCCCCCCATCCACATTCTCAACATTCCTCTTGAAGAAGTCCTTTCATTCAAGCTTCTGGGTCTCACTATCTGCCATGATCTTTCCTGGGAAATCCACATTTTCATCCTGGCCTACAAAGCCAGTCACGGACTGGGAATCCTCCGTCGTGCAAAGTCCTTCCTTGGCCAACCTGAGCCCCTGATCACATACAAAGCTTTCGTCCGCAGCCTGATGGAGTACTGCTATCCCCTCTGGGCTGATGCTCCTGCCTCTCAGCTTTTTCGGCTTCATGCTGTGGAAACCAAGGCATTTCGGATCATTGGTATCTCCCGTGATGAGGCTGAGACTTTGTGCCTCTCACTCTCTCACCGCAGGCAGGTCGGTGGTATTTCTGTCTTCTACCGTCTCCTCTCCAGCCTCGCCCCCTGCTCTGTCTGAGATATGTCCTCCCACCATCCCCATATTTCAGCAGGGCGCTCAAGGTCCGCCAGCAACCCCCTTCTGGTAAAACTATCAAAATGAAGAATCACTGCTCACTCTTCGCTCTTTCATTCCTCTTTTTTCCCGCCTTTGGAATAAACTCCCTCACTCTGTTCAATCCCATTCTTCCCTCCAGGCCTTCAAAGCAGCTGTTCACCACCACCTCTTATCGTCCTCCATCCAAAACCTCGATCTTTTCTAACCCCGTTAATCCACCCCAAATTCACCTCCTTCACATTCCCTGCTTTCCTTCCTGAAAGTCCCTGTAATGTCCATCTTGTTTACCACGTGTACCCCACCCTATCCCTCTCCCTTCCACAGATCTCCTAATGTCTCTGTTACCCACTGTTTTTTTTTTTGTCCTTCCCTCTCACACCCCTCTTGTCTTCTGCTCCCCTTGTTATACGTTTTGTGTGTTAGCTCTCAGACGGCCTCGACAGTGCACACAAAAAAATAAAAAAAACCCTTTGTGAGTGGCTGGCCTGAAAATTGAAGGAATAAAGTCGTTCGCTTGATTTGTATTGTCCTCTATTTTAAATAAATTCCTGGTAAAGGATTGTGTTGTTTGGTTGTGGGAATAATTTGTTTTGTTTGTTGTCTTCATTTTGTGGTGACCTCAAGCTCGTTATGAGTCTGTCTCTGTAGTCCCATGTAGAACTGGGCAGTGGTTAAAAAATATAATATTTATCGAACCATCAGCCTCGTGTTTCAAATGACAGCATGAAAATGCAGCAATTGAACAAGATGGAGCATTTAATAATGCAGAACCTTGCTGGGGTATACATTTCTTGAGATCTGTGAATGAACAATCCATATTAATTTTGATCTGTGTGTGGGCTCGCATGCTCTGACACACAGATCGGTTGCCTTATCCTCCGGTCCCTTCGGGAATGGGAGAGGCTAATTATTCAAGGTTTGGGATGCCAGAATACTGATCGATGTGTTCACCGAGTAAGTACTGCTCTGTCCAACATGTGCAGCTTAAGTGCAGGGTTGGCCTGTCAGCCAAGATCCTTCAGCAAGGATATCCAATGTATAATCTTGTGATTATGTAGCATAAGGTATTTGCACCCTGATTTTATATACATATAATATATATATATAATATATATATATATATATATATTGTTACGGATCTGGAAACCATTTGCATTCAACATACAGATGTCCCAAAAGTCAGTTATGTCATTAAGTATGTGTGTAGTCAGATCCCTTTCCTTTTGTCTAGTGGGAGTATCAAAGGCGTGCGTTGCGATTTCTTTTTAGTTAGGTTATTAAATCTTTACATCCAACGAACCCTCCAAAGAACAACCAACAACCATTCCATTCCCCATCACGATCCACTACCCACCCGCTGTCTACAAGCACTCTGACTTGCCAAGGCAGGGTCTTGCAGCCGTTCCTTGCTGCTTCCACCAACGTTCCTTTCACAAACATTGTAACTCTTGCACGGCGGCCTGTGCAACATTGATACTGTTACTCGTCAAGTATGAACCCACGTGGAAGCCCTGGCTGGGGTTTCCCAGCAGGGCCGTTGGCAGCGTTGATATCTGTTACTCGTCAAGTGTGGCCCGCGTGGAGGAGTGGCGGGTTCCCGCAGGGCCAAGCCCCGCCCGGAAAGGTGGCCATAAGGAACCTTGTCCAATCAAGAAAGGCGACAGCGAGGTGTGTTCACCAAGGCCCCTCCCCGCTGAGGGAGGTCCATAAATTCCCAAGCACTCTCTGAGAGTGCTGGTATTTTTGAGGTCTTGGAGGGTCTTTTTGAGGTCTTGGAGAGTCTTTTCAAACTTCTTTTGAAGAGTTTTTGGTGGGCGCGGAGGGCGTGCGAACGTGTCTCTGCTAGGCCGCTCTACGAGGAAGGGAGAGCGACCCGATCCCTCCTCGTGGACCCCGGCCATTCACCACCCGAGCTCCACCACGAACCTCGAGTTCCACACGTGCGACTGGGGACCAACCAGTGACCATTGTCAGTGTGCCGCAATCGCGGAGCACGCCCTTCTCCGACAGTCAGGTACACCACCGAACTCTGACCCCCAGCTTGTCTCTCTCCACGGCTGCGAGGGTCCAATAAAGACTCTGGGTTTCTTTTCATTTTGTGTGTGTGTCTGCGTGTGGGCCCGTTCTTTAAGTAGAACTGAATAAATGTTTTTGGATCATTGTAAATACTTCTTGCATATTCGCGTGTCTTGCTTTGTGTCTTCATTTACTGTAAATAAACTTGTTAGAAATGCCTCCAGTTCGTTCGTCCCTTCTGAATTGGTCCAGCATGGTTCGGATCTGAGTTAGGCGGGGTTTATCTCCGATAATTATCCGTTCATTCCAGCCGGCACGGCATGGCTAACAGCTCATGGAAGAGCAATTCGTTTAAATTTGGTGGGTAGTAGGGCAACAATTGGCAAGGGAATGAATGAACGAACAGGGAAGGCAGGTAGAGGAGGTGAATGCTAAAGGAGGTGTTTTCTGAGAAGGAGGAGGAGGGGATTGTGTGGTTCACAAGGCTGATGTTGAAGGCGGCGTTTCCTGAGAAGGCGATGTTGAAGGCGGCTTTCCTGAGGAAGGGCCGATGTTGAAGGCGCGTTTCCTGATGAAGGGCGATGTTGAAGCGCGTTTCTGAGGAAGGCCGATGTTGAAGGGCGGCTTTCCTGAGGAAGGCGATGTTGAAGGCGCGTTTCCTGATGAAGGGCTGATGTTGAAGGCGGTTTCCTGAGGAAGGGACGATGTGAAGGCGGGTTCCTGAGAAGGCGATGTTGAAGTGGCGTTTCCTGAGGAGGGCCATGTTGGTGATGTTTCTCAGAAGGAGGAGATTGAAGAACATATTAAACAATGAGCCATACACACAGCTC
>CM068963.1:5490386-5514991 GCA_035128595.1 Eptatretus atami
CTCTTAATGCTGGGATTCCATATCGTACGTTGATTTACCCATTGTCGATTAATGTTCTTTTAGTTGATTTAAAAGTACATTGATATATCGTCATATCCTTGTCCTGTGTTGGATACAAGCACAAGTTCCTCTATGAGTCTTATAACACTGAAAAAGATATCAAAACCCAACAAGGGAGCATCTGATGCAGAGCCTAGTCAGAGTAATTGTCTCGAGGCTTGTTTACACCACACCTTGGAGCCCACTCTGGACCGGGCATGGCCCAGTAAAGTTGTGTTCATAACCAATCCTATCGGTCATGGATGGGCCATCAATAAATAATGTGTTGCCTCTTGCCATTTGGGTGATGGAACTTTTGGGATGAACCATGTCCCGTTGATTGACCGTTTCCCTCGAGCGATGTCATTTTGCCATCTCAACTCTTTTGTTCTGAATGTAACTTGTTCCCCCCTCTCCCACCCTTAAAAATTATGATTACTCCATGGTACCTGTACAGTGTCCACCAATCAGGTATTTCATGCAGTATGGTGATCCTTATTTTGATAAATGCTTGATCTTGTATAATTTCGGTATATTTACTGATTTTGTTCGGATTGAAATCCGCTGTCCAGGGAAATGCCTTGTTAAATCCAACCAGTTTTGGTCTCCTTTAGTCTTTACTTGACATAGTCGTTTAATGTGGCTTTATTCGTCTCCTACTGGTTTCACCGGAGGCTGCGGTACGTTTGCTCTCCGTCCGTCTCTCCCACCTGTAGTTTTTCAGACTTTTTGTTTTTTCCCCATACCCTTCAACGTATCCAACTGAAACTTGGTACACGGCTTCATTCTGATAACTTTCAGGACGTTTCATCAATTTTTCAGTTATACCCTTTTTGGACTTGGAAAACATCACACGGGACATGTACTGCAAAGCAATTGTCTTAATTTTATTTTTGTGCATGGCAGCTTAGTTACTGGATGTCATGATAGAATGTGTTTTTCCTGCAATCCTGCCTTAACATTCTTGTGGTACAATTGGTGTCAACAACAGAGATGAATGCACTTAAGAGGCCTCTCAGATGCTGATGTGTGTGTGTGTGTGTGTGATGCCTGGCTATTGATGTGTTGCGGTTAGTTGATTGGTTATTGTTGGTTTTTGTTTCCTTGTTTGAGTGGTTGTTGATAGTGCAGTTCTCGTGCTGTCGGAGGTCATCAATCCTCTGAAGTAGAACATGCACTTTTGTCCTTCCCAGAATGGTTAATGGTGCTTTCATTCCACACACAAACTCGCACGATTCTTTGCGGGCATCGTTAATGTTGTTTAGAAATCTTCTTCCAAAACGGTACCTTGGTGTAGTAGTTTACTAAAAAGGGACCAGGAGCCCTCCCTAATCTACTATCTGACACAGTGCTCTACACGGAAATATGTTCATGAGTTTTGTGCATCAGTTTCCCAATGAAACGAGGATTGATTTTATTGGATACAAAGTCGATGCTTGTGGAAGAGCGAGCTGACAAAAGGTAAATGAAGGTACCCTAGTGACAGTGTAGTTACGCCACGGGTCTCAATAACCAAGGGCAACCAACAATGAAAGAGGGGATGGGTGGGGGCACAGTAACCTTAAGTTAGTTAGGTTAAGTAGGGTTAATGAATGAAGTGTGGTGTATAGGGTTAATGGATGAAGTTAGGTGTGGTGTATCGGGTTAATGGATGAAGTTAGGTGTGGTGTAATAGGGTTTGAATGAATTAGGTGTGGTGTATCGGGTTAATGAGAAGTTAGTGTGTGTATAGGTTAATGGATAAGTTAGCGTGTGGTGTATGGGTTAATGGTGAGTTAGTGTGGTGTCCGGGTAATGGATAAGTTAGTGTGGTGTCATCGGTTTATTGGATAAGTTAGGTTGTGGTGTAATCGGGGTTAATGATAAGTTAGGTGTGTGTATCGGGTTAATGGAAGAAGTTAGGTTGGTTTATCGGGTTAATGATGAAAGTAGGTGTGTGTTGGGTTAATGGAAGAAGTTAGGTGGTGTAATAGGGTTAATGGATGAAGTTAGGTGTGGTTATCGGGTTTAATTGATGAATAAGGTTTGGTGGTTAATGAGGAAAAATTGTTTCTTGTGGTGTTGTAGTGTTGGTGATGACATGAGATTGTGGTGCACTGCACTGAGCCTGGAGGGAAGAGTGAAAATTTATTTCATCGTCTATAACTACCGAAGAGGATGGAGGTTATGTATTCACTCTGTTTGTCTTTTGTATATCTGTCATGAGCAGGAATAATCAAAAGTGGTGGACAATATCTATATACTATATATATATTATTATATATATATATATATATATACTATATTAAATAAAATTGGTGGACGGGTGGTGTGTGAGAAGGAAAATTCTTCAATCTTGTGAAAATCGATCTGGATACGCGAAGGACGGAGATTCTTCAGCATTTAGAGATCGGGCTAAAGACGATAGTAGCATGATATTCTCAAAAAGTGTGGATGGATTATGAAAAACTAGGCGAGTGTTTGTTGGGGAAAAAGTAGGTGACAAAGCTGACTCGATCGATTTTGGTTAAACAACGACTAACTTGATTAGTTGGTTTACCCCCCCCCCACCACACCCATCCAGTACACGAATTTGAAATTCTGATTCTGTGGAACTTTAGGGGAAGAGTTCGATGGAAAGAATGAAAAAAAAGTGGAAATTTTCAAACAGTAATTAATTAAAATATATTGATTAAATCCTATCATGGGTTGGCGGCTCTTCCTTTTTCCCTGTGTGCACAAGGCTCGCTAGTAGCATCATTGAAACTGGGGAGGTGCAATGCTCTGATCAGTGCCCCTGTAGGTTAGAGCTGTATTGTATTGGAGCAGGATGTTGGGATAGCTCCGACTCTTCACAAGGGAACTTTAATGTCACAAATTAATTCGGCAAAGTGGACGCCAGTTTAAACGTCCATCTGACGGAACGGCATCACCCTTTGAATGATTAATCACCTGCCTGTGAAACACTGGGATGACATTTATAGCTGGGTCGAGATTTGAAACCCAGGCTAAAGACAGGTAGCCCTAAGAGGGAGCGTGCGTACCCCTCGGCGCCGTGCATGGTTCTCAGCCCCGAGGCCTTTCAACTCGGAAGAAGCTCAAAAGATCTTCTGTACTGCTTCTTTTTATCTAAGCATGCATGCTTTGTAGCCACTGAAACATTTTCCATTCTCTCTTGAACTCACATTCACTTGTTGTGCTTTATTCATTCTAGCAATGCAACCTGTCATTCACTGACGGGGGTGTTGAAGGGGGGGGTGGAGAAAAAGGGAAGGGGCGGAGGACAGGGAAGTGAGGAGTTGGTGAAAAATTTGAGGGGGGAAAAGAGGGACAGACAGAGTGGTGGGGAGGGGGGGAGGAGGAAAAAAATAGATGGGTGAGGGGTGGAGGGGGCATTGCAAAGAAAGTGATATGTAGCTAATGGCCGAACACAAAAATAATAATAAAAGAACTCGTGTCAGAACAGCTGTACACACAATGACACAACAGAGTTTGTAATGTAACCACAGGCAAATTCTGCAAAACACTTTGATATCAGTTCCAGAAAATTTGCGTGAAACTCAACCAAAAGCCATGACTGAAAACGTGGAAGTAAGCCGCTCAGGTATGACATAATGGATCCCATCGAGCGTGTACATTGAACAAAAGCGTGCAACCGATATCAGCAAGGTACCAAAAAGAGAGAAGAAAAGGCATGCTAGTAGGTGCTAATAGCAGTGATCTTGGACTAGCGATGCAGAAATCACGAAATGACCAAAATACCAGACTCAAGAATGAAGTGAAAAGATCTGGAAAGCTGAAGAATGCCAAGTTGTACAGTGATAGTTCGACCACCCAGGAATGATGCAACTCACAGCTATTGAAAAAAACGATTCTGGGAGTATTATTTACAACAAACTCAGTTGGAAGATGTCGCGGGCTAAGTAACGATCCTGAAGAAGATCTCGACAAAACTTTTAGAACAGAAACTTCACAGCTTGGTCCATGAATTGTGATCCTTACCGAAATGAAAGTGATATTGAGCCACCCTGGAGGACACATTACATTCTGAAACCCACATTGTAGATACATCAACGACACACCACACACACACACCACACACGAAACTTGAGACCTGGAGGCTCCATTCCACTTTTCTGAAACCTGTATATGGAGATGACCAATAACACAACACACCGGTACCAATGCTTTGTGGTATGCAGTTATCATACATACACACAGCACACACCATACAAATACAGTAACATCAGGTAAATAAAAAACGACAAACAAAGATTTACCTTGAAATAGTGTTTTTTGAATGGGATTTAAAGTGGGGTAATTAGCTAAATTCATTTCAAAAATGTATGAAACAAGAACACAAAATGTCGACCATACTCCTGCTTTCACAGTTTAGAAAACTATGCAAACACCCTGGTCGAGATGGACTTATTGGTTTTTTAAATAAGTAATAATGTCGAAAGAGAGGGGATTACAAATGGAGATCACACGAAAAGGTTAAACAACAGCGATGTCTCTGTAAATATAAAATTGCAACTTTTCAGCAGATGGACACCTCCCGACCAACCCACTGCAACGGCATTCATCCGTGGGAACCCAACAAAGGCGGAAACGTACGTCATAATTGATGTGAGATTGAAAAGCACGTGTACTTTTTTTCCGAAACACAAACAAGCAGCTTGGAGAGTCTCGCCATGGGGGGGGGGGGGGGGATGAAGTGCTAAGCATTCGAGCAAGCACTCCAACGAAACGGTCGATACAGTCCTTGGTTACGGCATGGCAATCCGAACTGTCATATTACATGCACCTCCTGAGACCAAAATGGTCAGAAACTGCTTGTAAGCTGATCTGGAGCTTAAATTTTGTAATTCCTTCATAGCCGCGATTCGTAGCTATGATTGAACACTTGTCCAATTGCGCCGCTCCAAGTAAGGTAAGTTTGAGCAGGCAAAAAAACATGGCGGCTTCAGACCCAGCGAGGTTACCCAGGAATTACCTCAAGACCCCGACAACGAGGTGGCTGAGGATCGCTGATGAAACGCATATAATTAAATAGACCATTCATATCTTCATAAAGGGGTGTTTTTAATTACCCAAACACCCGCTTTACATTCATGCCACTCCCTTGGAGTTCCTTAGTATTGTTTCAAAAGCAAATAAAAAGCAAACAAGGGTCAACACTGATTTAATATATTGTTACAAGAGACCACAGGACAATGGGCCTACCCATGGACAAGAACCTGTGTTGCAGTAATCCCTACTTTAGCACCAAGTTCGCTCTTGGTGTGACCTCAACGCAGCAGTCTAAATGCAGGCACGAGGTGAGGAGAACAGAACAATCACACGAGATGCCAAGGAAGGTAGCAGCCAATGTCAGGCACAAGGGTGATTGAGAACAGACCGACAACCCTCAGCCCTCCGAATGGCTTTGGGTTCTTGTTGACCTCCTAGTCTCAGCTCAAAGCATTTCAACCCAGTCAACGATCAAGGCATTCAGGCTTCCTTGTCTGTAAAAATCCCTTCTTGTGGCTCTGAGTGAAAGTCAAAAGACTCTCCAAGACAGGAACAAAGTTTATCTCCCTCCCGATCACCATCCCCACTTCCCCTATTTTTAGCGGGAAAAAAAAAAATGCCAACAGCAATCACAGGATTCAAATCTTGGGTCAAACAATGTAAGTCCAACTCTAAGAGGTGATGAATAAGAAGATGGAAAAAGAAGATGCCAGATGGTACACAACTGCATGCAAAGATTTCGGGCTGCTCCGGTTACGTTTAATGGTGTTGAGTTGGTGAGAGAACACTGACACACGATATTTAAGTCTTGTAAATGAATACATCTGATGTTGGTTGCCGTTCGGGTGGCTTGGCTTAAGATATTCGGATTTGAGTTCAAGCCGATCCTACCGTTGCATTAAACACCAGGCGGGTTGACTCGGCCTGCCTTCCTCCGAGGTGGCAAAATGAGTACAGTGTGCTGTATCTGGACATGTTAGTATGGTAACACTGGGCATGGTAACCACAGCCGTGCCCAAAAATGATGCAGCAAGCATTTACAGGCTGCAAACGAAAAATAACACAAGCAGCAATAGACTGGTAACCTTAGGAAACGTCAACTTGACCTCTGAACTTGTCTAATAAAATGTCTCTCGAGAAGGTAGCGATCAAACAAAAGTTTTCTACGATGATCGTACCAACCATCAAAAATCGAATGTTTGACTCATTGTACTGACTTTCACCTATTTGACCAAAAATCTAAAATCACAGCAGCCATCACTCTGATCACGTGGTATATTTGACATTGGTAAGCTTCTTCCGTTCCCGATTACGCGATTAACGTAACGTAGGTCCACTCGGACGCCCTCCCAACTCGAAAGACGCCGGGGCAAGCGCAATACGTCAGCGCGCACCACGCAAACTTTACGTGACTCAACGACGACCGTCTGCTCGTAGCGCGCTGCGCCACGTGACGACCGTGACGCGGCGGGTGAAATTTTTATACAATTCTTAAAACGGTCTCCAAACACCGATTTTTACGAATTTCGACACCGGTGTAAGGCGTCTAACGATCGCAAAAACCTGAAGACAAAATTAAAATCGAAGTTAAATGAAACTCGTAACGTCGACCGAAGCAAAATACCTTCCATTCCTCTGCCACGAATTTACAGAATTATTTAATATTATTTTCTCAAGAGTCATAAAACCGTATATTCGGCCATGCACAAACCACTTACACTCCGACCGGCTTAGCGAGTCAGGCATTGCGACGATAAGCTTTATTCAGGGATGAAAATGACTTTAAACACCATCTTATTAATCGAAAACACAACAGGCCTAAAACTAGGCAAGCGCGTCTTGCGCCATGGGCGCTAAACCACTGAAATTTTTTAAACAGCCATAACTCGACGAATTGGACAACACAAATCCCGCCGAACTACCGCTCGATCTCCAAAAACTCACGCTCCGCAACAATACCTGTGGTAATTTCTCGAGTTATATGTTTTGGATGTTTTGACCTCACTGGTGACCTTGACCTTTGACGCGATTTGACCAAAATCTAATCGGCGTAGCCATCACCCTCCGATCACGTGGTGTAATTTTGGACATTGTACTTCTACCGTCTCGAGTTATCGTCCACAACAAACAAGCAGTCATAGACTGGTACTTACGAATCGTACTTGACCTCGACTGTCTATAAGCTGTCTCTAGAGAAGGTGCGATCGGCAACAAGAAAGTTTCTACAGATCTGTCCCAACCGTCAAAATATCGAATGTTTGACCTCAATGTGACCGTTGACCTTTGACACGATTTGAACAAAATTAATCAGCATACGCCAATCACCTCCTGAAATCACGTGGTGTACATTTGACATTGGTAGCTTCTTCCGTTCTCGATTATCTGTTCTACAAACAAACACACACAACACACAAACAGGGACGGAAGTGATCAATATATACTTAAGGAAACTAAAGATTTCGTAAGTAATAAAACAGAGGAGAAACGATCAATATACTTCGGAATCTTTTAGATTTCGTAGTAATAAACAATCAAAAGAATGACATGATTCTTTTGTATACGTTTGATTCAATGTGAATGCAATGACACGAGAGAAAGTATAGATGGATTGGGTCTTTAAAATGCACTGGATTTGATTGAGTTCGAGCCATGCTGGATGTTCGGCCTCGACGCTGGGTACACTTGGATTAGAAGGAAAAAAATGTTATTACTCTGAACACATTGGACTATACGTGATCGAGCGGATTTGTCAGTTATTGCTATTTAGAGATCATTACGGATTGTAGCTTCTCGTAGATGATAGTCCTCAAGTATGTAACCCGAACTCATTTTGAATCTTCTGCAGGATTTTGTTCTCAAGGGGAGGTTGATTGTGATTGAAAATTATTGTTCTTTTTAGTTGTTCCATGGATGTTGAAAAGTTGGGCTGTCCTGGACCTGGGGTCTAACCTGCTGATGATGCAAGTGAAACGTAACATGAACTCCACTTTGTGTACTTCAATAAGTAAGAGGATATTTTCTGATGGAGAAGTACCATTTTTATTTTGATTATTTATTATTTATTTGTGGTAACCTGCACTGTTACTAAATCGGGAACAGTGCTACTCGTCGTGTTCATCCGACCGTTCTTTTCATTTTGTGATTATAAGTGATAATAAGTGATGTGAAGCATTGTGTTGTCAATTTGAGAAACGGCCTACTTTTTTATGGGGGCACATTCCTACTATCTTATTATGCAAATGTATTTGTTATGTTGTTATGTTGTATATTTGTGACCCAAACGTTGTCGTCGTTTCAAAATATTAACAAAGCTAACTGAAGAAACACATTTGTGACTTACCTGTATTCATCAGCGCTAAAAAAAAAAATTGTTTTTGTTACTTGACTTGATTAATGAAGATCGAGGTATGAGGCAAAAAGAAAAATACGAACTTAAAACCTGGTCGAAGTGCAAGGAGCATTGTAATGGGGTAACGTCTGCTCAGTACGACGACAGTTTGATTTCCGTCCAGTTTCCTGATTATGGTGTTTTTTGCTTCAAGCTGCGCTGATTAATTTAAATAAATATAAAATTGGGTGCTCTGTTCCTTTTTATTAATAACGTGTGGGTTTGACTTCTGATTGCAGTATATATTCAGTCAGAGCACAAATAATGTTGGCCCGACCATTCCACTCCATCCTCTCCATCATCCTGCATCCCCCCTCAACCCCCAATCCACCTACCCACTAACCCACATCCACCATTTCCATCCCCCCCCCCCCCCCCCTTTCCCGCCACTCTCAGAAAAGCAGGCTTGTCAAAAAGCCTATGCCTCGCAGCGATGTGGGTGAGGTGTGCGAGAGCACGCGATCACACTAGAAATTTAAAGAGGCAATTCTCCATGTATGTCTGTATGTAGATGTTCGTATGTCAATCTGAAAAATGGGTGCAGCTTGTAAACTCGGGAACGGTGAACTTCAGTAAGACCATTTCACTCAACCACCATTGTCAGGCCACCTTTACAATTTAATAGGCATCAAGGCGAGGAGTGTATAAACCGGACGGGTCTGTTCAAACATACCAACGTCCGGCTCATGCAACTCCTTGGAGTGAAACAAAGGTATTCCCACACCCGAGGCAGATTCTAACGTGGGAATCTTCTATTACAGCACCTCCAGGCAAGGCACAAGTTCAAATCGGCTCGATGAACATTGCAAAGTGATTTGAGAAATCGTTCTCTTTTTGTTTTCTTTTTTCTTCACTTATTTTTCAAATGAAAGTTGATCTGCACCGAACGTTTCTTCAATTTTCCTCAAATTCGCGGAGGATTTCATTTCGCATTCAAGAAACTTTATTCACAAAGAATGTCTACAGTCGTTTTGAGAAACAATTGGAAAACCCAGTCTCTCTGAAGTTAAGATTTTTGAACAGCATTGTGATCCTCTCGTGTGTGCTGCCTTTGGTGCTGTTGCACATTGGTCGGGGCGTGGCTGTGCCGCTGATGCAGTGGCGTATTACAGTACACTGGTACTCACCGCCGACCTCGGAAGATGACCAAGGCTGAGTCAACCCCTTGGTTGTTATTCAGCGGCCGACGGGGCTTTGAACTCAGGACCCTAGGATCCTAAACAATGCCAGCTTAGCATTGTGATTGTTTCACCATTCTTATGTCGTTTTAAAAGTTTATCACAATGTCATACAATCGACATGGGTTTATAAACCTTTTGACGATCTTTCATATTTTCTCCCACACCTTTTAAGATGTTAATGATGGAAAATGGCATCCTTTGTTGTTTGGCATCAAAATCACGTTCATCTCTACTTTATAAACTGCTTGTGTTACGAGACAGTGTCTGTTACTCACTATGATGGGGCATCGGAAGCAGAGACTGTGGTTGAAGGACCCTGGAGTGGAGCCGGCAACCGAGCGGTTTGGTCCAAATCTGAGTATTTGCGCGACAGGAACATGGGCTGCTGGACTTGCGGCTAAGACTTCAACATGAGGGAGCAACGCAAGCGAGTTTCTGTGATCCTGCAGAGCCCAGTAAGGGGCACATTCACTGTCATCGTGTAACTTTACCTTCGCGCATATCCATACTTCTTTTAGATATCCTGTTTAATCTCTAGCAGGTGCTAAGTGTGAGGGTGTGATGCACCAAATGATGTCATGACCACCTGAGTTGATTGGCTCATTAATATAAAGAACCTGGAAGAATTCCATGTTTTAAAGGCACACCATGTTAAGGTGTATCGAGCAGCTTGAATCTCGGTCCTTTCACCGCATGGCATTCAAATAAAAAACTATACTCGAGAGGGACTCTGTAGAGTACATACCTCCCAGTAATGTCTGACCACGAGAACCATATCGGCCAATACATTTTGAAGATATCATGCTATAAGCGACTATAGTCGTTTTTGAGCCTATCTCTCATGGTGAGAATCCACTTTAAAAAATTAAATAATTCTCATATCCAGATCCACATTTGGATCTTCACCAATAATCGAATCAATTTGTTTGCGGCCACACACTCCAACTTGCCCATCCAATTTCATGCGGATCGTCCACAACGTTTTGAGATATCGTGCAAACAAATGAAACCAACAAAACAAACACAGACAGAGGGGGTAAAAACATACTCGTTCACTCTTCGGTGGCAGAGGTAATACAATACAATATAACATTGTAACAAAAAGCATATATTATTAATACTAATGCATTAACACAACAAACAATAATTAATAAAGTTCAATTGGCAAAAATAATAAACAATAAATCCTGGTGCTGGCACAATGTACATCTGGGCTTGGTGAAGGCAGCGAAATGCTGAGCAGTCAAAAAGGTGTATGCTAAAGGCCATGACATCTTTTTTTAACCATGGAATCGCCCAATAAGGCATAAGGCACGTCTAGGTAAAGGGTTAAGAAGAATAAAGAAGAAGAGAAATACTGGAAAACCTTTTCCCCCAGGTCCAAAACAAGGAAAAACCTCTCCACCGGACCCCTGGGGGGGGGGGGTTTTTTTTTAAAACAGGAAAGTTTGGGGGGGGTAAAAAACCTAGGGCCGGTGGAAAAATAATTTTCTACCACCCCCCCCCCCCTTGTCAGGTGTTTGTTTTTAGTCCTGGCAGGGTGTCACAGTCACCCTCCCAAGAAAATAGCAGTGCGGGGTAATGTTAGTCACCGCAACCAGACCATCGGCAGGTAGCAGGTGCATGTTGGCGAGTAGTCCCAGCCGTTTACATCGGCAGCCAATGTTTAGTTCTTCAGGTTATTTGTATTTGTTTTGTGGCATGAGTAAATATAAAATTAAATAAAATGTACTCATTGAGGGAATTGGTTTCCAATTAATAAATAAAACGTCAAACGTTCGCATTTTATTATCGAAGAACAGCAATGTCAGCAAAACACCCGACTTCTGGGTCGCTCAATTGAAATGATCGGTCTATCTCGTCGCGGCCATTATTCCGAGCAGAACTGACGAGCGGCTAATCACAACACATTATCTCGGTGGTGTTTGGGATCCGCTCATGCGGTACAAGAGAGATAAAACGAGTTAAACATGCGCGGCCTCCTCGGTGGTGGTTTGACCCGAGAACCCTTCTGATTTGCTCCCGTGAACGAAGTCAAATGCTGACCTTGTGGTTCATCGCGGTTTGTAACCAATTTTCAAACGTTTTCTAGAACCCATAATGTTGAAAAAAAAAAAACGAAAAACAAGAAAAAAAAAAAAAAAAAAAAAGCAAAAACCGCAAACAGGCAACACCCCTGAGGGGGACTATCTGGAAGGCCGTTCATATCCCTTGTAACCTAAAGATGAGACTTCATTACAATCCTACACATACAAATAAATAATATTGTTGTTGATTACAGGATGTTTGGTGGTTATCAGATTAATGAATGTTCACTTGAGGAGAAACGATAAATTTTGATCCAGCAATTATTATTGCTTCTGGATTTTGCCATCAAATTTTTTTTAATTTCTTTTATTTATTTGTCCCAGGAGTAGTCGCTATTGGAGAGTCATCTCAGTGCTTTTAAATCTGGGTAGGGTGGGAGAAAAAAAATTCATGTTCATTTACCAAATAAGTGTTAAGAAAAGCTCTCTTTGATTGTTGTATTTGGAGTGAAACCTGTGCATTAATGCGGAGGACTGCAACTGGTGAAGGGGGACGCTTGTATTTTTGAAATCTATAACGTTTCAATGCTTATGTGGTGTGTGTGTGTGGTGTGTGTGTGTGTGTGTGTGTGTGGTTGTTTAAAATTCGCATCTTGATCATTGAAGAGCTTTTTGGTTCATATCTTCTTCTTCATAAAAAGATATTGTCATTAATTCTCAACCCACCAGACTCGGAAGTATTCTGTTTTTGCACAACAAATGCTTTCACTAACTGATTCAATATCATACCAGCATTGTAGAAGAACACAGACGTTTGTTAGTTTTGTACAGAAGAGGGCAGGGGAAGGGGTGCGATAATGTTTGAACGCTACTGTAATGACGTGTATGGGAAACGCGAGGGGGTGATCAAACTTACTTGCTAAAAAACATTATCCGCACCGCATGACCCTGTAATTGTTGTGACGGATAATTCTTCTCGTCACGAAGTAGAAGGGTAAAACCAAAAGAATGACGGGAGAAAAAGAAGATGTTTCTGCCAGCTCCACCACCAATCCGAATATTGATCGCACTTGTTTCGTGGTTTTGCAAAACTATTTTGGAAAGTTCGGTAGCAGCCTTGTGGAAGTGTAACGGAGATCGGTCGGATGTTGTAATTGGATCTTTGTCATGGCAAACCGACATTTCAAGGTTGCCTGTCGAGTTTCTCAGCATACACACCACACCCAACTGAATCCTCCCTGTACGCACCCACACCCTCCACCACAGTAACCGCTCTCTGAATAATTATTTATCTATGTCACCCGACAAGTGAACAAACGAAGCGCTGCACTGTTGCGGCAGTACGCCGACGGTAGCTCCTTCAAAAACGCAAATGTGAGTGTTGTAAACACGTCTGGCGGATATATGGTGGTTGGATTTGCGTGTATTCCATCTCTCTGCGGTGTGGTGGCAACGTGCCTGCCTCACTTCAGGGGTTGAGCAGCCTGTTTTGAAACTGCCTTCTTGAATGCACCGTTGTGAACATTATCCGAGTACGTTTGAGTGCTGCTGGACAAGGGATGCGTATGTCCATTGTTATATTCCATCGGTACACTCCCAACAGGTGAATAATTAACACTACGCACGTTATTTTCTCCCAAACCGGCGGACTTGCTTTCTGGTGCTCCTGCTCGCCTTCAGCTCTTGCTGTTTCAGGTGGTCTCTCTGTCCTCAGGCTACGGTGGCCTGGCCTGCCGTTTGGCTTTTATTGTGTCGGTATATATTTTTTATTTCCTACTATTATTTTAACGTTGTGGAGGGGGAGAGAGGGTGCCAGTGTAATGAAGAGAAAGTTTACTGTTGAGACTTGGCTTGTAACGGTTGTGAATTAGCATTTGTCATGTTTTTTCTCTTTTACTTTGCTCTTCGTGGATTCTCGCTTGCACACCTTGCTCGTGTGTCGTGTCTACATGTCAAATAATCTTGCGCAACGTTGGTGGGGCTTGTAGTGAGGTACAAGCCCCCTGTGTTGCGGAATGTTTCAACGGTCAGTCCTTGGATTGATGAAACGTGTTCAGATTTATTTAAAGCATTTTTTTTGTTTGTTTGTTTCTTTGTCCATGAATAACAAAGTTGCTGCTAGTTGGTGTTTCCAATTATATTCCACCAATCAACAGACAGGTGTTGCCTTTTCTTTATGCCAATTGTTATTTAAATTGAAAACTTTTCTTGTATGCTGAGACTTCAGACTTTAAAATAAACATAGGGGGTGAGGAGATGGGGTGTTTGTACAAACAAATGCCAGAAATCCAGAATGCTACTCGAAGTGAAGGGGAAAGGCATAAGAGACTGGATTATCTCTTTTCCTCTACACCTTGTCCCAACAGTGAGGGTCGGCCGCTCGGATGCGCCCTTCTCCATTCCCTCTGTCTTTGCTTATTCCTCCTCAATCCTGTCTTTTGAGGCCAACAAGAAAAGTGAGTGTCAAAAACACTCAGATCGGTTGATCTCTCACCTGCATGAATCGGTTGGCACCAGCGGCTGCTTCTAAGCTATATACATGCTCTTCGAGACAAGGTGTATGGTACAAGTCATAATGACGACAATCTCTCCAACTGCTGTTTGGTGTTTGTAAATGGAATATCAAGCTGGACTAGACCTGAAGAATGGTGTCCCCCAATGATCCTGTTCTGCTCCAGCACTTTTCAAAACTCTATAAGCTGATTTGCCACACACTTCCTGGTAATGACTGGCCTGTGAAGCTGATAGGCCATTCGTAAAGACTGTGAGTTTTTCCATGGCGTAAGAGCCAGCCTCGTCATGTATATTTCCACAGTGCACACCTATACCATCAATGACGACTCCGTCTTTAATGTGCTGAGACCACCTGCTCAGCTTTCACCTTGACGCACAAGATTCCAACAATGGAACAACTGCAAGGTTGATTGATGGACTGTACTCTAATCCTTTTACCAACACCGACTACCTTGGTACGATGTTTGTGTAGGCCCTTACTTTCACACTCATCGCTGCGGATGTGGCTGAAAATGCACAAGGGTCAATCCGGCTAATGAAATAGTCAGGTCCCTATGACTTGGGGAGCAGATTTTATAACCTACACTCTACCACACTGGCATTGGTTAATGATCAGCAGAGTACTGTGTAGCCTGCTTGGGTAAGCGTGCACACAAGGAAAGTGGAATGTCCAGACTCAATTATGCCCAAAAAGTCATCACGGCTGCCTCAGACGGACATCCACCCACCACTTACTCTCTCGCTGGCATCCCCTCACCACGTAAGGCGAGAAGCGCAAACCAACAATGCTGTATTAAAGCTTCTGACTCTGAAGTTCATCCTCTACAAGCAGATGCATGAACACTGCAAATGTCAAGACTTGATAGTGGGAAACCTTTCAGCAGGGAGCAAAGCCTTGACATCGAGGGCAAAGCTTTAGAGAGCAGACAACAGTGCTCCCTCGACGTGGAAAAGGAAGGCACTGAAGGGAGATTGCAGCATCCTGCCACCTATTTCACCTCACTAGTTGGCTGCAGATTCCAAAAAGGAGTGGTGCCGCATGAATAAGACTGTGTGCAGGCATTGATCTTTTAGGCTTGCATGTACAACCTGGAACTGCTGACACAGAACTCTGATGTGGAGAGCCTCAACTGCAGAACACTTGGTGGAAGAGTGTCCCATCACTAGTTGGTAGGAGGTTGGAAGATCTTTTGCACAGCTTTGATAAGTAGGCCCAGAATGGTTTGAATCTGCTGGTTTTTACATCTTGAATGGCTTGACGGATCAGGGGCACATAAAGACGAAGTAGAATGCTACACTCTTCAAATCGATTTATCTGTTGCAATAAATAAATGTTAATACTTGGTATCAATATTGTACCATTAAAAACGAAAAGGGAGTGCATTGAAACAAAAACGCCATAGAGTTTTGTTCTGGTTTTTTGGTGGTGCAGAACTGAACCAATCAACACATCCATCCATTAATTGTCCAGAATATGTTTTTGATTAAACCAGATATAAACAAAATATATATACGATTAATTAATAATAATAAGTTATATATATGAAAAGCAGACCCACTACATCTCTCATGCAAATGAGGGAATAAACAATTTTGCTCCTCATCATTACTACCCCAGGTGCCTCCGGATTATAACAATAAATTGCTCCTTCCATGATGCTCTTCTCGCTGAAGAAAGCTGCATAAAGCCCATGAAAGCTACAACACAAGTAAGCCCTTGCTGTTTCAAACCATCCAGAGTTCTTCCAGACGTTAAACGACATTCAACAAATAGGACAAACATGACAAATCCAATGTGTCAGAACTTCCTAGTCTGCCGGAAATCCAGTTTCATCGCTTATTAGCGAATCATCGTGATGGGTTGCAAACACGTACCAGTTTCGGTCATGCGCTGTCCGCTGATGATTCACCAATAAGCTGTGCCAAATATAGTGCTAAGCCCTACTCTTGCAGCGGGAACGTCGTCAGGCAATTGTGACGGTATTCAACACACGGCTCAGAGACTCCGCAGGCCTCTTTCGTGCGTACCGATTGTCTCACTGACGCCGCCTCTCAAATGGCGCCATCCCCTTCGAATGACAAACACAAGGCTGGGGTCTATCTCTATGACCCAACCAAGAACCAAGGGCCAGTTGTTCTTGCTCAGTAACCGAGCTCAATTGCTGGCACGAACTACGAGAATTGTGCTGTCTTCGTCATGCGTGAAGGAAAGACAGCCATAAAGCCTTGTTCTACAGGCCATCTCCGAGCTACGTTCTCTCCTCAACCGCGTGCGTCCCCTCTCACCAAACTCCCTCCCGCCCAAAACCAAGCCACAACCTCCTCGTTTCTCGTATCCCCTCGCTGAACTCCAACGAAAACCGTTCCCTTGGGGCATGGCTTGCTTCGAACGAACCAGGAAGGCAAGAGCTTCTGCCTGCGCGGCCAGTGCCTGGTTCGCCTTGTTTAATTATCGTTGGTTAATTAGACAAAGGCGCATCCTTCATCCTGGTTGCTTGTAATGCAAAAACGTAGGCGTGGTAAGGGGGGGGGGGGTCAATTAATACCGGGAAATTATCTTAATCCCTCTAATTACACCACACCACCACCTCTCGTGGTGACACAATAAAATTAAGCTCACAGTTTTCCCTACTTGATTACATTTGAGGTGTCTCCTTCACATCCACCAGACCAAATAACTCTATTTAATCCTAACTTTCGCTATGAAATTCCTCCATCTATTTTGTTTTTATTAGGCTGGCTTTTAATCTCCATTTATTTTGAAATAAACGTGATAATTGGTATATTGCTCTTCATATGCTCTTGTCCTGTTGCTTTCATCAAATCGCTTGAAACAATAGCTTTAATTAAATGTTGTGTTATTCCATCCAATGATTTCCATCTTATTTACGGTTCGTCTGTGCTAAATAATGTGTTCATCCAGAAGGAAATTGTGAGTTAGCTCATTTCTAACAGACGATTTCGCTGTTTGTCATTTGTCATTTCCATTGCTGCATTTGTCATTTCATTCCAACTTCCCTTCCACAATTTTCTTTTTCCTGCTCATTGAAACTCACCGTTAATGTAAAATCACCCAACATTCATTTTTCAGATAATTTTGCACTATTTGGTGCAGTTTTAATTTTTTTGATAGTTTATGTTTTAAATTTTATTTCATGAGCAGATGCTTAAGTTTGTCAGCATACTGTTCTGTCTTCACTTTGTCCACTTAAGTCTTTCATTGTTGCATTCATTACCATCATGGAACATTGTGGTAATCCTGAGGAAACTTTGGCTCTATGAAATGTCCTGCACGTCCTTGAACGAAGTGCTGTGCCAAATTGGGTCCAGAATAACTAAAGTGGTGCAACCTTGGACTGATTTATTTTAAATAATAAGTGCAGTTTCCATGAGAGGAGCTAAACGAGAAGAGCAGCACTTTATAGACTAAACGGGAATCGCAGACAAAACACACAGACCCATCACAGACGATCGTTGAGTGGCAGGGATGGCAAGAGGGAGAGAAAAAAACAAAAACTTGAGACACTAGAAGAAGTGGCAAAGATCAGAGGTGGGATCTGCAAGTATAACTGAAAGACCGGAAGGAAGAGCACAAGGCAATGGATACAGCGAGTCAGTTTCCATTGGCAAGAAGTAGAAATATGAGGAATGGAGGTGACCTTCCAGTCTTTGACTTGGGAAGCGGAAACCAGGTGTGGTTTTTTGGAATATCCTGCTTATCCTGGGGAGGGGTAGAGGTTGGTCCTGGGTGGACAGAGGTAAGAGAAATGCAGGTGACTCAAAGCCACATATTGCAGCATAGGTATGTTAGCCACCCGAGTATGTGATTGCAATTGTGTTGCACACAGGCTTTTCGAGAGGAGCTTCGAGTCATTGATTGA
This sequence comes from Eptatretus atami, assembly GCA_035128595.1. NCBI lineage: Eukaryota > Metazoa > Chordata > Myxini > Myxiniformes > Myxinidae > Eptatretus > Eptatretus atami. The sequence continues at coordinate 5,508,409 of CM068963.1, forward strand.
GAGCAGAGCAGAAGGGACGCGAGCTTCGGGTTTAAATTGGCCTGCAAAGATGCTGATTACATGCTTATGTCACTGCGCAGCATCTCATTTTCCTGGTGACACACTGGCGTCAATAGGTATGGAATTGTGTGGTGCTATACATTTTAAAGGTCTGCATTCATCTGTCTTTTCCATAGTTGTGAGAAAGTTACAGTGCTTTGTTGTTGCTGGAACACGCCTATGCATTCTCCACCTTTTTACTATTATATTCTTTATGTGAGTCGTGAGTCTGATTTATATATATGTATATATAATGTATATTATATATATATGTCGCGTCGACTGTCTGCTAGGCTAATCCACCATGCAAAGCGGATGTGCTTTGCGAATGGCCGATATCGAAATGGATCACACCCGAGTGGCTTGTGTGGTCTCGGTGCCCTGCAGAATATAATCCCCCGCGGTTCGTAAAGAACAAATTTGCTTTCCACGATGTCTCCCGTCACTTTTCACAAAGCAGGTTGAAAGTTGTGCATGCGAGAAGGTAATAGCAGTCAACACATGCACTGTGCTTACGGAATAACAAGTTTATTGAAAAGACACAGATGACAAAACGGATTATCCCAGAGATAGATAGCTTGACAACGAATCAGGGAAATAAATAAATACACTTCACGATCCGTTAAAAAGGAAAGACTGAATAGAAATAATGTTCACTCACAATGGTCGCGGTGGGAGGGATGCAGGCGGGTCTTTTAAAGATAACCGGGGATTATACTGCTACGAACGAAGCAGGTCTCCAGCCCACAGCAATGGAAAAGTCCACAACTGCGGCACCCAGCAGAGGGAGAAGCATCCATAGGGCAGATGGCAGAGAGCATAGTGGTAAAAGAAGTTGAGAGCGCATTCAGATACAAACGAGTGGAAGGATGGCAGAGACGAGAACCAGAGAGCGAACAGCCTTGTGTAAAGAGACCTTATCCCTCCCTCACGGCCATGCCCAAACACGAATGAGACATCCAAACCGCCAACTCCTTTCCTTAACCTACCTGGGCCTCACAATGTTTACAGAGAGGACAGGTATGAATACACTTTCCAACATAATGTATACTTGGCCTGTCAACTCTGCCCCCTCAAGGCATACGTAATAACAGAACTACTCTAACTGGCTCGCTTAGAAAACTATTGGTTCTACTAACTATGCAAACACACTGACCGACGTTAACTTGATAATTTTCCTCTTCGAACAGTAAAGGCCAGTATCGTCAAAATACAGAGGTAAAAAAGAACAAGATGTTTCAGCAAATGATCTTATCTGAGCAAAATGAGAATGTGATGGGGTAAAGGTTGATTTAGGGTGTAGTGAGGAGACGATGGTGCATATGTCACCAGCTTCATCAGGCATCAGGTACATATGCGGTGAGATGACCTCATTTGCACCTCAATGAAAGGGAGGGTTCAGGGTTTAGGTGCAAGAGCCAACGAGACGTGAGGAAAGGCGGAAGATAATTTGGAGGAAGAGAGAACTGAAAAAAAACAGAGGTGATGGGGAGGTTTAAAGAAAATAGACTACAATACTCGACGAAAAACACTTTAAAAGGAGCGAGGACAGGGGAGAAGAGAAGGGAGAGGGATTGAAAACACGAAAGACGATTAAGACATGCAAAATAAAAATGGGGAAGAATGATTGTAAAGTTGTATGTGATGGAGTAATAAGTGAATGAAGAGCATCTTATATCTGGTTGGGGGCCAACGTTCCAGTCATTGAAGATGGGTTTGTTTTTCACTTTCAACTGTCTAGTACTGAATAAAGAAAATAAACAATATCGAGATGCCTGATGTGCGTCAACATAATGTCCTGGAATTTGAAATGTCGAGCACAGGCTTTGAGAAATTTGGTGCTGTTTTGTTTGTGCATCGAGCAAGTGTTCACGGAAACGATCGCTCCCGGTCTCAACGATATAAACCTGCTGCAGAGATTGCATGGTGATTCTTTTGGGAACCTCGAAGCAATGCAGTCAAAACTTTAACCCAAAAAAATTTTGATTTCCTGTGTTCAAACATGCTTGTATTGTTGAAGGTTTTTCAGCAAATTCCATGACTCCATTGCTGTCGTCCCTAAATGTTCCTTGACGCATGAACCTCTCCTCCGCCCTCTATCAACTTTCGCCTCCATAAGTGTTCTATTCATGCTCTGATGAAGGTTAATACCTAAAGCATGTATTCTGGCTTTCCACAGCATTCAATCACTTCCAACAACATTTCTATTGAATTCCTTCTAGTTGTTCTTGTCTGCCAAAGGCAGAAATGCTAATCTTGATGGATAACTAGTTTCCACAATTTGATCTGTAAAGCTAGTGCCGCTAACACAATATCTTTTATTGAACAATTTCGAAATCTCATTAGCTGATAATCTAACCAACAAAATTTTATCATTCATCTAATTTTGTTCCTTATCTACCTCTGTTGCACTTGAAAATAATATGGTAGCAGTCCAAGTCTTTTTGTTCAATCTAAGAAATGTTTCAAAACAAGATTCAGAATTTGGTGCTCCATTCAGAGTTGCGATCATCAACTGTTGGTGAAAGTCTTGATGTATAATGCATTGCAACAGAAGCAGTTCCTCATTTTCACACTGGTGCACTTAAAAGGCAAGATGATAAGATAAATTAGACCATGTATGATGAGTTGGCACAGTGCAATGGGAGAAAGATGCTTATTAAAAGGATTCATTTGGTTATGACCGATAATGTGTTACGAGTGGCAATGCTTTGTTGTTTGGAAGCAACTAGAATCGGGAAATTTTCCCACGAGAGATCTGTGGAATTGCAAAGCCCAATGAATATCATGGAGTGTGACCATTCAGGCTTGCAAAGTCTTGTACATGCAGCGCTAACTCCAAACAAAGGATGCTTTCTCGTGTTGGTCCTGCTGCTCACTGAGTTTTTGAAAGGCCATCCACAGACTGAGCAATGATGAACCTGTGTGTGAAATCTCTGCTGAATTGCTCACCGCCTCCAGACAAGACTACAGGAAGCAAGCATGAGCGAAGACAGCTGTGTGTATCCCAATGAGGGTGATCACGTGATGACTGCTGAAGCTCTTCTGTCCATGCACTTTAATGTTTTACGAAACATTCGTTGGCTCCCAAGAACAATCGTACAGCACACCTCGTCTCTCTTAAATTTTAACCAATGCAGTTGTGGAATGTCAGTGGTATGGCATTCAGCAAGTTTACCACCGTTGATGCGTCTTTCCACCCATCTATATAGCATTGTAAGTACGCACAACTGAGTTTTTGTACCAATAAGAGGCGATTTGTGTTTAGTGTTCAGAATATAATAGATCAAATTTGAAAGAAAATAAGATTGGAAAGGTCAATAAAAAAACAACTAAAATTACGGAAGTTAACCTGTTGACGCATCATGCACGAATCGGGACAAATTTGTAGCCAAGACTATAAACACAGGTTTGCTTTCCGTTCGTGTTCAACATGTAACATGCATTTAAACTTAAGTTGTGTCTCAATCATAAACTGACATTTGTGGATGGAGGAGCACGGACAGACAGACAGTGAACCAATTGCTTAACCCACTTTTCGATTCGCATGCACGGGAATAATTATGATAAAGAGTATCAAATTACCATGCGAAAAGTGGGGTTTAAGCAATTGGATAACTTTGCTCTTGTCTGTCTAAAATGTCAGTTTATGATCGAGGAAAACTTAATTCAATTGAAATGTTTATAGTGTTGAACACAAATATCAAGAACCGAATGAAAAAGAAAACGAACCTGCGGCTAGCAGTACTTTGGGCTCCAATTTGTCCCGATTGCAGCGCATGTGCAAGAGGAGTAAGATATATTTTTACTTGTTTGCCTGTCTGGCAGTCAAACAGAATGAAAAGATTCCAAAAAAGTGAAACTTACTGTTTTTAAGGATGGTCATAAAAAGCGACACTAAACAGCCTAATAACTAATGTAATGTGTTAGATGAAGGTGGTGTAAAACCCTGCATAACAGCGGTAAACTTCCAAAAAGGTTTTTCGACAACTCAAATCTTTTAGATTTTATTTCAATTTGATTTTATTATGGTACTTGAAGCTTTGAGTAGACACAAATCGCTTTTTTGGACTTTCAAAAGCATTGTCTTTATCAGGCTAGTTTGAACAAAATAATTCGGCATTTTACATCATCTCGACCAGTAAATTTGCTGCTCGTAGACTCCTCCCCCCCCCCCGAAGCCCCAAAATTTCTTTTTTTCTTTTTTTCTCAACACTGTTGAGTAAGGTGTCAATGATGCTCTAGTTTTAAAAGTGGACTTGCAGCAAAATGTAGTTACAAGCATAATTACGTTCGCACAAAAATAGCACAAAATATGTGAGAGTTCCATTTGCAAGCAACATATGTTGTGTCGTGTTTTTTAGTTTTTTTCCTCCACCATGGTGGTACTTTTTTTCTTGTTACTTTAAATGGCAAGAAATCAGTTCTGCTGCTAGCTGCCTTTTGATGGCATCTCAGTATTTCTATCTCCAGAAATTCCAATGCAAGTGATCATCATGAACAAACCTTTTGCCTTCAAAATCTTTACGATTTACAGAGGTGAATGCACCTTATGCTCTCATATCTGTGTATGGTTTCATGTGCAGTTTGTAAAATTCAATATACAGGTATGGCAAAAAATGGAACTTCCTTGGTAAAGCAAGGGACATCAGTAGGATTGAAGCACAACTTCCACATCAGGTGTGACCTTGTAATTAAGCAAATCCAATCTCAGCATGCTTGGAGTCATGTTAAAAATACTGCACCTGCCCGGTTACCTATAAATTTATGGCGGCATAAGTCGCAGAGGAGACTCAGTAACTTTGGCAGAAGCTTTAGTTAAGAGACAGCTCAGCTGCTTACGTTTTCATGAGCAAGGTGTCTCAGGTGATGTCGCATGGAACTCCAAGGGAAAAGACATCGTCAGCAAAGGCAAACAGTGGGCGGAAGTGTTATTATTCAAGATAGTGATATCCGGCATTATTGAAGTGCAAGGCAACACAGGCGAACAATGCAGAGAAGTTGACTGTAAATTTCCACCTGGGGTGTGCGCAGCCAGTTCATCAAAAACGGTCTGCCGAGAACACCCACAGAGCGGAATTCATCGTCGGTTTGCAGTGTACAAACCATCACACCTCGCTGACGTTTGTGAGTCAGTGGTGAAAAGAGCACGGGCAATGGACTATACCGGTGGTGGAGAAATGTGATATTGGGTCCATAATGAATCTCCTTCACCAGATTCTGAGCCAAACAGACAAATGCAACATGTGGCAACCAACCTAAAGACTCCACAACCCTGGAGTGCTTGGTTTACAATGAGGGTTTGGTGGTTCTGTAATGTTGTGGGTGCATTTCCTGGCATGGTTTTGTGCACTCATTCCCTTGGAAAGGCTAATGTGTCATTATGCTATACGCTACTTCATTGGTACTGAGTGGATCATCTATCCATGTTGCAAGCATTTCTTTCCTGCGGAGGGGTTGTCTTCCAGGATACAATACCACCATCCACAGAGCAACGTATGGTGGCCCATGGTTTATGAGAGCATGACACTGATGGTATCCATAATCATGGCCTTCTCATCAGTCCACAGATTTGAACCCAATGACGCATTTAAATGCGGGATATCTGGACGCCGCTGAGCGGCATTTTCCACTCCATAAACTGGTGTGAAAGTTTTTTTTCGACTTTTGTGGAAGATGATGCCTGCATCCTCCTGTATAATTAACAAGCTTAGTGGACTCTATGCCACGTGCATACAGGCAATACGGCCACACGCGGTGCCAATGCTAACTTAAAGTCACTTTGTATTGGTGTTTCCTATTTATCTTTTGTTGTTCCACTACTGTGTGGTTTGAAGTTTTGCTTATGGTATTTGACTGTGTGCGCTTACCTTTTATTTTAGTCACACAACATCTTGCTTGTTAATACCATAACATCCTCGTAATTATTTTATCCCCAGAACAACCTTTGAAGGCCTTGGTGTGTTGTTCCGTCAATGACCTCGGGGATCTGACTCATCAGCATATGCCAAGGTGAGAAGATTTTGCGCTGTAACCTGGCCTCCTTGTCGTGTCGTGGAACCTTTTTGGTTGGTCTGAGCTGATTTTACAACGCACATCTTCGGTGAGTTGCTGTCTTGTTGATCCGTTGTGCAAGCCGGGCTGGACATATTTGCCTTGTATCACACCCCATGTATATCATATCTTTCTAGCTTCAAAATCCCAGCAAAGTGCTGGTTTGATTAGCAAGACCATGATCATTGAATCAATCGATGCAACTTTAAAATAATTTGAAATGGTGTAATTGCAAATTTATGATTAAACCTCCCTGAATTTTCATTTCAAGCAATTTCAAAACGTTCCTGACTTTATTCACATTCTTAAGTTTATAAATAACTTTTTTGAATGGATTCTGTTTTAACAATGGATTTAAAATATCTGAAATATTATATGTTTAGATATCCGAATAAGATTTGAAGGTCTTTTCCTACATGTTTATTGGGGGTTCCTGCTTGTGGTGTAGTTAATTGGTAACTCTGTTATTCCGTGCCCTGCTGCTTTGCTT
>CM068963.1:5515016-5537805 GCA_035128595.1 Eptatretus atami
TTAATGGATGAAGTTAGGTGTGGTGTATCGGGTTAATGGATGAAGTTAGGTGTGGTGTATCGGGTTAATGAATGAAGTTAGGTGTGGTGTATCGGGTTAATGGAAGAAGTTAGGTGTGGTGTATCGGGTTAATGGATGAAGTTAGGTGTGGTGTATTGGGTTAATGGAAGAAGTTAGGTGTGGTGTATAGGGTTAATGGATGAAGTTAGGTGTGGTGTATCGGGTTAATTGATGAAGTTAGGTAAGGTTTGGTGGTTAATGAGGAAAAATTGTTTCTTGTGGTGTTGTAGTGTTGGTGATGACATGAGATTGTGGTGCACTGCACTGAGCCTGGAGGGAAGAGTGAAAATTTATTTCATCGTCTATAACTACCGAAGAGGATGGAGGTTATGTATTCACTCTGTTTGTCTTTTGTATATCTGTCATGAGCAGGAATAATCAAAAGTGGTGGACAATATCTATATACTATATATATATTATTATATATATATATATATATATACTATATTAAATAAAATTGGTGGACGGGTGGTGTGTGAGAAGGAAAATTCTTCAATCTTGTGAAAATCGATCTGGATACGCGAAGGACGGAGATTCTTCAGCATTTAGAGATCGGGCTAAAGACGATAGTAGCATGATATTCTCAAAAAGTGTGGATGGATTATGAAAAACTAGGCGAGTGTTTGTTGGGGAAAAAGTAGGTGACAAAGCTGACTCGATCGATTTTGGTTAAACAACGACTAACTTGATTAGTTGGTTTACCCCCCCCCCACCACACCCATCCAGTACACGAATTTGAAATTCTGATTCTGTGGAACTTTAGGGGAAGAGTTCGATGGAAAGAATGAAAAAAAAGTGGAAATTTTCAAACAGTAATTAATTAAAATATATTGATTAAATCCTATCATGGGTTGGCGGCTCTTCCTTTTTCCCTGTGTGCACAAGGCTCGCTAGTAGCATCATTGAAACTGGGGAGGTGCAATGCTCTGATCAGTGCCCCTGTAGGTTAGAGCTGTATTGTATTGGAGCAGGATGTTGGGATAGCTCCGACTCTTCACAAGGGAACTTTAATGTCACAAATTAATTCGGCAAAGTGGACGCCAGTTTAAACGTCCATCTGACGGAACGGCATCACCCTTTGAATGATTAATCACCTGCCTGTGAAACACTGGGATGACATTTATAGCTGGGTCGAGATTTGAAACCCAGGCTAAAGACAGGTAGCCCTAAGAGGGAGCGTGCGTACCCCTCGGCGCCGTGCATGGTTCTCAGCCCCGAGGCCTTTCAACTCGGAAGAAGCTCAAAAGATCTTCTGTACTGCTTCTTTTTATCTAAGCATGCATGCTTTGTAGCCACTGAAACATTTTCCATTCTCTCTTGAACTCACATTCACTTGTTGTGCTTTATTCATTCTAGCAATGCAACCTGTCATTCACTGACGGGGGTGTTGAAGGGGGGGGTGGAGAAAAAGGGAAGGGGCGGAGGACAGGGAAGTGAGGAGTTGGTGAAAAATTTGAGGGGGGAAAAGAGGGACAGACAGAGTGGTGGGGAGGGGGGGAGGAGGAAAAAAATAGATGGGTGAGGGGTGGAGGGGGCATTGCAAAGAAAGTGATATGTAGCTAATGGCCGAACACAAAAATAATAATAAAAGAACTCGTGTCAGAACAGCTGTACACACAATGACACAACAGAGTTTGTAATGTAACCACAGGCAAATTCTGCAAAACACTTTGATATCAGTTCCAGAAAATTTGCGTGAAACTCAACCAAAAGCCATGACTGAAAACGTGGAAGTAAGCCGCTCAGGTATGACATAATGGATCCCATCGAGCGTGTACATTGAACAAAAGCGTGCAACCGATATCAGCAAGGTACCAAAAAGAGAGAAGAAAAGGCATGCTAGTAGGTGCTAATAGCAGTGATCTTGGACTAGCGATGCAGAAATCACGAAATGACCAAAATACCAGACTCAAGAATGAAGTGAAAAGATCTGGAAAGCTGAAGAATGCCAAGTTGTACAGTGATAGTTCGACCACCCAGGAATGATGCAACTCACAGCTATTGAAAAAAACGATTCTGGGAGTATTATTTACAACAAACTCAGTTGGAAGATGTCGCGGGCTAAGTAACGATCCTGAAGAAGATCTCGACAAAACTTTTAGAACAGAAACTTCACAGCTTGGTCCATGAATTGTGATCCTTACCGAAATGAAAGTGATATTGAGCCACCCTGGAGGACACATTACATTCTGAAACCCACATTGTAGATACATCAACGACACACCACACACACACACCACACACGAAACTTGAGACCTGGAGGCTCCATTCCACTTTTCTGAAACCTGTATATGGAGATGACCAATAACACAACACACCGGTACCAATGCTTTGTGGTATGCAGTTATCATACATACACACAGCACACACCATACAAATACAGTAACATCAGGTAAATAAAAAACGACAAACAAAGATTTACCTTGAAATAGTGTTTTTTGAATGGGATTTAAAGTGGGGTAATTAGCTAAATTCATTTCAAAAATGTATGAAACAAGAACACAAAATGTCGACCATACTCCTGCTTTCACAGTTTAGAAAACTATGCAAACACCCTGGTCGAGATGGACTTATTGGTTTTTTAAATAAGTAATAATGTCGAAAGAGAGGGGATTACAAATGGAGATCACACGAAAAGGTTAAACAACAGCGATGTCTCTGTAAATATAAAATTGCAACTTTTCAGCAGATGGACACCTCCCGACCAACCCACTGCAACGGCATTCATCCGTGGGAACCCAACAAAGGCGGAAACGTACGTCATAATTGATGTGAGATTGAAAAGCACGTGTACTTTTTTTCCGAAACACAAACAAGCAGCTTGGAGAGTCTCGCCATGGGGGGGGGGGGGGGGATGAAGTGCTAAGCATTCGAGCAAGCACTCCAACGAAACGGTCGATACAGTCCTTGGTTACGGCATGGCAATCCGAACTGTCATATTACATGCACCTCCTGAGACCAAAATGGTCAGAAACTGCTTGTAAGCTGATCTGGAGCTTAAATTTTGTAATTCCTTCATAGCCGCGATTCGTAGCTATGATTGAACACTTGTCCAATTGCGCCGCTCCAAGTAAGGTAAGTTTGAGCAGGCAAAAAAACATGGCGGCTTCAGACCCAGCGAGGTTACCCAGGAATTACCTCAAGACCCCGACAACGAGGTGGCTGAGGATCGCTGATGAAACGCATATAATTAAATAGACCATTCATATCTTCATAAAGGGGTGTTTTTAATTACCCAAACACCCGCTTTACATTCATGCCACTCCCTTGGAGTTCCTTAGTATTGTTTCAAAAGCAAATAAAAAGCAAACAAGGGTCAACACTGATTTAATATATTGTTACAAGAGACCACAGGACAATGGGCCTACCCATGGACAAGAACCTGTGTTGCAGTAATCCCTACTTTAGCACCAAGTTCGCTCTTGGTGTGACCTCAACGCAGCAGTCTAAATGCAGGCACGAGGTGAGGAGAACAGAACAATCACACGAGATGCCAAGGAAGGTAGCAGCCAATGTCAGGCACAAGGGTGATTGAGAACAGACCGACAACCCTCAGCCCTCCGAATGGCTTTGGGTTCTTGTTGACCTCCTAGTCTCAGCTCAAAGCATTTCAACCCAGTCAACGATCAAGGCATTCAGGCTTCCTTGTCTGTAAAAATCCCTTCTTGTGGCTCTGAGTGAAAGTCAAAAGACTCTCCAAGACAGGAACAAAGTTTATCTCCCTCCCGATCACCATCCCCACTTCCCCTATTTTTAGCGGGAAAAAAAAAAATGCCAACAGCAATCACAGGATTCAAATCTTGGGTCAAACAATGTAAGTCCAACTCTAAGAGGTGATGAATAAGAAGATGGAAAAAGAAGATGCCAGATGGTACACAACTGCATGCAAAGATTTCGGGCTGCTCCGGTTACGTTTAATGGTGTTGAGTTGGTGAGAGAACACTGACACACGATATTTAAGTCTTGTAAATGAATACATCTGATGTTGGTTGCCGTTCGGGTGGCTTGGCTTAAGATATTCGGATTTGAGTTCAAGCCGATCCTACCGTTGCATTAAACACCAGGCGGGTTGACTCGGCCTGCCTTCCTCCGAGGTGGCAAAATGAGTACAGTGTGCTGTATCTGGACATGTTAGTATGGTAACACTGGGCATGGTAACCACAGCCGTGCCCAAAAATGATGCAGCAAGCATTTACAGGCTGCAAACGAAAAATAACACAAGCAGCAATAGACTGGTAACCTTAGGAAACGTCAACTTGACCTCTGAACTTGTCTAATAAAATGTCTCTCGAGAAGGTAGCGATCAAACAAAAGTTTTCTACGATGATCGTACCAACCATCAAAAATCGAATGTTTGACTCATTGTACTGACTTTCACCTATTTGACCAAAAATCTAAAATCACAGCAGCCATCACTCTGATCACGTGGTATATTTGACATTGGTAAGCTTCTTCCGTTCCCGATTACGCGATTAACGTAACGTAGGTCCACTCGGACGCCCTCCCAACTCGAAAGACGCCGGGGCAAGCGCAATACGTCAGCGCGCACCACGCAAACTTTACGTGACTCAACGACGACCGTCTGCTCGTAGCGCGCTGCGCCACGTGACGACCGTGACGCGGCGGGTGAAATTTTTATACAATTCTTAAAACGGTCTCCAAACACCGATTTTTACGAATTTCGACACCGGTGTAAGGCGTCTAACGATCGCAAAAACCTGAAGACAAAATTAAAATCGAAGTTAAATGAAACTCGTAACGTCGACCGAAGCAAAATACCTTCCATTCCTCTGCCACGAATTTACAGAATTATTTAATATTATTTTCTCAAGAGTCATAAAACCGTATATTCGGCCATGCACAAACCACTTACACTCCGACCGGCTTAGCGAGTCAGGCATTGCGACGATAAGCTTTATTCAGGGATGAAAATGACTTTAAACACCATCTTATTAATCGAAAACACAACAGGCCTAAAACTAGGCAAGCGCGTCTTGCGCCATGGGCGCTAAACCACTGAAATTTTTTAAACAGCCATAACTCGACGAATTGGACAACACAAATCCCGCCGAACTACCGCTCGATCTCCAAAAACTCACGCTCCGCAACAATACCTGTGGTAATTTCTCGAGTTATATGTTTTGGATGTTTTGACCTCACTGGTGACCTTGACCTTTGACGCGATTTGACCAAAATCTAATCGGCGTAGCCATCACCCTCCGATCACGTGGTGTAATTTTGGACATTGTACTTCTACCGTCTCGAGTTATCGTCCACAACAAACAAGCAGTCATAGACTGGTACTTACGAATCGTACTTGACCTCGACTGTCTATAAGCTGTCTCTAGAGAAGGTGCGATCGGCAACAAGAAAGTTTCTACAGATCTGTCCCAACCGTCAAAATATCGAATGTTTGACCTCAATGTGACCGTTGACCTTTGACACGATTTGAACAAAATTAATCAGCATACGCCAATCACCTCCTGAAATCACGTGGTGTACATTTGACATTGGTAGCTTCTTCCGTTCTCGATTATCTGTTCTACAAACAAACACACACAACACACAAACAGGGACGGAAGTGATCAATATATACTTAAGGAAACTAAAGATTTCGTAAGTAATAAAACAGAGGAGAAACGATCAATATACTTCGGAATCTTTTAGATTTCGTAGTAATAAACAATCAAAAGAATGACATGATTCTTTTGTATACGTTTGATTCAATGTGAATGCAATGACACGAGAGAAAGTATAGATGGATTGGGTCTTTAAAATGCACTGGATTTGATTGAGTTCGAGCCATGCTGGATGTTCGGCCTCGACGCTGGGTACACTTGGATTAGAAGGAAAAAAATGTTATTACTCTGAACACATTGGACTATACGTGATCGAGCGGATTTGTCAGTTATTGCTATTTAGAGATCATTACGGATTGTAGCTTCTCGTAGATGATAGTCCTCAAGTATGTAACCCGAACTCATTTTGAATCTTCTGCAGGATTTTGTTCTCAAGGGGAGGTTGATTGTGATTGAAAATTATTGTTCTTTTTAGTTGTTCCATGGATGTTGAAAAGTTGGGCTGTCCTGGACCTGGGGTCTAACCTGCTGATGATGCAAGTGAAACGTAACATGAACTCCACTTTGTGTACTTCAATAAGTAAGAGGATATTTTCTGATGGAGAAGTACCATTTTTATTTTGATTATTTATTATTTATTTGTGGTAACCTGCACTGTTACTAAATCGGGAACAGTGCTACTCGTCGTGTTCATCCGACCGTTCTTTTCATTTTGTGATTATAAGTGATAATAAGTGATGTGAAGCATTGTGTTGTCAATTTGAGAAACGGCCTACTTTTTTATGGGGGCACATTCCTACTATCTTATTATGCAAATGTATTTGTTATGTTGTTATGTTGTATATTTGTGACCCAAACGTTGTCGTCGTTTCAAAATATTAACAAAGCTAACTGAAGAAACACATTTGTGACTTACCTGTATTCATCAGCGCTAAAAAAAAAAATTGTTTTTGTTACTTGACTTGATTAATGAAGATCGAGGTATGAGGCAAAAAGAAAAATACGAACTTAAAACCTGGTCGAAGTGCAAGGAGCATTGTAATGGGGTAACGTCTGCTCAGTACGACGACAGTTTGATTTCCGTCCAGTTTCCTGATTATGGTGTTTTTTGCTTCAAGCTGCGCTGATTAATTTAAATAAATATAAAATTGGGTGCTCTGTTCCTTTTTATTAATAACGTGTGGGTTTGACTTCTGATTGCAGTATATATTCAGTCAGAGCACAAATAATGTTGGCCCGACCATTCCACTCCATCCTCTCCATCATCCTGCATCCCCCCTCAACCCCCAATCCACCTACCCACTAACCCACATCCACCATTTCCATCCCCCCCCCCCCCCCCCTTTCCCGCCACTCTCAGAAAAGCAGGCTTGTCAAAAAGCCTATGCCTCGCAGCGATGTGGGTGAGGTGTGCGAGAGCACGCGATCACACTAGAAATTTAAAGAGGCAATTCTCCATGTATGTCTGTATGTAGATGTTCGTATGTCAATCTGAAAAATGGGTGCAGCTTGTAAACTCGGGAACGGTGAACTTCAGTAAGACCATTTCACTCAACCACCATTGTCAGGCCACCTTTACAATTTAATAGGCATCAAGGCGAGGAGTGTATAAACCGGACGGGTCTGTTCAAACATACCAACGTCCGGCTCATGCAACTCCTTGGAGTGAAACAAAGGTATTCCCACACCCGAGGCAGATTCTAACGTGGGAATCTTCTATTACAGCACCTCCAGGCAAGGCACAAGTTCAAATCGGCTCGATGAACATTGCAAAGTGATTTGAGAAATCGTTCTCTTTTTGTTTTCTTTTTTCTTCACTTATTTTTCAAATGAAAGTTGATCTGCACCGAACGTTTCTTCAATTTTCCTCAAATTCGCGGAGGATTTCATTTCGCATTCAAGAAACTTTATTCACAAAGAATGTCTACAGTCGTTTTGAGAAACAATTGGAAAACCCAGTCTCTCTGAAGTTAAGATTTTTGAACAGCATTGTGATCCTCTCGTGTGTGCTGCCTTTGGTGCTGTTGCACATTGGTCGGGGCGTGGCTGTGCCGCTGATGCAGTGGCGTATTACAGTACACTGGTACTCACCGCCGACCTCGGAAGATGACCAAGGCTGAGTCAACCCCTTGGTTGTTATTCAGCGGCCGACGGGGCTTTGAACTCAGGACCCTAGGATCCTAAACAATGCCAGCTTAGCATTGTGATTGTTTCACCATTCTTATGTCGTTTTAAAAGTTTATCACAATGTCATACAATCGACATGGGTTTATAAACCTTTTGACGATCTTTCATATTTTCTCCCACACCTTTTAAGATGTTAATGATGGAAAATGGCATCCTTTGTTGTTTGGCATCAAAATCACGTTCATCTCTACTTTATAAACTGCTTGTGTTACGAGACAGTGTCTGTTACTCACTATGATGGGGCATCGGAAGCAGAGACTGTGGTTGAAGGACCCTGGAGTGGAGCCGGCAACCGAGCGGTTTGGTCCAAATCTGAGTATTTGCGCGACAGGAACATGGGCTGCTGGACTTGCGGCTAAGACTTCAACATGAGGGAGCAACGCAAGCGAGTTTCTGTGATCCTGCAGAGCCCAGTAAGGGGCACATTCACTGTCATCGTGTAACTTTACCTTCGCGCATATCCATACTTCTTTTAGATATCCTGTTTAATCTCTAGCAGGTGCTAAGTGTGAGGGTGTGATGCACCAAATGATGTCATGACCACCTGAGTTGATTGGCTCATTAATATAAAGAACCTGGAAGAATTCCATGTTTTAAAGGCACACCATGTTAAGGTGTATCGAGCAGCTTGAATCTCGGTCCTTTCACCGCATGGCATTCAAATAAAAAACTATACTCGAGAGGGACTCTGTAGAGTACATACCTCCCAGTAATGTCTGACCACGAGAACCATATCGGCCAATACATTTTGAAGATATCATGCTATAAGCGACTATAGTCGTTTTTGAGCCTATCTCTCATGGTGAGAATCCACTTTAAAAAATTAAATAATTCTCATATCCAGATCCACATTTGGATCTTCACCAATAATCGAATCAATTTGTTTGCGGCCACACACTCCAACTTGCCCATCCAATTTCATGCGGATCGTCCACAACGTTTTGAGATATCGTGCAAACAAATGAAACCAACAAAACAAACACAGACAGAGGGGGTAAAAACATACTCGTTCACTCTTCGGTGGCAGAGGTAATACAATACAATATAACATTGTAACAAAAAGCATATATTATTAATACTAATGCATTAACACAACAAACAATAATTAATAAAGTTCAATTGGCAAAAATAATAAACAATAAATCCTGGTGCTGGCACAATGTACATCTGGGCTTGGTGAAGGCAGCGAAATGCTGAGCAGTCAAAAAGGTGTATGCTAAAGGCCATGACATCTTTTTTTAACCATGGAATCGCCCAATAAGGCATAAGGCACGTCTAGGTAAAGGGTTAAGAAGAATAAAGAAGAAGAGAAATACTGGAAAACCTTTTCCCCCAGGTCCAAAACAAGGAAAAACCTCTCCACCGGACCCCTGGGGGGGGGGGGTTTTTTTTTAAAACAGGAAAGTTTGGGGGGGGTAAAAAACCTAGGGCCGGTGGAAAAATAATTTTCTACCACCCCCCCCCCCCTTGTCAGGTGTTTGTTTTTAGTCCTGGCAGGGTGTCACAGTCACCCTCCCAAGAAAATAGCAGTGCGGGGTAATGTTAGTCACCGCAACCAGACCATCGGCAGGTAGCAGGTGCATGTTGGCGAGTAGTCCCAGCCGTTTACATCGGCAGCCAATGTTTAGTTCTTCAGGTTATTTGTATTTGTTTTGTGGCATGAGTAAATATAAAATTAAATAAAATGTACTCATTGAGGGAATTGGTTTCCAATTAATAAATAAAACGTCAAACGTTCGCATTTTATTATCGAAGAACAGCAATGTCAGCAAAACACCCGACTTCTGGGTCGCTCAATTGAAATGATCGGTCTATCTCGTCGCGGCCATTATTCCGAGCAGAACTGACGAGCGGCTAATCACAACACATTATCTCGGTGGTGTTTGGGATCCGCTCATGCGGTACAAGAGAGATAAAACGAGTTAAACATGCGCGGCCTCCTCGGTGGTGGTTTGACCCGAGAACCCTTCTGATTTGCTCCCGTGAACGAAGTCAAATGCTGACCTTGTGGTTCATCGCGGTTTGTAACCAATTTTCAAACGTTTTCTAGAACCCATAATGTTGAAAAAAAAAAAACGAAAAACAAGAAAAAAAAAAAAAAAAAAAAAGCAAAAACCGCAAACAGGCAACACCCCTGAGGGGGACTATCTGGAAGGCCGTTCATATCCCTTGTAACCTAAAGATGAGACTTCATTACAATCCTACACATACAAATAAATAATATTGTTGTTGATTACAGGATGTTTGGTGGTTATCAGATTAATGAATGTTCACTTGAGGAGAAACGATAAATTTTGATCCAGCAATTATTATTGCTTCTGGATTTTGCCATCAAATTTTTTTTAATTTCTTTTATTTATTTGTCCCAGGAGTAGTCGCTATTGGAGAGTCATCTCAGTGCTTTTAAATCTGGGTAGGGTGGGAGAAAAAAAATTCATGTTCATTTACCAAATAAGTGTTAAGAAAAGCTCTCTTTGATTGTTGTATTTGGAGTGAAACCTGTGCATTAATGCGGAGGACTGCAACTGGTGAAGGGGGACGCTTGTATTTTTGAAATCTATAACGTTTCAATGCTTATGTGGTGTGTGTGTGTGGTGTGTGTGTGTGTGTGTGTGTGTGGTTGTTTAAAATTCGCATCTTGATCATTGAAGAGCTTTTTGGTTCATATCTTCTTCTTCATAAAAAGATATTGTCATTAATTCTCAACCCACCAGACTCGGAAGTATTCTGTTTTTGCACAACAAATGCTTTCACTAACTGATTCAATATCATACCAGCATTGTAGAAGAACACAGACGTTTGTTAGTTTTGTACAGAAGAGGGCAGGGGAAGGGGTGCGATAATGTTTGAACGCTACTGTAATGACGTGTATGGGAAACGCGAGGGGGTGATCAAACTTACTTGCTAAAAAACATTATCCGCACCGCATGACCCTGTAATTGTTGTGACGGATAATTCTTCTCGTCACGAAGTAGAAGGGTAAAACCAAAAGAATGACGGGAGAAAAAGAAGATGTTTCTGCCAGCTCCACCACCAATCCGAATATTGATCGCACTTGTTTCGTGGTTTTGCAAAACTATTTTGGAAAGTTCGGTAGCAGCCTTGTGGAAGTGTAACGGAGATCGGTCGGATGTTGTAATTGGATCTTTGTCATGGCAAACCGACATTTCAAGGTTGCCTGTCGAGTTTCTCAGCATACACACCACACCCAACTGAATCCTCCCTGTACGCACCCACACCCTCCACCACAGTAACCGCTCTCTGAATAATTATTTATCTATGTCACCCGACAAGTGAACAAACGAAGCGCTGCACTGTTGCGGCAGTACGCCGACGGTAGCTCCTTCAAAAACGCAAATGTGAGTGTTGTAAACACGTCTGGCGGATATATGGTGGTTGGATTTGCGTGTATTCCATCTCTCTGCGGTGTGGTGGCAACGTGCCTGCCTCACTTCAGGGGTTGAGCAGCCTGTTTTGAAACTGCCTTCTTGAATGCACCGTTGTGAACATTATCCGAGTACGTTTGAGTGCTGCTGGACAAGGGATGCGTATGTCCATTGTTATATTCCATCGGTACACTCCCAACAGGTGAATAATTAACACTACGCACGTTATTTTCTCCCAAACCGGCGGACTTGCTTTCTGGTGCTCCTGCTCGCCTTCAGCTCTTGCTGTTTCAGGTGGTCTCTCTGTCCTCAGGCTACGGTGGCCTGGCCTGCCGTTTGGCTTTTATTGTGTCGGTATATATTTTTTATTTCCTACTATTATTTTAACGTTGTGGAGGGGGAGAGAGGGTGCCAGTGTAATGAAGAGAAAGTTTACTGTTGAGACTTGGCTTGTAACGGTTGTGAATTAGCATTTGTCATGTTTTTTCTCTTTTACTTTGCTCTTCGTGGATTCTCGCTTGCACACCTTGCTCGTGTGTCGTGTCTACATGTCAAATAATCTTGCGCAACGTTGGTGGGGCTTGTAGTGAGGTACAAGCCCCCTGTGTTGCGGAATGTTTCAACGGTCAGTCCTTGGATTGATGAAACGTGTTCAGATTTATTTAAAGCATTTTTTTTGTTTGTTTGTTTCTTTGTCCATGAATAACAAAGTTGCTGCTAGTTGGTGTTTCCAATTATATTCCACCAATCAACAGACAGGTGTTGCCTTTTCTTTATGCCAATTGTTATTTAAATTGAAAACTTTTCTTGTATGCTGAGACTTCAGACTTTAAAATAAACATAGGGGGTGAGGAGATGGGGTGTTTGTACAAACAAATGCCAGAAATCCAGAATGCTACTCGAAGTGAAGGGGAAAGGCATAAGAGACTGGATTATCTCTTTTCCTCTACACCTTGTCCCAACAGTGAGGGTCGGCCGCTCGGATGCGCCCTTCTCCATTCCCTCTGTCTTTGCTTATTCCTCCTCAATCCTGTCTTTTGAGGCCAACAAGAAAAGTGAGTGTCAAAAACACTCAGATCGGTTGATCTCTCACCTGCATGAATCGGTTGGCACCAGCGGCTGCTTCTAAGCTATATACATGCTCTTCGAGACAAGGTGTATGGTACAAGTCATAATGACGACAATCTCTCCAACTGCTGTTTGGTGTTTGTAAATGGAATATCAAGCTGGACTAGACCTGAAGAATGGTGTCCCCCAATGATCCTGTTCTGCTCCAGCACTTTTCAAAACTCTATAAGCTGATTTGCCACACACTTCCTGGTAATGACTGGCCTGTGAAGCTGATAGGCCATTCGTAAAGACTGTGAGTTTTTCCATGGCGTAAGAGCCAGCCTCGTCATGTATATTTCCACAGTGCACACCTATACCATCAATGACGACTCCGTCTTTAATGTGCTGAGACCACCTGCTCAGCTTTCACCTTGACGCACAAGATTCCAACAATGGAACAACTGCAAGGTTGATTGATGGACTGTACTCTAATCCTTTTACCAACACCGACTACCTTGGTACGATGTTTGTGTAGGCCCTTACTTTCACACTCATCGCTGCGGATGTGGCTGAAAATGCACAAGGGTCAATCCGGCTAATGAAATAGTCAGGTCCCTATGACTTGGGGAGCAGATTTTATAACCTACACTCTACCACACTGGCATTGGTTAATGATCAGCAGAGTACTGTGTAGCCTGCTTGGGTAAGCGTGCACACAAGGAAAGTGGAATGTCCAGACTCAATTATGCCCAAAAAGTCATCACGGCTGCCTCAGACGGACATCCACCCACCACTTACTCTCTCGCTGGCATCCCCTCACCACGTAAGGCGAGAAGCGCAAACCAACAATGCTGTATTAAAGCTTCTGACTCTGAAGTTCATCCTCTACAAGCAGATGCATGAACACTGCAAATGTCAAGACTTGATAGTGGGAAACCTTTCAGCAGGGAGCAAAGCCTTGACATCGAGGGCAAAGCTTTAGAGAGCAGACAACAGTGCTCCCTCGACGTGGAAAAGGAAGGCACTGAAGGGAGATTGCAGCATCCTGCCACCTATTTCACCTCACTAGTTGGCTGCAGATTCCAAAAAGGAGTGGTGCCGCATGAATAAGACTGTGTGCAGGCATTGATCTTTTAGGCTTGCATGTACAACCTGGAACTGCTGACACAGAACTCTGATGTGGAGAGCCTCAACTGCAGAACACTTGGTGGAAGAGTGTCCCATCACTAGTTGGTAGGAGGTTGGAAGATCTTTTGCACAGCTTTGATAAGT
Source organism: Eptatretus atami (assembly GCA_035128595.1). Taxonomy (NCBI): domain Eukaryota; kingdom Metazoa; phylum Chordata; class Myxini; order Myxiniformes; family Myxinidae; genus Eptatretus; species Eptatretus atami. Next base: position 5,528,551 of record CM068963.1, read on the forward strand.
AGGCCCAGAATGGTTTGAATCTGCTGGTTTTTACATCTTGAATGGCTTGACGGATCAGGGGCACATAAAGACGAAGTAGAATGCTACACTCTTCAAATCGATTTATCTGTTGCAATAAATAAATGTTAATACTTGGTATCAATATTGTACCATTAAAAACGAAAAGGGAGTGCATTGAAACAAAAACGCCATAGAGTTTTGTTCTGGTTTTTTGGTGGTGCAGAACTGAACCAATCAACACATCCATCCATTAATTGTCCAGAATATGTTTTTGATTAAACCAGATATAAACAAAATATATATACGATTAATTAATAATAATAAGTTATATATATGAAAAGCAGACCCACTACATCTCTCATGCAAATGAGGGAATAAACAATTTTGCTCCTCATCATTACTACCCCAGGTGCCTCCGGATTATAACAATAAATTGCTCCTTCCATGATGCTCTTCTCGCTGAAGAAAGCTGCATAAAGCCCATGAAAGCTACAACACAAGTAAGCCCTTGCTGTTTCAAACCATCCAGAGTTCTTCCAGACGTTAAACGACATTCAACAAATAGGACAAACATGACAAATCCAATGTGTCAGAACTTCCTAGTCTGCCGGAAATCCAGTTTCATCGCTTATTAGCGAATCATCGTGATGGGTTGCAAACACGTACCAGTTTCGGTCATGCGCTGTCCGCTGATGATTCACCAATAAGCTGTGCCAAATATAGTGCTAAGCCCTACTCTTGCAGCGGGAACGTCGTCAGGCAATTGTGACGGTATTCAACACACGGCTCAGAGACTCCGCAGGCCTCTTTCGTGCGTACCGATTGTCTCACTGACGCCGCCTCTCAAATGGCGCCATCCCCTTCGAATGACAAACACAAGGCTGGGGTCTATCTCTATGACCCAACCAAGAACCAAGGGCCAGTTGTTCTTGCTCAGTAACCGAGCTCAATTGCTGGCACGAACTACGAGAATTGTGCTGTCTTCGTCATGCGTGAAGGAAAGACAGCCATAAAGCCTTGTTCTACAGGCCATCTCCGAGCTACGTTCTCTCCTCAACCGCGTGCGTCCCCTCTCACCAAACTCCCTCCCGCCCAAAACCAAGCCACAACCTCCTCGTTTCTCGTATCCCCTCGCTGAACTCCAACGAAAACCGTTCCCTTGGGGCATGGCTTGCTTCGAACGAACCAGGAAGGCAAGAGCTTCTGCCTGCGCGGCCAGTGCCTGGTTCGCCTTGTTTAATTATCGTTGGTTAATTAGACAAAGGCGCATCCTTCATCCTGGTTGCTTGTAATGCAAAAACGTAGGCGTGGTAAGGGGGGGGGGGGTCAATTAATACCGGGAAATTATCTTAATCCCTCTAATTACACCACACCACCACCTCTCGTGGTGACACAATAAAATTAAGCTCACAGTTTTCCCTACTTGATTACATTTGAGGTGTCTCCTTCACATCCACCAGACCAAATAACTCTATTTAATCCTAACTTTCGCTATGAAATTCCTCCATCTATTTTGTTTTTATTAGGCTGGCTTTTAATCTCCATTTATTTTGAAATAAACGTGATAATTGGTATATTGCTCTTCATATGCTCTTGTCCTGTTGCTTTCATCAAATCGCTTGAAACAATAGCTTTAATTAAATGTTGTGTTATTCCATCCAATGATTTCCATCTTATTTACGGTTCGTCTGTGCTAAATAATGTGTTCATCCAGAAGGAAATTGTGAGTTAGCTCATTTCTAACAGACGATTTCGCTGTTTGTCATTTGTCATTTCCATTGCTGCATTTGTCATTTCATTCCAACTTCCCTTCCACAATTTTCTTTTTCCTGCTCATTGAAACTCACCGTTAATGTAAAATCACCCAACATTCATTTTTCAGATAATTTTGCACTATTTGGTGCAGTTTTAATTTTTTTGATAGTTTATGTTTTAAATTTTATTTCATGAGCAGATGCTTAAGTTTGTCAGCATACTGTTCTGTCTTCACTTTGTCCACTTAAGTCTTTCATTGTTGCATTCATTACCATCATGGAACATTGTGGTAATCCTGAGGAAACTTTGGCTCTATGAAATGTCCTGCACGTCCTTGAACGAAGTGCTGTGCCAAATTGGGTCCAGAATAACTAAAGTGGTGCAACCTTGGACTGATTTATTTTAAATAATAAGTGCAGTTTCCATGAGAGGAGCTAAACGAGAAGAGCAGCACTTTATAGACTAAACGGGAATCGCAGACAAAACACACAGACCCATCACAGACGATCGTTGAGTGGCAGGGATGGCAAGAGGGAGAGAAAAAAACAAAAACTTGAGACACTAGAAGAAGTGGCAAAGATCAGAGGTGGGATCTGCAAGTATAACTGAAAGACCGGAAGGAAGAGCACAAGGCAATGGATACAGCGAGTCAGTTTCCATTGGCAAGAAGTAGAAATATGAGGAATGGAGGTGACCTTCCAGTCTTTGACTTGGGAAGCGGAAACCAGGTGTGGTTTTTTGGAATATCCTGCTTATCCTGGGGAGGGGTAGAGGTTGGTCCTGGGTGGACAGAGGTAAGAGAAATGCAGGTGACTCAAAGCCACATATTGCAGCATAGGTATGTTAGCCACCCGAGTATGTGATTGCAATTGTGTTGCACACAGGCTTTTCGAGAGGAGCTTCGAGTCATTGATTGAGAGCAGAGCAGAAGGGACGCGAGCTTCGGGTTTAAATTGGCCTGCAAAGATGCTGATTACATGCTTATGTCACTGCGCAGCATCTCATTTTCCTGGTGACACACTGGCGTCAATAGGTATGGAATTGTGTGGTGCTATACATTTTAAAGGTCTGCATTCATCTGTCTTTTCCATAGTTGTGAGAAAGTTACAGTGCTTTGTTGTTGCTGGAACACGCCTATGCATTCTCCACCTTTTTACTATTATATTCTTTATGTGAGTCGTGAGTCTGATTTATATATATGTATATATAATGTATATTATATATATATGTCGCGTCGACTGTCTGCTAGGCTAATCCACCATGCAAAGCGGATGTGCTTTGCGAATGGCCGATATCGAAATGGATCACACCCGAGTGGCTTGTGTGGTCTCGGTGCCCTGCAGAATATAATCCCCCGCGGTTCGTAAAGAACAAATTTGCTTTCCACGATGTCTCCCGTCACTTTTCACAAAGCAGGTTGAAAGTTGTGCATGCGAGAAGGTAATAGCAGTCAACACATGCACTGTGCTTACGGAATAACAAGTTTATTGAAAAGACACAGATGACAAAACGGATTATCCCAGAGATAGATAGCTTGACAACGAATCAGGGAAATAAATAAATACACTTCACGATCCGTTAAAAAGGAAAGACTGAATAGAAATAATGTTCACTCACAATGGTCGCGGTGGGAGGGATGCAGGCGGGTCTTTTAAAGATAACCGGGGATTATACTGCTACGAACGAAGCAGGTCTCCAGCCCACAGCAATGGAAAAGTCCACAACTGCGGCACCCAGCAGAGGGAGAAGCATCCATAGGGCAGATGGCAGAGAGCATAGTGGTAAAAGAAGTTGAGAGCGCATTCAGATACAAACGAGTGGAAGGATGGCAGAGACGAGAACCAGAGAGCGAACAGCCTTGTGTAAAGAGACCTTATCCCTCCCTCACGGCCATGCCCAAACACGAATGAGACATCCAAACCGCCAACTCCTTTCCTTAACCTACCTGGGCCTCACAATGTTTACAGAGAGGACAGGTATGAATACACTTTCCAACATAATGTATACTTGGCCTGTCAACTCTGCCCCCTCAAGGCATACGTAATAACAGAACTACTCTAACTGGCTCGCTTAGAAAACTATTGGTTCTACTAACTATGCAAACACACTGACCGACGTTAACTTGATAATTTTCCTCTTCGAACAGTAAAGGCCAGTATCGTCAAAATACAGAGGTAAAAAAGAACAAGATGTTTCAGCAAATGATCTTATCTGAGCAAAATGAGAATGTGATGGGGTAAAGGTTGATTTAGGGTGTAGTGAGGAGACGATGGTGCATATGTCACCAGCTTCATCAGGCATCAGGTACATATGCGGTGAGATGACCTCATTTGCACCTCAATGAAAGGGAGGGTTCAGGGTTTAGGTGCAAGAGCCAACGAGACGTGAGGAAAGGCGGAAGATAATTTGGAGGAAGAGAGAACTGAAAAAAAACAGAGGTGATGGGGAGGTTTAAAGAAAATAGACTACAATACTCGACGAAAAACACTTTAAAAGGAGCGAGGACAGGGGAGAAGAGAAGGGAGAGGGATTGAAAACACGAAAGACGATTAAGACATGCAAAATAAAAATGGGGAAGAATGATTGTAAAGTTGTATGTGATGGAGTAATAAGTGAATGAAGAGCATCTTATATCTGGTTGGGGGCCAACGTTCCAGTCATTGAAGATGGGTTTGTTTTTCACTTTCAACTGTCTAGTACTGAATAAAGAAAATAAACAATATCGAGATGCCTGATGTGCGTCAACATAATGTCCTGGAATTTGAAATGTCGAGCACAGGCTTTGAGAAATTTGGTGCTGTTTTGTTTGTGCATCGAGCAAGTGTTCACGGAAACGATCGCTCCCGGTCTCAACGATATAAACCTGCTGCAGAGATTGCATGGTGATTCTTTTGGGAACCTCGAAGCAATGCAGTCAAAACTTTAACCCAAAAAAATTTTGATTTCCTGTGTTCAAACATGCTTGTATTGTTGAAGGTTTTTCAGCAAATTCCATGACTCCATTGCTGTCGTCCCTAAATGTTCCTTGACGCATGAACCTCTCCTCCGCCCTCTATCAACTTTCGCCTCCATAAGTGTTCTATTCATGCTCTGATGAAGGTTAATACCTAAAGCATGTATTCTGGCTTTCCACAGCATTCAATCACTTCCAACAACATTTCTATTGAATTCCTTCTAGTTGTTCTTGTCTGCCAAAGGCAGAAATGCTAATCTTGATGGATAACTAGTTTCCACAATTTGATCTGTAAAGCTAGTGCCGCTAACACAATATCTTTTATTGAACAATTTCGAAATCTCATTAGCTGATAATCTAACCAACAAAATTTTATCATTCATCTAATTTTGTTCCTTATCTACCTCTGTTGCACTTGAAAATAATATGGTAGCAGTCCAAGTCTTTTTGTTCAATCTAAGAAATGTTTCAAAACAAGATTCAGAATTTGGTGCTCCATTCAGAGTTGCGATCATCAACTGTTGGTGAAAGTCTTGATGTATAATGCATTGCAACAGAAGCAGTTCCTCATTTTCACACTGGTGCACTTAAAAGGCAAGATGATAAGATAAATTAGACCATGTATGATGAGTTGGCACAGTGCAATGGGAGAAAGATGCTTATTAAAAGGATTCATTTGGTTATGACCGATAATGTGTTACGAGTGGCAATGCTTTGTTGTTTGGAAGCAACTAGAATCGGGAAATTTTCCCACGAGAGATCTGTGGAATTGCAAAGCCCAATGAATATCATGGAGTGTGACCATTCAGGCTTGCAAAGTCTTGTACATGCAGCGCTAACTCCAAACAAAGGATGCTTTCTCGTGTTGGTCCTGCTGCTCACTGAGTTTTTGAAAGGCCATCCACAGACTGAGCAATGATGAACCTGTGTGTGAAATCTCTGCTGAATTGCTCACCGCCTCCAGACAAGACTACAGGAAGCAAGCATGAGCGAAGACAGCTGTGTGTATCCCAATGAGGGTGATCACGTGATGACTGCTGAAGCTCTTCTGTCCATGCACTTTAATGTTTTACGAAACATTCGTTGGCTCCCAAGAACAATCGTACAGCACACCTCGTCTCTCTTAAATTTTAACCAATGCAGTTGTGGAATGTCAGTGGTATGGCATTCAGCAAGTTTACCACCGTTGATGCGTCTTTCCACCCATCTATATAGCATTGTAAGTACGCACAACTGAGTTTTTGTACCAATAAGAGGCGATTTGTGTTTAGTGTTCAGAATATAATAGATCAAATTTGAAAGAAAATAAGATTGGAAAGGTCAATAAAAAAACAACTAAAATTACGGAAGTTAACCTGTTGACGCATCATGCACGAATCGGGACAAATTTGTAGCCAAGACTATAAACACAGGTTTGCTTTCCGTTCGTGTTCAACATGTAACATGCATTTAAACTTAAGTTGTGTCTCAATCATAAACTGACATTTGTGGATGGAGGAGCACGGACAGACAGACAGTGAACCAATTGCTTAACCCACTTTTCGATTCGCATGCACGGGAATAATTATGATAAAGAGTATCAAATTACCATGCGAAAAGTGGGGTTTAAGCAATTGGATAACTTTGCTCTTGTCTGTCTAAAATGTCAGTTTATGATCGAGGAAAACTTAATTCAATTGAAATGTTTATAGTGTTGAACACAAATATCAAGAACCGAATGAAAAAGAAAACGAACCTGCGGCTAGCAGTACTTTGGGCTCCAATTTGTCCCGATTGCAGCGCATGTGCAAGAGGAGTAAGATATATTTTTACTTGTTTGCCTGTCTGGCAGTCAAACAGAATGAAAAGATTCCAAAAAAGTGAAACTTACTGTTTTTAAGGATGGTCATAAAAAGCGACACTAAACAGCCTAATAACTAATGTAATGTGTTAGATGAAGGTGGTGTAAAACCCTGCATAACAGCGGTAAACTTCCAAAAAGGTTTTTCGACAACTCAAATCTTTTAGATTTTATTTCAATTTGATTTTATTATGGTACTTGAAGCTTTGAGTAGACACAAATCGCTTTTTTGGACTTTCAAAAGCATTGTCTTTATCAGGCTAGTTTGAACAAAATAATTCGGCATTTTACATCATCTCGACCAGTAAATTTGCTGCTCGTAGACTCCTCCCCCCCCCCCGAAGCCCCAAAATTTCTTTTTTTCTTTTTTTCTCAACACTGTTGAGTAAGGTGTCAATGATGCTCTAGTTTTAAAAGTGGACTTGCAGCAAAATGTAGTTACAAGCATAATTACGTTCGCACAAAAATAGCACAAAATATGTGAGAGTTCCATTTGCAAGCAACATATGTTGTGTCGTGTTTTTTAGTTTTTTTCCTCCACCATGGTGGTACTTTTTTTCTTGTTACTTTAAATGGCAAGAAATCAGTTCTGCTGCTAGCTGCCTTTTGATGGCATCTCAGTATTTCTATCTCCAGAAATTCCAATGCAAGTGATCATCATGAACAAACCTTTTGCCTTCAAAATCTTTACGATTTACAGAGGTGAATGCACCTTATGCTCTCATATCTGTGTATGGTTTCATGTGCAGTTTGTAAAATTCAATATACAGGTATGGCAAAAAATGGAACTTCCTTGGTAAAGCAAGGGACATCAGTAGGATTGAAGCACAACTTCCACATCAGGTGTGACCTTGTAATTAAGCAAATCCAATCTCAGCATGCTTGGAGTCATGTTAAAAATACTGCACCTGCCCGGTTACCTATAAATTTATGGCGGCATAAGTCGCAGAGGAGACTCAGTAACTTTGGCAGAAGCTTTAGTTAAGAGACAGCTCAGCTGCTTACGTTTTCATGAGCAAGGTGTCTCAGGTGATGTCGCATGGAACTCCAAGGGAAAAGACATCGTCAGCAAAGGCAAACAGTGGGCGGAAGTGTTATTATTCAAGATAGTGATATCCGGCATTATTGAAGTGCAAGGCAACACAGGCGAACAATGCAGAGAAGTTGACTGTAAATTTCCACCTGGGGTGTGCGCAGCCAGTTCATCAAAAACGGTCTGCCGAGAACACCCACAGAGCGGAATTCATCGTCGGTTTGCAGTGTACAAACCATCACACCTCGCTGACGTTTGTGAGTCAGTGGTGAAAAGAGCACGGGCAATGGACTATACCGGTGGTGGAGAAATGTGATATTGGGTCCATAATGAATCTCCTTCACCAGATTCTGAGCCAAACAGACAAATGCAACATGTGGCAACCAACCTAAAGACTCCACAACCCTGGAGTGCTTGGTTTACAATGAGGGTTTGGTGGTTCTGTAATGTTGTGGGTGCATTTCCTGGCATGGTTTTGTGCACTCATTCCCTTGGAAAGGCTAATGTGTCATTATGCTATACGCTACTTCATTGGTACTGAGTGGATCATCTATCCATGTTGCAAGCATTTCTTTCCTGCGGAGGGGTTGTCTTCCAGGATACAATACCACCATCCACAGAGCAACGTATGGTGGCCCATGGTTTATGAGAGCATGACACTGATGGTATCCATAATCATGGCCTTCTCATCAGTCCACAGATTTGAACCCAATGACGCATTTAAATGCGGGATATCTGGACGCCGCTGAGCGGCATTTTCCACTCCATAAACTGGTGTGAAAGTTTTTTTTCGACTTTTGTGGAAGATGATGCCTGCATCCTCCTGTATAATTAACAAGCTTAGTGGACTCTATGCCACGTGCATACAGGCAATACGGCCACACGCGGTGCCAATGCTAACTTAAAGTCACTTTGTATTGGTGTTTCCTATTTATCTTTTGTTGTTCCACTACTGTGTGGTTTGAAGTTTTGCTTATGGTATTTGACTGTGTGCGCTTACCTTTTATTTTAGTCACACAACATCTTGCTTGTTAATACCATAACATCCTCGTAATTATTTTATCCCCAGAACAACCTTTGAAGGCCTTGGTGTGTTGTTCCGTCAATGACCTCGGGGATCTGACTCATCAGCATATGCCAAGGTGAGAAGATTTTGCGCTGTAACCTGGCCTCCTTGTCGTGTCGTGGAACCTTTTTGGTTGGTCTGAGCTGATTTTACAACGCACATCTTCGGTGAGTTGCTGTCTTGTTGATCCGTTGTGCAAGCCGGGCTGGACATATTTGCCTTGTATCACACCCCATGTATATCATATCTTTCTAGCTTCAAAATCCCAGCAAAGTGCTGGTTTGATTAGCAAGACCATGATCATTGAATCAATCGATGCAACTTTAAAATAATTTGAAATGGTGTAATTGCAAATTTATGATTAAACCTCCCTGAATTTTCATTTCAAGCAATTTCAAAACGTTCCTGACTTTATTCACATTCTTAAGTTTATAAATAACTTTTTTGAATGGATTCTGTTTTAACAATGGATTTAAAATATCTGAAATATTATATGTTTAGATATCCGAATAAGATTTGAAGGTCTTTTCCTACATGTTTATTGGGGGTTCCTGCTTGTGGTGTAGTTAATTGGTAACTCTGTTATTCCGTGCCCTGCTGCTTTGCTT
>CM068963.1:5541714-5561683 GCA_035128595.1 Eptatretus atami
TTTTCCCGAAACGAACAACCAAGCAGCTTGGAGAGTGCTCGCCAAGTGGCTTAAGCATTCGAGCAAGCACTCCAACGAAACGGTCGATAAACAGCTCCCTTGGTACGCAATGGGCAATCACCGAACTGTCATATTAAACATGCACCTCCTGGAGACCCCAAAATGTCAGAACTGCTTGTAAGCTTGATTCTGGAGCTTAAATTTTGTAATTCTTCATAGCCCAGCGATTCGTAGCTATGATGAACAGCTTGTTCCAAGTTGCGGCCTGCTCCAAGTCAAGGTAAGTTTGAGCAGGCCAAAAAACATGGCGGCTTCAGACCCCAGCGAGGTTACCCAGGAAATTCCTCAAGACCCCGGACAACGAGGTGGCTGAGGATCGCCTGATGAAAGATATAATTATATAAGACCATTCATTATCTTCAAAAGGGGTGTTTTAATTAACCCAAACACCCAGTTTACATTCATGCACTCCCTTGGAGTTCCCTTAGTATTGTTACAACAGGCAAAATACAAAGCAAAACAAGGGTCAAACACTGATTTAATTATTGGTTACACAAGAGACACACCAGGCCAATGGGCCTACCCCATGGACAAGAAACCTGTGTTGGCAGTAATCCCTACTTAGTCACCAAGTTCGCTCTTGGTGTGATACCTCAACGCAGCAGTCAAATGGCAGGCACGAGGGTGAGGGAGAACAGAACAATCAACACCACGAGATGCCCCAAGGAAGGTAGCAGCCAATGTGCAGGCACAAGGGTGATTGAGAACAGAACGATCAACCCTCAAAGGCCCTCGATGGCTTTGGGTTCTTGTTGACCTCCTAGGTCTCAGCTCAAAGCATTTCACCCTCAGTCAACGATCAGGCATTCAGGCTCTTGTCTGTAAAAATCCCTTCCTTGTGGCTTTCTGAGTGAAAGTTCAAAAGCACTCTCCAAGAACAGGAACAAAGTTATCTCCTCCGATCACCATCCCCACTTCCCTATTTATGATGCCAACAGCCAATCACAGGATCTCAAATCTTGGGTCAAACCAAGTAAGTCCAACTCTAAGAGGTGATGAATAAGAAGAGGAAAAAGAAGATGCCAGATGGTAACACAATGCATGCAAAGTTTCGGGCTGCTCGGTTTAAGTTTAATGGTGTTGGAGTTGTGGAGGAGACACACTGACACACTGATATTTAGTCTTGTAAATGAAATAATCCTGATGTTGGCTTGACGGTTCGGGTGGCTGGCTTAAGATATTCGGATCTTGAGTTCAAGCCACGATCCTACCGTTGCATTAACACCAGGCGGGTTGACTCGGCCTGCCTTCCTTCCGAGGTTGGCAAAATGAGTACCAGTGTGCTGGTAACTGGACATGTTAGTATGGTAACACTGGGCATGGTACCACAGCCGTGCCCCCAGAAAATGATGCAGCCAAGCATTTACAGGCTGCAAACGAATAAATAAACAAGCAGTCATAGACTGGTACTTAGGAAATCGTCAACTTGACCTCTGACCTTGTCTAATAAAATGTCTCTCGAGAAGGTAGCGATGCAAACAGAAAGTTTCTACGATGATTCTGTACCAAACCATCAAAAATCGAATGTTTGACTCATTGTGACCTTGACCTTTCACCTATTTTGACCAAAATCTAATCACGCTAGCCATCACCCTCCTGAATCACGTGGTATATTTGACATTGGTAGCTTCTTCCGTTCCGAGTTACGCGGATTAACGTAACGTAAAGGTCACACTCGACGCCCCTCCCAACTCGAAAGGACGCCGGGGCAAGCGCAGATGACGTCAGCGCGCACACGCAAACCTTTACGTGACTCAACGACGCGTCTGCTCGAGCGCGCTGCGCACGTGACGAGCCGTGACGCGGCGGGTGAAATATTTTTATACAATCTTAAAACGTCTCCAAAACATCCGATTTTTACCGAATTTCGACAACCGAGTGTTAAGCGTCCTAAGCGATCGCAAAAACTGAAGACAAAATTAAAATCGAAGTTAAATGAACTCGTAACGTCGACCGAAGCAAAATACTCCATTTCTCCACAGAATTTACAGAATTATTTAATATTATTTTCTCAAAGTCATAAAACCGTAATATTCGGCCATCACAAACATCTTTACACTCCGACCGGCTTAGCGAGTCAGGCATGCGACGATAAGCTTTATTAGGATGAAAATGACTTTTAAACACCATCTTTATCGAAAACACACATGGCCTAAAACTAGGCAAGGCGTCTGCGCCATGGGCGCTAACACTGAAATTTTTTAAACAGCCATAACTCGACGAATTGACACACAAATCCCGCCGAACTTACCTCGATCTTCCAAACTCACGCTCCGTCAACAATACCTGTGGTAACTTTTCTCGAGTTATCATGTTTTGGATGTTTGACCTCACTGTGACCTTGACCTTTGACGCGATTTTGACCAAAATCTAATCGGCGCTAGCCATCACCCTCCTGAATCACGTGGTGTAATTTGACATTGTAGCTTCTCCGTCTCGAGTTATCGTGCCTACAAACAAACAAGCAGTCATAGACTGGTACTTACGAAATCGTCAACTTGACCTCTGACCTTGTCTAATAAAGCTGTCTCTAGAGAAGGTAGCGACGCAAACAAGAAGTTTCTACGATGACTCTGTCCACAACCGTCAAAAATCGAATGTTTGACCTCATGTGACCTTGACCTTTGACCGATTTGAACAAAATCTAATCAGCACTAGCCATCACCTCCTGAATCACGTGGTGTAATTGACATTGGTAGCTTCTTCCGTTCTCGATTATCTGCTACAAACAAACACACAAACACACAAACAGAGGACGGAAGTGATCAATATACTTAGGAAAGCTAAAGATTTCGTAAGTAATAAACAGAGGAGGAAACCGATCAATATACTTCGGAAATCTTTAGATTTCGTAAGTAATAAACAATCAAAAGATGACATGTTCTTTGTATACGTTTGATTCATGTGATGCATGATCACGAGAGAAAGTATAGATGGATTGGGATCTTTAATGCACTGATTTGATTGAGGTTCGAGCACATGCTCGGATGTCGGCCTCGACGCTGCAGGTACACTTGGATTAGACAGGAAAAAAATGTTTATTACTCTGACACATTGGACTACGGTGATCGAGCGGATTTGTCAGTTATTGCTATTTAGAGATCATCTACGGATTGTAGCCTTCCTCGGTAGATGATGTCCTAAAGTATGTAACCCTGAACTCATTTTGAATCTTCTGAGGATTTTGTTCTCAGGTTGATTGTGATTGAAAATTATTGTTCTTTAGTTGTCCATGGAATGTTGAAAAAGTTGGGCTGTCTTGACTGGGTCTAAACCTGCTGATGATGCAGTGAACGTAACATGAACTCCACTTTGTGTACCTTCAATAAGTAAGAGGATATCTTTCTGATGGAGAAGTACCATTTTTATTTTGATTATTTATTATTTATTTGTGGTCACACCTGCACATGTTACTAAGATCGGGAACAGTGCTTCACTCGTCGTGTTCATCGACCCGTTCTTTTCATTTTGTGATTATCAATGATAATAAGTGATGTTGAAGCATTGTGTTGTCAATTCTGCAGAAACGGCTACTTTTTTATGGGGCACATTCCTACTATCTTATTATGCAAATTATTTGTTTATGTGTGTTATGTATGTATATTTGTGACCCAAACGTTCGTCGTCGTCTTCAAATATATTACAAAGCTAACTGAAGAAACACATTTGTGACTTACCTGTATTCATCAGCGCTAAAAAAAAATGTTTTTGTTACTTTGACTTGATTAATGAAGATCGAGGTATGAGCAAAAAGAAAACATACGACTTAAAAACCTGGTCGGAAGTGCAAGGAAGCATTGTATGGGGGTACGTCTGCTCAGTACGCGAGCAGTTTGACTTTCCCGTCCAGTTTCTGATTATTGGTGTTGTTTTGCTATCAGCTGGCTGATTATTTAAAATAAATATAAATTGTGCTCTGTTCCTTTTTATTATATACGTGCTGGGTTTGACTTCTGATTTGCAGTATATATTCAGTCAGAGCACAAATAATGTTTGGCCGACCATTCCACTCCATCCCTCTCCATCATTCCGCATCCCCCCTCAACCCCCAATCCACCATCACCCCACTAACCCACATCCACCATTTCCATCCCCCCCCCCCCCCCCTTTCCCCACTCTCAGACAAAGCAGGCTTGTCAAAGCCTATGCCTTCGCAGCGATGTGGGTGAGGTGTGCGAAGCACGCCGATCCACACTAGAATTTAAAGAGGCAATTCTCCATGTATGTTGTATGTATGTATGTTCAGTATGTCAATCTGAAAAATGGGTGCAGCTTGTACTCGTGGAACGGTGAACTTCAGGTGAAGACCATTTCACTCAACACCATTGTCAGGCCACCTTTACAATTTAAATTAGGCATCAAGGCGAAGGGAGTGTATAAAACCGGACGGGTCTGTTCAAACATACCACGTTCCGGCTCATTGCAACTCCTTGGAGTGAAACAAACGGTATTCCCACACCCGAGGCAGGATTCTAACGTGGAATCTTCTAATTACAGCACCTCCAGGCAGGCAACAAGTTCAAATCGGTCTCGATGAACATTGGCAAAGTGATTTGAGAAATCGTTCTTTTTTGTTTTCTTTTTTCTTGCACTTATTTTCAAATGAAAGTTGATCTGCACGAAACGTTCATATTTTCCTCATCTGCGGAGGATTTCATTTCCGCATTCACACGAAACTTTATTCACAAAGAATGTCTTACATCGTTTTGAGAAACAATTGGAAAACCCGTCTCTCTGAAGTTAAGATTTTTGAACAGCATTGTGATCCTTCGTGTGTGCTGCCTTTTTGGCTGCTGGTTGCATCATTGGTTCGGGGCGTGGCTGTGCCGCTGATGCAGTGGCGTATTACCAGTACACTGGTACTCATCCGCCGACCTCGGAAGGATGACAGGCTGAGTCAACCCCTTGGTGTTAATTCAGCGGCCGACGGGGCTTTGAACTCAGGACCCTAGGATCCTAAACCAATGCCAGGCTTAGCATTGTGATGTTTCACCATTCTTATGTCGTTTTAAAAGTTTATCAACAATGTCATACAAATCGACATGGTTTATAAACCTTTGACGATCTTTCATATTTTCTCCCACACACTTTAAGATGTTAATGATGGAAATGGTGCATTCCCTTTGTTGTTGCATCAAAATCACGTTCATCTGACTTTATAAACTGCTTGCTGTTACGAACAGTGTCTGTTACGTCACTATGAATGGGGCATCGGAGCCAGAGACTGTGGTTGAGGACCTGGAGTGGAGCCGGCACCGAGCGGTTTGGTCCACAATCTGAGTATTTGCGCGAAGGAACATGGCTGCTGACTTGCGGCAAGACTTCAACATGAGGGAGCAACGCAAGCGAGTTTCTGTGATCCTGCAGAGCCCAGTAAGGGGCACATTACACTGTCATCGTGTAACTTTACCTGTCGGCGCATATCCATCCTTTCTTTTAGATATCCTGTTTAATCTCTAGCAGGTGCTAGAGTGTGAGGTGTGATGCACCAAAATGATGTCATGACCACCTGAGTTGATTGGCTATTAACTATAAAGAACCTGGAAGAATTCCCATGTTTTAAAGGCACACCATGTTAAGGTGTATCGAGCAGCTTAATTCGGTCCTTTCACCGCATGGCATTAAATACAAAATATACTCGAAGGGCACTCTGTAGAGTACATACCTCCACCACGTAATGTCTGATCCACGAGAACATATCGGCCCAATACATTTTTGAAATATCATGCTATACAGGACTATATCGTTTTTGACCTATCTCTCAATGGTGAAGAATCACTTTAAAAATTAAATAATTCTCATATCCAGATCCACATTTGGTCTTCACCAAAATCGAATCAATTTGTTGCGGCCACACACCCAACTTGCCCATCAATTTCATGCGGATCCGTCCACAACGTTTTGAGATATCGTGCAAACAAATAAACCAACAAACAAACAGCAGACAGAGGGGGTAAAAAACATACCTCGTTCACCTTCGGTGGCAGAGGTAATACAAACAATAATAACATTGTAACAAAGCATATATTTATTAATACTAATGATTAACACCAACAAACAATAATTAATAAAAGTATCATTGGCAAAAATAATAAACGAATAATCCTGTGCTGGCACATGTACATCTGGGCTTGGTGAAAGGCAAGCGAATGCTGAGCAGTCAACAGGTGGTATGCTACAAGGCCATGACACCTTTTTTAAATGGAAATCGCCCCAAATAAGGCATAAGGCACTCTAGGTAAAGGGGTTAAGAAGAAAAAGAAGAAGAGAAAACTGGCAAAACCTTCCCAGGTCCCAAAACAAGGAAACCTCTCCACCGGACCCCTGTACAGGAGTGGGTAAACTAGGCCGGTGGAAAAATAATTTTCTACCACCCCCCCCCCCCCTTGTCAGGTGTTGTTTTTAGTCCTGGCAGGGTGTCACAGTCACCCTCCCAAGAACAAAGCCAGTGCGGGGTATCGGTTTAGTCACCGACAACCAGACCATGCGGCAGGTAGCACTGGGTTGCATGTTGCGAGGTAGTCAGCCGTTTACATCGGCAGCCAATGTTTAGTTCTTCAGGTTATTTGTATTTTGTTTTGTGGCATGAGTAAATATAAAATTAAATAAAATGTACTCATTTGAGGGAATTGTTTCCAATTAAATAAAATAAAACTCAACGTTCGCATTTTATTATCGAGAAGCAGCAATGTCAGCAAAACACCCGACTTCTGGGTCGCTCACATGAAATCGATCGGTCTATCTCCGTGCGCGGCCTTATTCGAGCAGAACTGACGAGCGGCTAATCAACAACAACATTATCTCGGTGGTAGTTTGGGATCCGCTTCACCTGCGGCTACAGAGAGATAAAATCGAGTTAAAACATGCTGCGGCCTCCTCGTGGTGGTTGACCGAGAACCCTTTGATTTGCTCCCGTGAACGAAGTCAAATGCGACCTTGTGGTTCATCGCGGTTGTAACCAATTTCAACGTTTTCTAGAACCATAATTGTTGAACGACAAGCAAGACGCAACACCCTGAGGGGGATTATCTGGAAGCCGTTCATATCCTTGTAACCTAAAGATGAGACTCATTAGCAATCCTACACATACAAATAAATAATTATTGTTTTGATTACAGGATGTTTGGTGGTTATCAGATGTAATCGAATGTTCACTTGAGAGAAACGATAACATTTTGATCCACAGATTAATTATTGCTTCTGGTTTTGCCATAAATTTTTTTTTAATTTCTTTATTTATTGTCCCAGAGTAGTCGCTATTGGAGAGTCACTCTCAAGTGCTTTTATCTGGGTAGGGTGGGAGAAAAAAAAAATCTCATGTTTCAATTTACCAAACTAAGTGTTAAGAGCTCTCTTTGAATTGTGATATTTGGAGTTGAAACCTGTGCATAATGCGGAGGACTGCACTGGTGAAGGGGGACGCTTGTATTTTGACAATCTATACGTTTCATGCTTATGTGAGTGTGTGTGTGTGGTGTGTGTGTGTGTGTGTGTGTGTGTGTGTGTGTTAAAATTGCATCTTGATCATTGAAAGCTTTTTGGTTCATTATTTCTTCTTCATAAAAAGATATTGCATCTAATTCTCAACCCACCCAGACTGGAAGTACTTCTGTTTTTGCAAACAAATGCTTTCACTAACATTCAATATCATACCAGCATTGTAGAGACACAGATCGTTTGTGTAGTTTGTACAAGAAGAGGGCAGGGGAAGGGGTGCGATTGTTTGAACTGCTACTTGTATGACGTGTATGGGAAAGCGAGGGGGTGATCAAACTTACTTGCATAAAAAACATTATCCGCACCCATGACCTGTATTGTTGGACGGATAATTCTCGTCACGAGAGATAGAAGGGTAAAACCAAAAGAATGACGGGATGAAAAAGAAGATGTTTCTGCAGCTCCACCACCAATCCGAATATTGATCGGCATTGTTCGTGGGTTTTGCAAACTCATTTTGGAAAGTTTCGGTAGCAGCCATTGTTGGAAGTGTAACGGAGCATCGGTCGGACTTGTTGTAATTTGGATCTTTGTCATGGCACCGACATTTCAAGGTTGCCTGTCGAGTTCTCTCAGCATACACACCACAACCCAGACTGAACTCCTCCCTGTACGCACCCACACCCTCCACCACAGTACGCCTCTGAATAATTATTTATCTAATCGTCACCGACAGTGACAAACGAAGGCGCTGCCACTGTTCGCGGCAGTACGCCGACGGTAGCTCCTTCAAAGAACGAAATGTGAGTGTTGTAAACACGTCTGGCGGATATATGGTGGTTGGTTTGCGTGTATTTCCATCTCTCTGCGGTGTGGCTGGCAACGTGCCTGCCTCACTTCAGGGGTTGAGCAAGCCTAGTTGAAACTGCCTCTTGAATGCACCGTGTGAACATTATCCGAGTACGTTTGAGTGCTGCTGGACCAAGGGGATGCAGTTATGTCGATTTTATATTTCCATCGGTACACTCCCAACAGGTGAATAATTAACATACGCACGGTTATTTTCTCCCAACGGCGGACTTGCATTTCCTGGTGCTCCTGCTCGCCCTTCAGCTCTGCTGTTTCAGGTGCGTTCTCTCTGTCCTCAGGCCTCGGTGGCCTGGCCTGCCGTTTGGCTTTTATTGTGTCGGTATATATTTTTTATTCCTACTATTATTTTACGTTGTGGAGGGGGAGAGAGGGTGCAGTGTAAGTGGAAGAGAAAGTTTCTGTTGAGACTTGCTTGTACGGTTGTGAATTAGCTTTGTCATTTTCTCTTTTACTTTGCTCTTCGTGGATTCTCCTTGCAACCTTGCTCGTCGTGTCGTGTCTGACATGATCAAATAATCTTGCGCAACAGTTGTGGGGCTTGTTAGTGAGGTGACAACCCCCTGTGTTGCTGGAATGTTTCAACGGTCATGTCCTTGGATTGATGAAACG
The DNA here is from genome assembly GCA_035128595.1 of Eptatretus atami. Taxonomy (NCBI): domain Eukaryota; kingdom Metazoa; phylum Chordata; class Myxini; order Myxiniformes; family Myxinidae; genus Eptatretus; species Eptatretus atami. Next base: position 5,550,691 of record CM068963.1, read on the forward strand.
TGTTCAGAATTTATTTAAATGGCATTTTTTTTGTTTGTTTGTTTCTTTGTCATGAATAACAAAGTTGCTGCTAGTTGGTGTTTCCAATTATATTCCACCAATCAACAGACAGGTGTTTGCTTATTCTTTATGCCAATTGTTATTTAAATTGAAACTTTTCTTGTATGCTGAGGACTTAGACTTTAAAATAAACATAGGGGGTGAGGAGATGGGGGGTGTTTTACCAAAACAAATGCCGCAAATCCAGAATGCGTAACTCGAAGTGAAGGGGAAAGGCATAATGAGATGGATTATCTTCTTTTCTCTACACCTTGATCCCAACAGTGAGGGTCGGCCGCTCGGATGCGCCTTCTCCATTCCCCTCTGTCTTCTGCTTATTCCTCTCTCAATCCCTGTTCTTTTGAGGCCAACAAGAAAAGTGGTGTCACTCAGATGTTGATCTCTCACCTGCCTATGACACGGTATGGCACCGCGGCTGCTTCTAAAGCTATATAATGCTCTTCGAGACAGGTGTATGGTACAAGTCATCAATGACGACATCTCTCCAACTGCTGTTTTGGTGTTTGTAAATGGAATATCAAGCTGGACTAGGACCTGAAGAATGGTGTCCCCCAATGATCTGTTCTTGCTCCAGCACTTTTCAACTCTATACAGCTGATTTGCCACACACTTCTGGTATGAAACTGGCCTGTGAAGCTGATTAGCCATTCTAAAGACCTGTGACGCTTTTCATGGCGTAGAGCAGCCTCGTCATGTGATATTTCACACAGTGCACACCTATTACCATCAATGACGACTCCGTCTTTAATGTGCTGAAGACCACCTGCTCAGCTTTTCACCTTGAGCACCAAGGATTCCATGGACACAACTGCAAGGTTGATTGATTGGACTGTACTCTAATTCCTTTTACCAACACACCGACCTACCTTGGTACGATGTTGTGTACGGCCCTTACTTTCCACACTCATGCTGCGGATGTGGCTGAAAAAATGGCAGCAAGGGTCAACCGGCTAATGAAACTAGCAGGCCATGACTGGGGAGCAGATTATAACCCTACACTCTACCACACTGGCATTGGTTAATGTCCAGCAGAGTACTGTGTAGCCTGCTTGGGTAGAGCGTGCACACAAGGAAAGTGGATGTCCAGCTCAATTATGCCCAAAAAGTCATCAACGGCTGCCTCAGACGGACATCCACCCACCACTTACTCTCCTCGCTGGCATTCCGCCTCACCACGTAAGGCGAGAAGCGCAACCAGACATGCTGTACTTAAAGCTTCTGACTCTGAAGTTCATCCCCTCTACAGCAAGATGCATGAACACTGCAATGTCAACGACTTGATAGTGGGAAACCTTTCAGCAGGGCAGCAAAGCCTTACATCGAGGGCCAACAGCTTTAGAGAGCAGACAACAGTGGCTCCTCTCAGAGTGGAAAAGGAGGCAACTGAAGGGAGATTGCAGCATCTGCCACCTATTTCCACCTCACTAGTTGGCTGCAGACTTCCAAGAAAGGAGTGGTGCCGCATGAATAAGACTGTGTGCAGGCATTGGATGCTTTTAAGGCTTGCATGTACACCTGGAACTGGCTGACACAGCAACTCTGATTGTGGAGAGCCTCAACTGCAGAACACTTGGTGGAAGAGTGTCCCATCACTAGTTGGTAGGAGGTTGGAACGATCTTGCACAGCTTTGATAAGTAGGCCCCAGAATGGTTGAGATCTGCTGGTTTTACATCTTGAATGGCTGACGATCAGGGCACATGAAAGAGAAGTAGAATGCTACACTCTTCAAATCGATTTATCTGTCTGCATAAATAAATGTTAATACTTCGGTATCAATATTGTACCATTAAAAACGAAAAGGGATGCATTGAAACAAAAACTGCCATAGAGTTTTTGTTCTGGTTTTGTGGTGCAGAACTGAACCAAATCAACACATCATCATTAATTGTCCAGAATATGTTTTTGATTAAAAGATATAAACAAATATATATAGATTAATTAATAATAATAAGTTATATATATGAAAAGCAGACCCACTCACATCTCTCACCTGCAAATGGAGGGAATAACAATTTTCTCACTCATCATTACCCCAGGTGCCTCCGGATTATAAAATAAATTGCTCCTCCATGATGCTCTTCTCGCTGAAGAAAGCTGCATAAAGCAACCATGAAAGCTACACACAGGTAAGCCCTTTGCTGTTTCAAACCATTCCAGAGTTCTTCCAGACTGTAACGACATTCACAAATAGGACAAACATGACAATCCCAATGCTGCAACTTCCCTCAGCTGCCGGATCAGTTTCATCGCTTATTAGCGAATCATCAGTGATGGCGTTGACAAACACGTACCAGTTCGGTCTGCGCTGTCGCTGATGATTCACCAATAAGCTGTGCCAAAATATAGTGCTAAGCCGCTCTCTCGCAGCGGGAACGTTCGTCAGGCATTGTGACGGTATTCAACACAGGCTCAGAGACTCCGCAGGCCTCTTCGTGCGTCGATTGTCTCACTGACGCCGCCTCTCAGAATGGCGCCATCCCCTTCGATGACAAACACAAGGCTCGGGGTCTATCTCTCATGACCCAACCAAGAACCAAGGCCAGTTGTCTTGCTCAGTACGGCGAGCCAATTTGCCTGGCACGAATACGAGAATTGTGCTGTCTTCGTCATGCGTCGAAGGAAAGACAGCCATAAAGCCTTGTTCTTACAGGCCATCTCCGAGCTACGTTCTCTCCTCAACCGCGTGCGTCCCTCTCACCAAACTCCCTCGCCAAAACCAAGCACAACCTCCTCGTTTCTCTATCCCTCCTGAACGTCCAACGAAAACCGTTCCCTCTGGGGCATGGCTTGCTCGAACGAAACCCAGGAAGGCAAGAGCTTCTGCCTGCGCGGCCATGCCTGGTTCGCTTGTTATTATCGTTGGTTATTAGACAAAGCGCACTTCATCCTGGTTAGCTTGTAATGCAAAAACGTAGGGTGGTAAGGGGGGGGGGGGCAATTACACTACCGGGGAAATATCCTTAATCCCATCTAATTACACCACACCACCACCCTGCGTGGTGACACATAATTAAGCTCACAGTTTTCCCTACTTGATTACATTGAGGTGTCTCCTTCACATCCACAGACCAAATAACTCTATTTAATCCTAACTTTCCTATGAAATTCCTCCATCTTTTTGTTTTTATTAGGTGCTTTTAATCTCCATTTAATTTTGAAATAACGTGATAAGTTGGTATATTGCATCTTCCATATGCTCTTGTCCTGTATCTGCCTTTCATCAATCGACTTGAAACAATAGCTTTAATTAAATGTTGTGTTATTCCATCCAATGATTTCCATCTTATTTTACGGTTTCGTCTGTGCTTAAATAATGTGTTCATCAGAAGGAAATTGTGAGTTTAGCTCATTTCTAACAGACGTTTGCTGTTTGTCATTTGTCATTTCATTGCTGTCATTTGTCATTTCCATTCCAAACTCCCTTCCCACAATTCTTTTTCCTGCTCATTGAAACTCACCCGTTAATGTAAAATCACCCAACATTCATTTTTCGATAATTTTGCACTATTTGGTGCAGTTTTAATTTTTTTGATAGTTTATGTTTTTAAATTTTATTTCATGAGCAGAGCTTACAGTTGTCAGCATAAGCTTGTTCTGTCTTCACTTTGTCCCACATTAGTCTTTCATTGTTGCATTCATTACCCCATCAATGGAACATTGTGGTAATTCCTGAGGAAACCTTTGGCTCTATGAATGTCCTGCCACGTCCTTGAACGAAAGTGCTGTCAATTGTCAGAATAACTAAAGTGGTGCAACCTTGACTGATTTATTTTAAATAAATAAGTGCAGGTTCATGGAGGAGCTAAACGAAAGAGCAGCAGCTTTATAGACTGAAAGGGAATCGCAGACAAAACACACAGACCCATCACAGACGAGTCGTTGAGTGGCAGGGATGCAAGAGGGAGAGAAAAAAAAAAAACTTGAGACACTAGAAGAAGTGGCAAAGATCAGAGGTGGCGATCTGCAGTATACTTGAAAGACCGGAAGGAAAGAGCACAAGGCAATGGATACAGCGAGTCAGTTCCATTGGCAAGAAAGTAGAAATATGAAGGAATGGAGGTGACCTTCCATCTTTGACTTGGGAAGGGAAACCAGGTGTGGTTTTTTGGAATATCCTGCTTAATCCTGGGGAGGGGTAGAGGTTGGTCCTGGGTGGACAGAGGTAAGAGAATGCAGGTGATCAAAGCCACAATATTGCAGCATTAGGTATGTTAGCCACCCGAGATTTATGTTTGATTGCAATTGTGTTGCACACAGGCTTTTCGAGAGGAGCTCGAGTCATTGATTGACGAGCAGATGCAGAAGGGACGCGATGCTTCCGGGTTATTGGCCCTGCAACAGATCGCTGATTACATGCTTATGTCACCTGCGCAGCATCTCATTTCTCCTGGTGACACACTGGCGTCAATATGGTATGTGACATGTGTGGTGCTATACATTTTAAAGGTCCTGCATTCCATCTGTCTTTTCCATAGTTGGTGAGAAAGACAGGTGCTTTGTTGTTTGCTGGAACACGCCTAGCATTCTCCACCTTTTACTATTAATATTCTTTATGTGAGTCGTGAGTCTGATTTATATATTATGTATATATATGTATATTATATATATATGTCGCGTCGACTGTCTTGCTAAGGCTTAATCCCACCATGCCAAAGCGATGTGCTTTTGCGAATGGCCGATATCAAATGGGAATCACACCCGAGTGGCTTGTGTGGTCCTCGGTGCCCTGGCAGAATAACATCCCCGCCGGTCTCGTAAAAACAAATTTGCTTTTTCCACGATGTCTCCCCACTTTTTCACAAAGCCAAAGGTTGAAAGTTGTGCATGCGAGAAGGTAATAGCAGTCAACACATGCACTGTGTTTAACGGAATAACAGTTTATTGAAAAGACACAGATGACAAAACGGATTATCCCGAGATGATAGATAGACTGACAACGAATACAGGGAAATAAATAAATACACTTCACGATCCGTTAAAAAGGAAAGACATGAATAGAAATAATGGTTCACTCACAATGGTGGCGGTGGGAGGGATGCAGGCAGGTCTTTTAAAGATAACCGGGGATATACTGCTAGACACGAAGCAGGTCTCCAGCCCCACAGCATGGAAAAGTCCACAACGCGGCACCCAGCAGAGAGAAGCATCCATAGGGCAGGATGGCAGAAGCAAGTGGTAAAAGAAGTTAGAGCCGCATTCAGATACAAACGAGTGGAAGGTGGCAGAGACGAGAAGCCAAGAGAGCGAACAGCTTGTGTAAGAGACCTTTATCCCCTCCTCACCGGCCATGCCCAAACACGAATGAACGATCCAAACCCACTCCTTTCCTTACCGTTACCTGGTGCCTCACAATGTTTACAGAGAGGACAGTGTATGAATACACTTTCCAACATAATGTTATATTGGCGGCTGTCAACTCGCCCCCTCAAAGGCATACGTAATAACAGAACTACTCTAACTGGCCTCGCTTAGAAAACATATGGTTCACTAACTATGCAAACACACTGACCACGTTAACTTGATAAATGTTTCTCTTCGAACAGTAAAGGCCAGTACTCGTCAACAAATACAGAGGTAAAAAAGAACAAGAATGTTTCAGCAAATGACTCTCTATCTTGAGCAAAATGAGAATGTGTGGGGTAAAGGTTGATTTAGGGTGTAGGTGAGGAGACGAGGTGCATATGTCACCAGCTTCATCAGGCATCAGGGTACATATGCGGTGAGAATGACTCATTTGACACCTCATGAAAGGGAGGGTCAGGGTTTAGGTGCAAGACCAACGGAGACGTGGAGGAAAGGCGGAAGTAATTTGGAGGAAGAGAGAACTGAAAAAAAACAGAGGTGATGGGGAGGTTTAAAGAAAATAGACTACAATAACTCGAACGAAAACAATTAAAAGGAGCGAGGACATGGGGAGAAAGAAGAAGGGAGAAGAGGGAATTGAAAACACGAGAAGAGATAAGACCCATGCAAAATAAAATGGGGAAAGAATGATTGTAAAGTTGTATGTGATGGAGTATAAGTGAATGAAGAGCATCTTATATCTGTGTGGGGGCCAACGTTCCCAGTCATCGAAGATTGGGTTTGTTTTTTACACTTTCAATGTCTTAGTACTGAATCAAAGAAAAATAAAAATATCGAAGATGCTGATGTGCGTCAACATAATGTCCGGAATTATTGAAATGTCGAGCCACAGGCGTTTGAGAAATTTGTGTGCTGTTTTGTTTGTGCATCGAGCAAGTGTTTCACGGAAACGATCGCTCCCGGTCTCAAGCGATATAAACCTGCTGCAGAGATTGGCATGTGATTCTTTTGGGACTGTCACGAAGATGCAGTCAAAACTTTAACCCAAAAAAAAAAAAAAAAAATTTTGATTTCCTGTGTTCAAACATGCTTGTATTGTTGAAGGTTTTTCAGCAAATTCCATGACTCCATTGCTGTCGTCCCTAAATGTTCCTTGACGCATGAACCTCTCCTCCGCCCTCTATCAACTTTCGCCTCCATAAGTGTTCTATTCATGCTCTGATGAAGGTTAATACCTAAAGCATGTATTCTGGCTTTCCACAGCATTCAATCACTTCCAACAACATTTCTATTGAATTCCTTCTAGTTGTTCTTGTCTGCCAAAGGCAGAAATGCTAATCTTGATGGATAACTAGTTTCCACAATTTGATCTGTAAAGCTAGTGCCGCTAACACAATATCTTTTATTGAACAATTTCGAAATCTCATTAGCTGATAATCTAACCAACAAAATTTTATCATTCATCTAATTTTGTTCCTTATCTACCTCTGTTGCACTTGAAAATAATATGGTAGCAGTCCAAGTCTTTTTGTTCAATCTAAGAAATGTTTCAAAACAAGATTCAGAATTTGGTGCTCCATTCAGAGTTGCGATCATCAACTGTTGGTGAAAGTCTTGATGTATAATGCATTGCAACAGAAGCAGTTCCTCATTTTCACACTGGTGCACTTAAAAGGCAAGATGATAAGATAAATTAGACCATGTATGATGAGTTGGCACAGTGCAATGGGAGAAAGATGCTTATTAAAAGGATTCATTTGGTTATGACCGATAATGTGTTACGAGTGGCAATGCTTTGTTGTTTGGAAGCAACTAGAATCGGGAAATTTTCCCACGAGAGATCTGTGGAATTGCAAAGCCCAATGAATATCATGGAGTGTGACCATTCAGGCTTGCAAAGTCTTGTACATGCAGCGCTAACTCCAAACAAAGGATGCTTTCTCGTGTTGGTCCTGCTGCTCACTGAGTTTTTGAAAGGCCATCCACAGACTGAGCAATGATGAACCTGTGTGTGAAATCTCTGCTGAATTGCTCACCGCCTCCAGACAAGACTACAGGAAGCAAGCATGAGCGAAGACAGCTGTGTGTATCCCAATGAGGGTGATCACGTGATGACTGCTGAAGCTCTTCTGTCCATGCACTTTAATGTTTTACGAAACATTCGTTGGCTCCCAAGAACAATCGTACAGCACACCTCGTCTCTCTTAAATTTTAACCAATGCAGTTGTGGAATGTCAGTGGTATGGCATTCAGCAAGTTTACCACCGTTGATGCGTCTTTCCACCCATCTATATAGCATTGTAAGTACGCACAACTGAGTTTTTGTACCAATAAGAGGCGATTTGTGTTTAGTGTTCAGAATATAATAGATCAAATTTGAAAGAAAATAAGATTGGAAAGGTCAATAAAAAAACAACTAAAATTACGGAAGTTAACCTGTTGACGCATCATGCACGAATCGGGACAAATTTGTAGCCAAGACTATAAACACAGGTTTGCTTTCCGTTCGTGTTCAACATGTAACATGCATTTAAACTTAAGTTGTGTCTCAATCATAAACTGACATTTGTGGATGGAGGAGCACGGACAGACAGACAGTGAACCAATTGCTTAACCCACTTTTCGATTCGCATGCACGGGAATAATTATGATAAAGAGTATCAAATTACCATGCGAAAAGTGGGGTTTAAGCAATTGGATAACTTTGCTCTTGTCTGTCTAAAATGTCAGTTTATGATCGAGGAAAACTTAATTCAATTGAAATGTTTATAGTGTTGAACACAAATATCAAGAACCGAATGAAAAAGAAAACGAACCTGCGGCTAGCAGTACTTTGGGCTCCAATTTGTCCCGATTGCAGCGCATGTGCAAGAGGAGTAAGATATATTTTTACTTGTTTGCCTGTCTGGCAGTCAAACAGAATGAAAAGATTCCAAAAAAGTGAAACTTACTGTTTTTAAGGATGGTCATAAAAAGCGACACTAAACAGCCTAATAACTAATGTAATGTGTTAGATGAAGGTGGTGTAAAACCCTGCATAACAGCGGTAAACTTCCAAAAAGGTTTTTCGACAACTCAAATCTTTTAGATTTTATTTCAATTTGATTTTATTATGGTACTTGAAGCTTTGAGTAGACACAAATCGCTTTTTTGGACTTTCAAAAGCATTGTCTTTATCAGGCTAGTTTGAACAAAATAATTCGGCATTTTACATCATCTCGACCAGTAAATTTGCTGCTCGTAGACTCCTCCCCCCCCCCCGAAGCCCCAAAATTTCTTTTTTTCTTTTTTTCTCAACACTGTTGAGTAAGGTGTCAATGATGCTCTAGTTTTAAAAGTGGACTTGCAGCAAAATGTAGTTACAAGCATAATTACGTTCGCACAAAAATAGCACAAAATATGTGAGAGTTCCATTTGCAAGCAACATATGTTGTGTCGTGTTTTTTAGTTTTTTTCCTCCACCATGGTGGTACTTTTTTTCTTGTTACTTTAAATGGCAAGAAATCAGTTCTGCTGCTAGCTGCCTTTTGATGGCATCTCAGTATTTCTATCTCCAGAAATTCCAATGCAAGTGATCATCATGAACAAACCTTTTGCCTTCAAAATCTTTACGATTTACAGAGGTGAATGCACCTTATGCTCTCATATCTGTGTATGGTTTCATGTGCAGTTTGTAAAATTCAATATACAGGTATGGCAAAAAATGGAACTTCCTTGGTAAAGCAAGGGACATCAGTAGGATTGAAGCACAACTTCCACATCAGGTGTGACCTTGTAATTAAGCAAATCCAATCTCAGCATGCTTGGAGTCATGTTAAAAATACTGCACCTGCCCGGTTACCTATAAATTTATGGCGGCATAAGTCGCAGAGGAGACTCAGTAACTTTGGCAGAAGCTTTAGTTAAGAGACAGCTCAGCTGCTTACGTTTTCATGAGCAAGGTGTCTCAGGTGATGTCGCATGGAACTCCAAGGGAAAAGACATCGTCAGCAAAGGCAAACAGTGGGCGGAAGTGTTATTATTCAAGATAGTGATATCCGGCATTATTGAAGTGCAAGGCAACACAGGCGAACAATGCAGAGAAGTTGACTGTAAATTTCCACCTGGGGTGTGCGCAGCCAGTTCATCAAAAACGGTCTGCCGAGAACACCCACAGAGCGGAATTCATCGTCGGTTTGCAGTGTACAAACCATCACACCTCGCTGACGTTTGTGAGTCAGTGGTGAAAAGAGCACGGGCAATGGACTATACCGGTGGTGGAGAAATGTGATATTGGGTCCATAATGAATCTCCTTCACCAGATTCTGAGCCAAACAGACAAATGCAACATGTGGCAACCAACCTAAAGACTCCACAACCCTGGAGTGCTTGGTTTACAATGAGGGTTTGGTGGTTCTGTAATGTTGTGGGTGCATTTCCTGGCATGGTTTTGTGCACTCATTCCCTTGGAAAGGCTAATGTGTCATTATGCTATACGCTACTTCATTGGTACTGAGTGGATCATCTATCCATGTTGCAAGCATTTCTTTCCTGCGGAGGGGTTGTCTTCCAGGATACAATACCACCATCCACAGAGCAACGTATGGTGGCCCATGGTTTATGAGAGCATGACACTGATGGTATCCATAATCATGGCCTTCTCATCAGTCCACAGATTTGAACCCAATGACGCATTTAAATGCGGGATATCTGGACGCCGCTGAGCGGCATTTTCCACTCCATAAACTGGTGTGAAAGTTTTTTTTCGACTTTTGTGGAAGATGATGCCTGCATCCTCCTGTATAATTAACAAGCTTAGTGGACTCTATGCCACGTGCATACAGGCAATACGGCCACACGCGGTGCCAATGCTAACTTAAAGTCACTTTGTATTGGTGTTTCCTATTTATCTTTTGTTGTTCCACTACTGTGTGGTTTGAAGTTTTGCTTATGGTATTTGACTGTGTGCGCTTACCTTTTATTTTAGTCACACAACATCTTGCTTGTTAATACCATAACATCCTCGTAATTATTTTATCCCCAGAACAACCTTTGAAGGCCTTGGTGTGTTGTTCCGTCAATGACCTCGGGGATCTGACTCATCAGCATATGCCAAGGTGAGAAGATTTTGCGCTGTAACCTGGCCTCCTTGTCGTGTCGTGGAACCTTTTTGGTTGGTCTGAGCTGATTTTACAACGCACATCTTCGGTGAGTTGCTGTCTTGTTGATCCGTTGTGCAAGCCGGGCTGGACATATTTGCCTTGTATCACACCCCATGTATATCATATCTTTCTAGCTTCAAAATCCCAGCAAAGTGCTGGTTTGATTAGCAAGACCATGATCATTGAATCAATCGATGCAACTTTAAAATAATTTGAAATGGTGTAATTGCAAATTTATGATTAAACCTCCCTGAATTTTCATTTCAAGCAATTTCAAAACGTTCCTGACTTTATTCACATTCTTAAGTTTATAAATAACTTTTTTGAATGGATTCTGTTTTAACAATGGATTTAAAATATCTGAAATATTATATGTTTAGATATCCGAATAAGATTTGAAGGTCTTTTCCTACATGTTTATTGGGGGTTCCTGCTTGTGGTGTAGTTAATTGGTAACTCTGTTATTCCGTGCCCTGCTGCTTTGCTT
>CM068963.1:5561708-5590978 GCA_035128595.1 Eptatretus atami
AGTTTCTACGATGATTCTGTACCAAACCATCAAAAATCGAATGTTTGACCTCATTGTGACCTTGACCTTTCACCTATTTTGACCAAAATCTAATCACCGCTAGCCATCACCTCCATGAAATCACGTGGTATAATTTGACATTGGGTAGCTTCTTCCGTTCTCGCGTTACCGCGATTAACGTAACGTAAAGGTCACACTCGACGCCCCTCCCAACTCGAAAAGGACGCCGGGCGACGCGATGACGTCAGCGCGCACACGCAAAACCTTTACGTGACTCAACGACGCGTCTGCTCGAGCGCGGCTGCGCCACGTGACGAGCCGTGACGCGGCGGGTGAAATATTTTTATACAATCTTTAAACGTCTCCAAAACATCCGATTTTTACCAAGATTTCGACAACCGAGTGTTAAGCGTCCTAAGCGATCGCAAAAAACTGAAGACAAAATTAAAATCGAAGTTAAAATGAACTCGTAACGTCGACCGAAGCAAAAATACTCCATTTCTCCACAGAATTTACAGAATTATTTAATATTATTTTCTCAAAAGTCAAAAACCGTAATATTCGCCATCCACAAACAATCTTTACACCATCCGACGGCTTAGCGAGTCAGGCATGCGACGATAAGCTTTATTAGGATGAAAAATGACTTTTAAACACCATCTTTATCGAAAACACAACATGGCCTAAAACTAGGCAAGGCGTTCTGCGCCATGGGCGCTAACACTGAAATTTTTTAAACAGCCATAACTCGACGAATTGACACACAAATTCCGCCGAACTTACCTCGATCTTCCAAACTCACGCTCCGTCAACAATACCTGTGGTAACTTTTTCCGAGTTATCATGTTTTGGATGTTTGACTCACTGTGACCTTGACCTTTGACCGATTTTGACCAAAATCTAATCGGCGCTAGCCATCACCTCCTGAATCACGTGGTGTAATTTGACATTGGTAGCTTCTTCCGTTCTCGAGTTATCGTGCCTACAAAACAACAAGCAGTCATAGACTGGTACTTACGAAATCGTAACTTGACCTCTGACCTTGTCTAATAAAAGCTGTCTCTAGAGAAGGTAGCGACGCAAACAAGAAGTTTCTACGATGACTCTGTACCAAACCGTCAAAAATCGAATGTTTGACCTCACTGTGACCTTGACCTTTGACCGATTTTGAACAAAATCTAAATCAGCCATGCCATCACCTCCTGGAATCACGTGTCGTAATTTTGACATTGGTAGCTTCTTCCGTTCTCGAGTTATCGTGCCTACAAACAAACACACAAAAACACACAAACAGAGGACGGAAGTGATCAATATACTTAGGAAAGCTAAAGATTTCGTAAGTAATAAACAGAGGAGGAAACCGATCAATATACTTCGGAAATCTTTAGATTTCGTAAGTAATAAACAATCAAAAGATGACATGTTCTTTGGTATACGTTTGATTCATGTGATGCATGATCACCGAGAGAAAGTATAGATGGATTGGGATCTTTAATGTCACTGATTTGATTGAGGTTCGAGCACATGCTCCGGATGTCGGCCTCGACGCTGCAGGTACACTTGGATTAGACAGGAAAAAAATGTTTATTACTCTGACACATTGGACTACGGTGATCGAGCGGATTTTGTCAGTTATTGCTATTTAGAGATCATCTACGGATTGTAGCCTTCCTCGGTAGATGATGTCCTAAAGTATGTAACCCTGAACTCATTTTGAATCTTCTGGAAGGATTTTGTTCTCAGGTTGATTGTGATTGAAAATTATTGTTCTTTAGTTGTCCATGGAATGTTGAAAAAGTTGGGCTGTCTTGACTGGGTCTAAACCTGCTGATGATGCACGTGAACCGTACACATGAACTCCACTTTGTGTACCTTCAATAAGTAAGAGGATATCTTTCTGATGGAGGAAGTACCATTTTTATTTTTGATTATTTATTTATTTATTTGTGGTCACCCTGCACATGTTACTAAGATTCGGGAACAGTGCTTCACTCGTCGTGTTCATCGACCCGTTCTTTTCATTTTGTGATTATCAATTTGATAATAAGTGATGTTGAAGCATTGTGTTGTCAATTCTGCAGAAACGGCTACTTTTTTATGGGGCACATTCCTACTATCTTATTATGCAAATGTATTTGTTTATGTGTGTATGTATGTATATTTGTGACCCAAACGTCGTCGTCGTCTTCAAATATATACAAAGCTAACTGAAGAAACACATTTGTGACTTACCTGTATTCATCAGCGCTAAAAAAAATGTTTTTGTTACTTTGACTTGATTAATGAAGATCGAGGTATGAGCAAAAGAAAACATACGACTTAAAAACCTGGTCGGAAGTGCAAGGGAAGCATTGTATTGGGGGTACGTCTGCTCAGTACGCCGAGCAGTTTGACTTTCCCGTCCAGTTTCTGATATATTGTGTTGTCTTTGCTATCCAGCTCGAGCTGATTATTTAAAATAAATATAAATTTGTGCTCTGTTCCTTTTTATTTATACGTGCTGGGTTCTGACTTCTGATTTGCAGTATATATTCAGTCAGAGCACAAAATATGTTTGGCCGACCATCCACTCCATCCCCTCTCCATCATTCCCGCATCCCCCCTCAACCCCCAATCCACCATCACCCCCATAACCACATCCACCATTTCCATCCCCCCCCCCCCCCGCCCCTTCCCTCACTCTCAGACAAAGCAGGCTTGTCAAAGATGCCTATGCCTTCGCAGCGATGTGTGGTGAGGTGTGCGAAGCACGCCGATCCACACTAGAATTTAAAATAAGGCAATTCTCCATGTATGTATGTATGTATGTATGTGTCAGTATGTACATCTGAAAAATGGGTGCAGCTTGTACTCGTGGAACGGTGAACTTCAGGTGAAGACCATTTCACTCAACACCATTGTCAGGCCACCTTTACAATTTAAATAGGCATCAAGGCGAAGGGAGTGTATAAAACCGGACGGGTCTGTTCAAACATACCAGCGTTCCGGCTCATTGCAACTCCTTGGGAGTGAAACAAACGGTATTACCCACACCCGAGGCAGGATTCTAACGGTGGAATCTTCTAATTACAGCACCTCCAGGCAGGCAACAAGTTCAAATCGGTCTCGATGAACATTGGCAAAGTGATTTGAGAAATCGTTCTTTTTTTTGTTTTCTTTTTTCTTGCACTTATTTTCAATGAAAAGTTGATCTGCACGAAACGTTCATATTTTCCTCATCTGCGGAGGATTTCATTTCCGCATTCCACGAAACTTTATTCACAAAGAATGTCTTACATCGTTTTGAGAAAACAATTGGAAAACCCGTCTCTCTGAAGTTAAGATTTTTGAACAGCATTGTGATCCCTTCGTGTGTGCTGCCTTTTTGGCTGCTGGTTGCATCATTGGTTCGGGGCGTGGCTGTGCCGCTGATGCAGTGGCGCTATTACCAGTACACTGGTACTCATTCCGCCGACCTCGGAAGGATGACAGGCTGAGTCAACCCCTTGGTGTTAATTCAGCGGCCGACGGGGCTTGAACTCAGGACCCTAGGATCCTAAACCAATGCCAGGCTTAGCATTGTGATGTTTTCACCATTCTTATGTCGTTTTAAAAGTTTATCAACAATGTCATACAAATCGACATGGTTTATAAACCTTTGACGATCTTTCATATTTTCTCCCACACACTTTAAGATGTTAATGATGGAAATGGTGCATTCCTTTTGTTGTTGCATCAAAAATCACGTTCATCTGACTTTATAAACTGCTTGCTGTTCACGACAGTGTCTGTTACGTCACTATGAATGGGGCATCGGAGCCAGAGACTGTGGTTGATGGACCTGGAGTGGAGCCGGCTACCGAGCGGTTTGGTCCACAATCTGAGTATTTGCGCGAAAGGAACATGGCTGCTGACTTGCGGCAAGACTTCAACATGATGGAGCAACGCAAGCGAGTTTCTGTGATCCTGCAGAGCCCAGTAAGGAGGCACATTACACTGTCATCGTGTAACTTTTACCTGTCGGCGCAATATACCATCCTTTCTTTTAGATATCCTGTTTAATCTCTAGCAGGTGCTAGAGTGTGAGGGTGTGATGCACCAAAATGATGTCATGACCACCTGAGTTGATTGGCTAATTAACTATAAAGAACCTGGAAGAATTCCCATGTTTTAAAGGCACACCATGTTAAGGTGTATCGAGCAGCTTAATATCGGTCCTTTCACCGCATGGCATTAAATTACAATATACTCGAAGGGCACTCTGTAGAGTACATACCTCCACCACGTAATGTCTGATCCACGAGAACATATCGGGCCCAATACATTTTTGAAATATCATGCTATACAGGACTATATCGTTTTTGACCCTATCTCTCAATGGTGAAGAATCACTTTAAAAATTAAATAATTCTCATATCCAGATCCACATTTGGATCTTCACCAAAATCGAATCAATTTGTTGCGGCCACACACCCAACTTGCCCATCAAATTTCATGCGGATCCGTCCACAACGTTTTTGAGATATCGTGCAAACAAATAAACCAACAAACAAACAGACAGACAGAGGGGGTAAAAACATAACCTCGTTCACCTTCGGTGGCAGAGGTAATACAAACAATAATAACATTGTAACAAAGCATATATTTATTAATACTAATGATATTAACACCAACAACAATAATAATAATAAAAGTATCATTTGGCAAAAATAATAAACGAATAATCCCTGTGCTGGCACATGTACATCTGGGCTTGGTGAAAGGCAAGCGAATGCTGAAGCAGTACAACAGGTGGGTATGCTACAAGGCCATGAACACCTTTTTTTAAAATGGAAATCGCCCCAAATAAGGCATAAAGGCACTCTAGGTAAAGGGGTTAAGAAAGAAAAAGAAGAAGAGGAAAAACTGGCAAAACCTTCACCAGGTCCCAAAACAAGGAAACCTCTCCACCGGACCCCTGTACAGGAGTGGGTAACTAGGCCAGGTGGAAAAATAAATTTTCCTACCACCCCCCCCCCCCCCCTTTGTGCAGGTGTTGTTTTTAGTCCTGGCAGGGTGTCACAGTCACCCTCCCCAAGAACAAAGCCAGTGCGGGGTATCGGTTTAGTCACCGACAACCAGACCATGCGGCAGGTAGCACTGGGTTGCATGTTGCCAGAGGTAGTCAGCCGTTTACATCGGCAGCCAATGTTTAGTTCTTCAGGTTATTTGTATTTTGTTTTGTGGCATGAGTAAATATACAAATTAAATAAAATGTACTCATTTGAGGGAATTGTTTCCAATTAAATAAAATAAAACTCAACGTTCGCATTTTATTATCGAGAAGCAGCAATGTCAGCACACACACGACTTCTGGGTCGCTCACATGAAATCGATCGGCTATCTCCGTGCCGCGGCCTTATTCGAGCAGAACTGACCGAGGCTAATCAACAACAACATTATCTCGGTGGTAGTTTGGGATCCGCTTCACCTGCGGCTACAGAGAGATAAAATCGAGTTAAAACATGCTGCGGCCTCCTCGGTGGTGGTTGACCGAGAACCCTTTGATTTGCTCCCGTGAACGAAGTCAAATGCGACCTTGTGGTTCATCGCGGTTGTAACCAAATTTCAACGTTTTCTAGAACCATAATTGTTGAACGCAAACAGGCAACACCACTGAGGGGGAATTATCTGGGAAGCCGTTCATATACCTTGTAACCTACGAAGATGAGACTCATTAGCAATCCTACACATACAAATAAATAATTATTTGTTTTGATTACAGGATGTTTGGTGGTTATCAGATGTAATCGAATGTTCACTTGAGAGAAACGATAACATTTTGATCCACAGATTAATTTATTGCTTCTGGGTTTTGCCATTAAAAAATTTTTTTTAATTTCTTTATTTATTGTCCCAGAGTAGTCGCTATTGGAGAGTCACTCTCAAGTGCTTTTATCTGGGTAGGGTGGGAGAAAAAAAAAATCTCATGTTTCAATTTACCAAACTAAGTGTTAAGAGCTCTCTTTGAATTGTGATATTTGGAGTGAAACCTCGTGCATCATGCGGAGGACTGCACTGGTGAAGGGGGACGCTTGTATTTGACAATCTATACGTTTCATGCTTATTGTGTGTGTGGTGTGTGTGTGTGTGTGTTGGTGTGTGTGTGGTGTGTGTTAAAATTGCATCTTGATCATTGAAAGCTTTTTGTTCATTCATTTCTTCTTCATAAAAAGATATTGCATCTAATTCTCAACCCACCCAGACTCGGAAGTCTTCTGTTTTTGCAAACAAATGCTTTCACTAACATTCAATATCATACCAGCATTGTAGAGACACAGATCGTTTGTGTAGTTTGTACAAGAAGAGGGCCAGGGGAAGGGGTGCGATATGTTTGGACTGCTACTTGTATGACGTGTATGGGAAAGGCGAGGGGGTGATCAAACTTACTTGCATAAAAAAACATTATCCGCACCCCATGACCTGTATTTGTTGGACGGATAATTCTCGTCACGAGAGTAGAAGGGTAAAACCAAAAGAATGACGGGATGAAAAGAAGATGTTTCTGCAGCTCCACCACCAATCCGAATATTGATCGGCATTGTTCGTGGGTTTGCAAACTCATTTTGGAAAGTTTCGGGGTAGCAGCCATTGTTGGAAGTGTAACGGAGCATCGGTCGGACTTGTTGTAATTTGGATCTCTTGTCATGGCACCGACATTTCAAGGTTGCCTGTCGAGTTCCTCCAGCATACACACCACAACCCAGACTGAACTCCTCCCTGTACGCACCCACACCCTCCCACCACAGTACGCCTCTGAATAATTATTTTATCTAATCGTCACCGACAGTGACAAACGAAGGCGCTGCCACTGTTCGCGGCAGTACGCCGACGGTAGCTCCTTCAAAGAACGAAAATGTGAGTGTTGTAAACACGTCTGGCGGATATATGGTGGTTGGATTTGCGTGTATTTCCATCTCTCTGCGGTGTGGCTGGCAACGTGCCTGCCTCACTTCAGGGGTTGAGCATGCCTAGTTCGAAACTGCCTCTTGAATGCACCGTGTGAACATTATCCGAGTACGTTTGAGTGCTGCTGGGACCAAGGTGGATGCAGTTATGTCGATTTTATATTTCCATCGGTACACTCCCAACAGGTGAATAATTAACATACGCACGGTTATTTTCTCCCAACCGGCGGACTTGCATTTCCTGGTGCTCCTGCTCGCCCTTCAGCTCTGCTGTTTCAGGTGCGTTCTCTCTGTCCTCAGGCCTCGGTGGCCTGGCCTGCCGTTTGGCTTTTATTGTGTCGGTATATATTTTTTATTCCTCACTATTATTTTACCGTTGTGGAGGGGGAGAGAGGGTGCAGTGTAAGTGGAAGAGAAAGTTTCTGTTGAGACTTGCTTGTACGGTTGTGAATTAGCTTTGTCATTTTCTCTCTTACTTTGCTCTTCGTGGATTCTCCTTGCAACCTTGCTCGTCGTGTCGTGTCTGACATGATCATATAATCTTGCGCAACAGTTGTGGGGCCTTGTTAGTGAGGTGACAACCCTCCCTGTGTTGCTGGAATGTTTCAACGGTCATGTCCTTGGGATTGATGAAACGTGTTCAGAATTTATTTAAATGGCATTTTTTTTGTTTGTTTGTTTCTTTGTCATGAATAACAAAGTTGCTGCTAGTTGGTGTTTCCAATTTATTCCACCAATCAACAGACAGGTGTTTGCTTATTCTTTATGCCAATTGTTATTTAAATTGAAACCTTTTCTTGTATGCTGAGGACTTAGACTTTAAAATAAACATAGGGAGGGTGAGGAGATGGGGGTGTTTTTACCAAAAACAAATGCCGCAAATCCAGAATGCGTAACTCGAAGTGAAGGGGAAAGGCATAATGAGATGGATTATCTTCTTTTTCTCTACACCTTGATCCCAACAGTGAGGGGTCGGCCGCTCGGATGCGCCTTCTCCATTCCCCTCTGTCTTCTGCTTATTCCTCTCTCAATCCCATGTTCTTTTGAGGCCAACAAGAAAATGTGGTGCACTCATGATTGATCTCTCACCTGCCTATGACACGGTATGGCACCGCGGCCTGCTTCTAAAGCTATATAATGCTCTTCGAGACAGGTGTATGGTACAAGTCATCAATGACGACATCTCCAACTGCTGTTTTGGTGTTTGTAAATGGAATATCAAGCTGGACTAGGACCCTGAAGAATGGTGTCCCCCAATGATCTGTTCTTGCTCCAGCACTTTTCAACCTCTATACAGCTGATTTGCCACACACTTCTGGTATGAAACTGGCCTGTGAAGATGACTTAGCCATTCTAAAGACCTGTGACGCTTTTCATGGCGTAGAGCAGGCCTCGTCATGTGATATTTACACACACTATTACCATCATGACGACTCCGTCTTTAATGTGCTGAAGACCACCTGCTCAGCTTTTTTGAGCACCAAGGATTCCAATGGACAACTGCAAGGTTGATTGATTGGTACTGTACTCTAATTCCTTTTACCAACACACCGACCTACCTTGGTACGATGTTGTGTACGGCCCTTACTTTCCACACTCATGCTGCGGATGTGGCTGAAAAAATGGCAGCAAGGGTCAACCGGCTAATGAAACTAGCAGGCCATGACTGGGGAGCAGATTTCATAACCCTACACTCTACCACACTGGCATTGGTTAATGCTCCAGCAGAGTACTGTGTAGCTGCTTGGGGTAGAGCGTGCACACAAGGAAAGTGGATGTCCAGCTCAATTATGCCCAAAAAGTCATCAACGGCTGCCTCAGACGGACATCCACCCACCACCTACCTCTCCTCGCTGGCATTCCGCCTCACCACGTAAGGCGAGAAGCCGCAACCAGACATGCTGTACTTAAAGCTTCTGACTCTGAAGTTCATCCCCTCTACAGCAAGATGCATGAACCACTGCAATGTCAACGACTTGATAGTGGGAAACCTTTCAGCAGGGCAGCAAAGCCTTACATCGAGGCCAACAGCTTAGAGAGCAGACAACAGTGGCTCCTCTCAGAGTGGAAAAGGAGGCAACCTGAAGGGAGATTGCAGCATCTGCCACCTATTTCCACCTCACTAGTTGGCTGCAGACTTCCAAGAAAGGAGTGGTGCCGCATGAATAGACTGTGTGCAGGCATTGGATGCTTTTAAGGCTTGCATGTACACCTGGAACCTGGCTGACACAGCAAGCTCTGATTGTGGAGAGCCTCAAACTGCAGAACACTTGGTGGAAGAGTGTCCCATCCACTAGTTGGTAGGAGGTTGGAACGATCTTGCACAGCTTGATAAGTAGGCCCCAGAATGGTTGAGATCTGCTGGTTTTACATCTTGAATGGCTGACGATCAGGGCACATGAAAGAAGAAGTAGAATGCTACACTCTTCAAATCGATTATATCTGTCTGCATACATAAATGTTAATACTTGGTATCATATTTGTACCATGTAAAAACTGAAAAGGGATGCATTGAAACAAACACTGCATAGAGTTTTTGTTCTGGTTTTGTGGTGCAGAACTGAACCAAATCAACACATCATCATTAATTGTCCAGAATAATGTTGTTTGATTAAAAAGATATAAACAAAATATATATAGATTAATTAATAATAATAAGTTATATATATGAAAAGCAGACCCACTCACATCTCTCACCTGCAAATGGAGGGAATAACCAATTTGCTCTCACCATCAATTACCCCAGGTGGCTCGGATTATATAAATAAATTGACTCCTCCCATGATGCTCTTCTCGCTGAAGAAAGCTGCATAAAGCAACCATGAAAAGCTACACAAGGTAAGCCCTTTGCTGTTTCAAACCATTCCCAGAGTTCTTCCACAGCTGTAACGACATTCACAAATAGGACACACATGACAATCCCAATGCTGCACATTCCCTCAGCTGCCGGATCAGTTTCATCGCTTATTAGCGAATCATCAGTGATGGCGTTGACAAACACGTACCAGTTTCGGTCTGCGCTGTCGCTGATGATTCACCAATAAGCTGTGCCCAAAATATAGTGCTAAGCCGCTCTCTCGCAGCGGGAACGTTCGTCAGGCAATTTGTGAGCGGTATTCAACACCAAGGCTCAGAGACTCCGCACGGCCTCTTCGTGCGTCGATTGTCCTCACTGACCCGCCGCTCTCAGAATGGCGCCATCCCCTTCGGTGACAAACACAAGGCTCGGGGTCTATCTCTCATGACCCAACCAAGAACCAAAGGCCAGTGTCTTGCTCAGTACGCGAGCCAATTTGCCTCGGCACGAATACGAGAATTGTGCTGTCTTCGTCATGCGTCGAAGGAAAGACAGCCATAAAGCCTTGTTCTTACAGGCCATCTCCGAGCTACGTTCTCTCTCAACCGCGTGCGTCCCTCTCACCAAACTCGTCCAAAAACCAAGCCAACAACCTCCTCGTTTCTCTATCTCTCCTGACGTCACACCGAACCCGTTCCACCTCTGGGCATGGCTTGCTCGCACGAAACCCAGGAAGGCAGAGCTTCTGCTGCGCGGCATGCCTGGTTCGCTTGTTATTATCGTTGTGGTTATTAGAAAAGCGCACTTCATCCTGGTTAGCTTGTAAATGCAAAAACGTAGGAGTAGGTCCAGGGGGGGGGGGGGGGCAATTACATACCGGGGAAATATCCTTAATCCCCATCTAATTAACACCACACCACCACCCTGCGTGGTGACACATAACACTTAAGCTCACAGTTTCCCTACTTGATTACATTGAGGTGGTCTCCTTCACATCCACAGACCAAATAACTCTATTTAATCCTAACTTTCCTATGAAATTCCTCCATCTATTTTTGTTTTTATTAGGTGCTTTTATCTCCATTTAATTTTTGAAATAACGTGATAAGTTGGTATATTGCATCTTCCATATGCTCTTGTCCTGTATCTGCCTTTCATCATCGACTTGAAACAATAGCTTTAATTAAATGTTGTGTTATTCCATCCAATGATGTCCATCTTTTTTACGGTTTCGTCTGTGCTTAAATAATGTGTTCATCAGAAGGAAAATTGTGAGTTTAGCTCATTTCTAACAGACGTTTGCTGTTTGTCATTTGTCATTTCATTGCTGTCATTTGTCATTTCCATTCCAAACCTCCTTCCCACAATTCTTTTCCTGCCTACTCTGGCATTAAACTCACCCGTTAATAGTAAAATCACCCAAACATTCATTTTTCAGATAATTTTGCACTATTTGGTGCAGTTTTAATTTTTGATAGTTATTGTTTTTAAATTTTATTTCATGAGCAGAGCTTACAGTTGTAGCATAAGCTTGTTCTGTCTTCACTTTGTCCCACATTAGTCTTTCATTGTTGCATTCATTACCCCATCAATGGACACTTGTGGTAATTCCTGAGGAAACCTTTGGCTCTATGAATGTCCTGCCACGTCCTGAACGAAAGTGCTGTCAATTGTCAGAATAACTAAAGTGTGCAACCCTTGACTGATTTATTTTTAAATAAATAAGTGCAGGTTCATGGAGGAGCTAAACGACAGAGCAGCAGCTTTATAGACTGAAAAGGGAATCGGCAGACAAAACACACAGACCCATCACAGACGAGTCGTTGAGTGGCAGGGATGCAAGAGGGAGAGAAAAAAAAAAACTTGAGACACTAGGAGAGTGGCAAAGATCAGAGGTGGCGATCTGCAGTATACTTGAAAGACCGGAAGGAAGAGCACAAGGCAATGGATACAGCGAGTCAGTTCCATTGGCAAGAAAGTAGAAATATGAAGGAATGGAGGTGACCTTCCATCTTTGACTTGGGAAGGGAAACCAGGTGTGGGTTTTTGGAATATCCTGCTTAATCCTGGGGAGGGGTAGAGGTTGGTCCTGGGTGGACAGAGGTAAGAGAATGCAGGTGAATCAAAGCCACAATATTTGCAGCATTAGGTATGTTCAGCACACCAGAGATTTATGTTTGATTGCAATTGTGTTGCACACAGGCTTTTCGAGAGGAGCTCGAGTCATTGATTGACGAGCAGATGCAGAAGGGACGCGATGCTTCCGGGTTATTGGCCCTGCAACAGATCGCTGATTACATGCTTATGTCACCTGCGCAGCATCTCATTTCTCCTGGTGGCATCACTGGCCTCAATATGGGTATGACAATGTGTGGTGCTATAATTTTAAGGTCTGCATTCATCTGTCATTTCCATAGTTGTGAGAAAGTACAGGTGCTTTGTTGTTGCTGGAACACGGCTATCATTCTCCACCTTTTTACTATTATATTCTTTATGTGAGTCGTGAGTCTGATTATATATATATGTATATATATGTATATATATATATAATGTCGCGTCGACTGTCTGCTAAGGCTAATCCCACCATGCCAAAGCGATGTGCTTTGCGAATGGCCGATATCAAATGGGATCACACCCGAGTGGCTTGTGTGGTCCCTCGGTGCCCTGGCCAGAATACTATTCCCGCCGGTCTCGTAAAACAAATTTGCTTTTCCACGATGTATCTCCCCCACTTATTTTCACAAAGCCAGGTTGAAAGTTTGTGCATGCGAGGAAGGTAATAGCAGGTCAACACATGACACCTGTGCTTACGGAATAACAGTTTATTGAAAAGACACAGGATGACAAAAACGGATTATCCCGAGATGATAGATAGACTGACACGAATACAGGGAAATAAATAAATACACTTCACGATCCGTTAAAAAGGAAAGCACTTGAATAGAAATAATGTTCACTCACAATGGTGGTGGGGGGAGGGGGGCAGGCAGGGTCTTTTAAAGGATACCGGGGATTAATACTGCTACACCACAAGCAGGTCTCCAGCCCACAGCATGGAACAGTCCACAACTGCGGCACCCCAGCAGAGAGGAGAAGCATCCAATAGGGCAGATGGCAGAGAGCATAGTGGTAAAAGAAGTTGAAGCGCATTCAGATACAAGAGAGCTGGAAGGATGGCCAGAGACGAGAGCCAAGAGAGCGAACAGCTTGTGTACAGACCCTTTTATCCCCTCCTCCACGGCCATGCCCAAACACGAACTGACGACATCCAAAACCACTCCTTTCCTTACCTTACCTGGTGCCTCACATGGTTTACAGAGAGGACATGTATGGATACACTTTCCAACATAATGTATATTGGCTGTCAACTCTGCCCCCCTCAAGGCATACGTAATAACAGAACTTCACTCTAACTGGCCCTCGCTTAGAAAAACTATGTTCTAAACTATGCAAACACACTGACCACGTTAACTTGATATGTTCCTCTTCGAACGTAAAGGCCAGTACTCGTCAACAAATACAGAGGTAAAACAAGAACAAGATGTTTCAGGCAATGACTCTCTTCATCTGAGCAAAATGAGATGTGATGGGGGTAAAGGTTGATTTAGGGTGGTAGTGAGGAGACGAGGTGCATATGTCACAGCTTCATCAGGCATCAGGGTACATATGCGGTGAGAATGACTCATTTTGACACCTCATGAAAGGGAGGGGTCAGGGTTTAGGTGCCAAGAGTCAAGGAGACTGTGAGGAAAGGGGAAGTAATTGGGAGGAAGAGAGAACTGAAAAAAACAGAGGTGATGGGGAGGTTTAAAGAAAATAGACTACAATAACTCGACGAAAACAACTTTAAAAAGGAGCGAGGACATGGGGGAGAAAGAGAAGAGGAGAGAGGGAATTGGAAACACGAGAAGAGATAAGACATGCAAAATAAAATGGGGAAGAATGATTGTAAAGTTGTATGTGATGGAGGTATAAGTGAATGAAGAGCACTCTTTAATTGTGTGGGGGGCCAACGTCCCAGTCATGAAGATTGGGTTTGTTTTTTACACTTTCAACTGTCTAGTACTGGAATCAAAGAAAATAAAAATATCGAAGATTGCTATGTGACTCAACAAATGTCCTGGAATATTGAAATGTCGAGCCACAGGCTTTGAGAAATTTGTGCTGTTTGTTTGTGCATCGAGCAAGTGTTCACGGAAACGATCGCTCGGTCTCAACGATATAAACCTGCTGCAGAGATTGCATGTGATTCTTTGGACATTCACGAAGATGCAGTCAAAACTTTAACCCAAAAAAATTTTGATTCCTGTGTTCAAAATGCTTGTATTGGTTGAAAGGTTTTTCAGCAAATTCCATGATCTCCCACTTGCTTGCTCGTCCCTAATGTTCCTTCGACGCATGCACCTCTCACTCACGCCCTCTATCAACTTTCGCCTCCATAACGTGTTCCTATTATGCTCTGATGAAGGTGTAATACCTAAAGCATTGTATTCTGGCTTTCCACAGCAGTTACAATACTTCCAACAACATTCTATTGATTCCTTCTAGTTGTTCTTGTCTGCCAAAGCAGAACAATGCTAATCTTGATGGATAAACTAGTTTTCCACAATTGATCTGTAAACAGCTATAGTGCCGCTAACACAATATCTTTATTGAACAATTCGAACATCTCATTAGCTTGATAATCTAACCACAAATTTTATCATTCATCTAATTTTGTTCCTTATCCTTAACTCTGTTGCACTTGAAAATAATATGGTAGGCAGTCCCAAGTATTTTGTTCAATCTAAGAAATGTTTACAGAAACAGATTCAGAAATTTGGTGCTCCATTCAGAGTTGCGATCAATCAAACTGTTGGTGAAAGTCTTGATGGTATAACTGCACAACAGAAGCAGTTACCTTCAATTTTCACAATGGGTGCACTTGAAAGGCAGATGATAAAGATCAAAATTAAGACCATGTATGATTGAGTTGGCACAGTGCAATGGAGAAAGAATGCTTATTAAAGATTCATTTGGTTATGACAGATAATGTGGTTACGAGTGGCAATGGCTTCTGTTGTTTGGAAGCAACTAGACATCGGGATTTTCACAAACGAGAGATCTGTGGAATTGCGAAGGCCATGAATATCATGGAGTGTGACCATCAGGATTGCAAAAGTCTTGTACATGCAGCGCACTCCAAACAAAGGATGCTTTCTGTGTTGGTCCTGCTGCTCACTGAGTTTGAAAGGCCCATCCACAAGATCTGAGCAATGATGAACTTGTGTGAAATCTCTGCTGAATGTGCTCACGCCTCCAGACAAGACTACAGGAGCAAGCATGAGCGAAGACAGCTGGTGTGGTATCCCAATGAGGGTGATCCACAGTGATGACTGCTTGAGCTCTCTGTCCATGCACTTTAATGTTTTTATGAAGCACATTCGTTTGGCTCCCAAAGACCAATCGTACAGCCACACCTCGTCTCTCTTAAATTTTACCAATCAGTTGTGGGAATGTCATGTGGTATGGCATCAGCAAGTTTACCACCGTTGATGCAGTCTTATCCACCACCTTATATAGCATGTCCAAGTACTGCACAACTGGAGTTTTTGGTACCAATAAGAAGGCGATTTGTGTTCTAGTGTTCAAATATATAATTCAATTGAAAGAAAATAAAGATTGGAAAGGTCATAAAAAAAAACAACTAAATTACGGAAGTTTACCGTCGTTGATGCACATGCACAATCGGGACAAATTCGTAGCCAAAGTACTACTAAACTACAGGTTTGCTTTCCGATTCGTGTTCAACATGTAACATGCAATTTAAATTAAGTTGTTCCTCAATCATAAACTGACATTTGTGGATGGACGGACGGACAGACAGACAAGTGAACCAATTGCTTAACCCCACTTTTCGCTTCGCATGCACGGGATAATTATGATTAAGAGTATCCAAATTACCCCATGCGAAAAGTGGGGTTAAGCAATTGATTAACTTTGTCTGTCTGTCTACAAATGTCAGTTTATGATCGAGGAACAACTTAATTTCAATTGAATGTTATATGTTGAACACAAATCATCAGAACCGGAATCGGAAAACGAACCTGCGGCTAGCAGTACTTTGGCTCCAAATTTGTCCCGATTGCGCATGTGCACAGAGGAGTAAGACTATATTTTTACTGTTTGCCTGTCTGGCAGTCAAACAGAATTGAAAAGAATTCCAAACAGGAAACTTACTGTTTTTAAGGATGTCATAAAGGACACAAACAGCCACTAATAACTAATGTAATGTGTTAGATAAGGTGGTGTAAAAAACACTGCATCAACAGCGGTAAACTTCCAAAAAGGTTTTTTCGACAACCGTCAAAATCTTTATTTTATTTCAATTTAATTTTATATGGACTTGAACTCTGTGTAGTAGAACACAAATCGCTTTTTTGGCACTTTCAAAAGCATTTCTTTATCAGTAGTTGAACAAAATATTACGGCATTTTACATCATCTCGACCCATCAAATTTGCTGCTCGTAGACTCCCCCCCCCCCCCCACCCCAAAATGTCCTTTTTTTCTTTTTTTTCTCAACACTGTTGAGTAAGGTGTTCTATGAACTCTCTAGTTTTAAAGTGACATTGCAGCAAAATGTAGTACAAGCCATAATTACTCGTCAAACAAAAATAGCACCACAAAATATGTGAAGATTCCCATTTTGCAGCAACATATGTTGTGTCGTGTTTTTAGTTTTTTTCCTCCAACCAGTGGTGGTACTTTTTTCTTTTTGTTAACTTTATGCAAGAAATCAAGTTCTGCTGCTAGCTGCCTTTTGATGGCATACTCCAGTATTTCTATCTCCAGCAAATTCCAATGCAAGTGATCATCACTGAAACAACTTTTGCTTTCAAAATCTTTACCATTTCACAGAGGTGATGCACCTTATGCATCTCATACTCTGTGTATGTTCACTGTGCAGGTTGTAAATTCAATATACAGGTAGTGGACAAAAAATGGAAACTCCTTGGTAAATGAGGGACATCAAGTATATTGAAAGCAACAACTTCCACACAGGTGTGACCCTTGTGTTAATTAAGCAAATCACATCTCAGCATGCTTGGAGTCATGTGTAAAAATACTGCACCTGCCCGGTTACCTATAATTATGGCTGGCATAGCTGCAAGAGGAGACCTCAGTAACTTTTGGCAGAAGCTTTAGTGAGAGACAGCTCAGCTTGCTTACGTTTCATGAGCAACGGTGTCTCAGGTGATGTCGGCATGGAACTCCAAGGGAAAGACATCGTCGGCAAAGGCAAACAGTGGGCGGAAGTGTATATTCCAGGATAGTGATATCCGTGCATTAATTTGAAGTGCAAGGCAACACAGGCGAACAAATGCAGAGAAGTTGACTGTAAATTTCCACCTGGGGTGTGCGCAGCCAGTTTCATCAAAAACGGTCTGCCGAGAACTCCACAGAGCGGAATTCCATCGTCGGGTTGCAGTGTACAAACCTCATCACACCTGGCAATGCACGTTTGTGAGTCCAGTGGTGAAAAGAGCACGGGCAATGGACTACCGAGTGGTGGAGAAATGTGATATGGTCATATGAATCATCCTTCACCACATTCTCGACAAACAGACAAATGCACATGTGGCACCAACCTAAAGAACTCCACAACCCTGAGTGCTTGGTTCCAACAATGAAGGGTTCTGGTGGTTCTGTAATGTTGTGGGGTGCATTTTCCTGGCATGGTTTTGGTGCACTCATTCCCTTGGAAAGCAAGGTCAATGCCAATCGCTACTTATTGGTACTGAGTGATCATCTTCACCCCATGTTGCAGCATTTCTTTCCTGCTGGGAGGGGTGTCTTCCAGGATGACAATACCACCATCCACAGAGCACGTATGGTGGCCCAATGGTTTGATGAGCATGACACTGATGTTATCCATATTCCATGGCCTTCTCAGTCACCAGATTTGAACCCAATCGAGCATTTATGGGATATTCTGGAACGCCGCCTGAGACGGCATTTTCCACCTCCATCAAACAGGTGTGAGTTTTTCGACTTTTTAGTGGAAGAATGATGCCGCATCCCTCCTGTATAATTCCAACGCTAGTGGACTCTATGCCACAGTGCATACAGGCCATACCGGCCACACGCGGTGGCCCAATGCCCTATTAAGTCACTTTGTATTGGTGTTTCCATTTTCTTTTTTTGTCCACTACCTGTGTGTCTTGACAGTTTTGCTTTATGGTATTGACTGTGTGCGCTTACCTTTTATTTTAGTCCACAACTATACTTGCTTGTTAATACCATTAACCATCCTCGTATATCTATTTTATCCACCGTACAACCATTGAACAGGCCTTGGTGTAGTTGTTCCAGTCAATGACCTTCGTGGATCTGACTCATCAGCATATGCCAAGGGTGAGAAGATTTTGCGCTGTAAACTGGCCTCCTTGTACCGTGTCGTGGACCTTTTTGGTTGGTCTGAGCTGATTTACAACCACATCTCGGTGAGTTGCTGTCTTGTTGATCCCGTTGTGCCAAGCCCTGGGCTGACATATTTGCCTTGTATCACACCATGTATATCATATCTTTCTAGCTCAAAATCCCAGCAACAGTGGCTCGGTTTGATTAGCAAGACCATGATTCATTGAATCAACGATGCCAACTTTAAAATATTTGAAATGGTGTAATTGCAATTTCATGATTAACCTCCTGAATTTTCACTTTCAAAGCAATTTCAAAACGTTCCTGACTTTATTCACATTCTTAAAGTTATAAAATAACTTTTTTGAATGGGTTCTGTTTTATCGGCATTTAAAATAATCTGAAATATATATCGTTTAGATATCCGAATGAAGATTGAAGGTCTTTTCTACATGTTTAATTGGGGTTCCTGCTTGTGGTGTAGTTAATTGGTACTCTGTTATTCCGTGCCATGCTGCTTTGCTTTTCTACCATACAGGTACGAGTGAGTAAAGAACAAGAACATTTTTTGCTCATTCCTTTTGGCCTGCTCTTCAGTGAAGTCACTGCGTCAAGCTTGGTATGCAACACATTTTCTCATTAATGTGCTTCTATTTTTATACTCGAGTCTCGGTTCATGAAGTAGTTAAACGACAAAGGGTGGCAGGTTTACAGATTGCCAAAGGGTGTAGGTACGATTGACATATCCAAAGAGGAAAGGAGGAATGACACAAAAACTAGCAGCATTGGCCTGGAAAGTAACAGAATGGGAACGAATCGGTCTGTGTCGAAGCGATCGTGGATGAGCACAGGAGGTGATGAGAGGCAGCACATTTGAAGGACTGAATTAAGGAGACTGAGACAACAGACACAGGTAAACTATCCTATGATCAGGAATGTAAGGAGATTAATGAATACAGATGGGCATCCTGTACTTTGGCTGAGTACGACTCCCTGTCGTACTCCAGCTAGAATTTCAAAAAGCTGCATTTCTCCATCGGTTGAGAGCATCTTGGCATCGGCTATGTATCCCTTTTCTTCTTTGAAAATGCCTTCACAGGTTGATGACTGATTCCTTTTGCTGTTAGGATCTTCATTATCTTGCCACAATGGATGGAGTTGGTCTTTTTGAAAGTCAATAAATATCATTATTGCAGGAAGGTTGTGAGCACAAATTCCTTCTATTAGCCTTTGTAGTACAATAATGTATCCAACTGGCATCCTTTCCACCTGAAATCCATTTTGGTTTGGCCTCAGGTGTTGATTAAGAGCAGGATTGATTCCTTCAAAATCATTTGATTGTAGATCTTGGCAGTCTTCGGATTTGTGAAGAAGTGAAATTGATCTGTTGTTGAAATTCCAGCATAAGTCAATGTTGGTCGCTGTTGTGATGATGGACCAGTCTTGACTGGAGAGAGCACATGCTAATCCAGGCTCCAGACCAGTCGGCTTTACCAAATTTCCATACAGGCCTGCGCCTTGTGGTTCTTTGACAACTGCCAAAGAAATGCCAACTTTTACCAACACATGGCCAGAAGAGCCCAGAGGAGCAAGTCAAGTTTGAGGAACAACTATGACATGACAAGGCCCCAGTAATCAATAGTTGTCATTTGGGGAAATCTGTGTTCCTTTTCCAACAGTCATTTCACAGAGTGACTCAGCACCTCACCCATGTACTGACATGCTGGTATGGTGGCAGTTGGTCTTCACAGATATGGAAAGTGAGCAGGTGTGAGAGGAGAGCAGAGTGTCAGTGTTTGCAGAGAGTGGCTCAAATAATCCAGGAGCAAAGACCATGCTAGATGGTGATTGTTCAAACCCCCCCCCCCCCCCGCCCCCACAGCTTCAGTCTGCTTTGATATTCTGGTAGAATGGACCCGGTGGATCAGTTCCAGACAGTATTGTGGTTTCAAATTGTGGTATAGATTTGGAAGATATCCACTATTATGTAAACGAGGAGGGCCAGCTCCGACGGCTGCCAAAAAATAATGAGTAGGGGTAAATAAGTGTAAATATCTTTGAACAGACTCGGCCAATTTTCAAGATTGAGACATCAATGTGTTCATGTAACAGTGCTGTATTGGAATTAGTCCAGTTTTCGGTTACTTATTGTAATATGCCACTGGAGGTCAAAATGTCACACAATGCTTGGTTTTTGAAGTCTTCAGCGAGGCCGCCTCCCAAATGAATATTCCCATGTTAATATGCATGATCTCGGACTACATTAACTGTCACTCGTTGTTTATAGTATTAAGTAAACATACAGACAATATCCACAATCCATATTTGTAGCAATTGATGATCTTGTAGGAATGGATGCAACTTGAAATGAATTTATAAGTCCCTTGTATGTATATACATAGGTGCAGTTGTGTGAACTTGCTGTCTGTCGCAGTTTTTAGTGCATGTTTTCATCATCAGGGATCGTCCATCGATGTTCTTGGGTTCTGACAACTTTTGTCAGCCATGCAAGCATACCGAGGCCTCAGTGCATGGCTTGCTGTTGTATAGCTACAGCCTGCTCGGCTACACGAGGACTGCTGACAGTGGCAGGCACTCAGTTCTACAAGTGCTTGTGGTGCTGCACAGGCTGTAAGATACGATTCACGATTTCGCAGTCACGTTCAGCAGCAGGTGGCAGATTCTGTGTAGGCTGCAGTGTTTTCGATACATCTACCTGGTAGTTTGCTCGTTTCATATGTTGTTGTAGGCTGTCTGATGTAGGGAGGAAACCTTCATTTTTTGGTCCTTTCTCACAGAAGAGCCAATTCCTCACATCGTCTGTTGTACTTCCAGCCTTCCTATTTGTTGTGTCGAGTGTACATATGAAACTCTCACATGCTTCTGCAGTACTACTACTCGGTTTTGGTTTCCACACTGTGCCAGATTGGCCTGGTGCTCTTGATTGCCAAACAATACATTGATCACTTTCTTTTTGTCGATTCTTGACTGAGTTGTTGGAGTCACAACCTGTCGGTGCATGAAATCCTGGCAAGGCCTTGCACAGCTGTGTTCCTATTTCCCCTGCCAGATCCTGTGCATAGGTATATACCTAACTTTGTATTTTACTCCTGTGTGGAAACACAGCTCCTGGCAGTTGAGGCCACTGTAGTGAGTGGCACAGCGGACGGTAACGTCTGTGTCTGGTGACTGAATTACATTCTTCTTGTGCACACGCGATGCATGTTGTGCATGTCATAATAGTCCATCTGCCTCCTCGTGATCAGATTTCAGGTCTTCACAATGTCGCTTGGTCACTGGAACTGACGTCTGAACATTTTTGAAGCCACCATTGAGGACAAGTTGCTGACCTTCAGGCAGGCTATCTTCACCTCTAAGGCATCAGCTCTTCATTTGTCATGAAGCCTCCCCTTATAGGATAGGGATAGGCTTATACCTGTTGTAGGGTTTGTTTGTACAATTGAAGACCTGAGTGGAAGAAGTACTTTAGTCACATTTTTTGGGTAAAGTGAGTTAGAACCAGGAACTCCATCTATAGCATGGTAACAATCCATATCTGGAATAATTTTGCTTAAGTACTTCTTGTGACTTAAGTACTTTCACTCGGGTCTTCAATCAGTGCCCGCAGTTTTTAATGGTACCTCAGAGTTAAAATGACGTCGTCATTTTTTTTGGGTGGGGGGGGGGGGGGGGGGACCATTTTATCCCTAGATGGCCCTCAAACATTTTCAAATGCAAATCATCTTCAAATTTCAAGTCAATGGGATGAAAATTGAGGATTTTAGAAATACCACCCTAGTTGTTGACTTTAGGCCTATGTTAACCTTTTGGTCTTTGCTGACCTCAAATATAATTGACTGGTTGAATCCAGTGACCTGAAATATAAATCATCTTCAAATTTCAAGTCAATCGGATGAAAATTGACAATGTTAGAAACACCACCGTAGTTGTTGACCTTTGCCCTATGTTGACCTTTGACATCAAAAATAATCGGCTTTTTGCTTATGACGAACTCGACCATATGGTGAAGATTGGTTTAAAATTGTGACCTGCAGGTGACAGAAAGACAGACAGACAGACAGACACAGATAGACAATAACAAAATCGACTGACCAATAGACTTGAAAAATCTTCGCTTTTGCAAGAAACAAACGGACCCAAACGCAATCAATACCTTCTTGTTTGGCAAGGGTAACAATATGTTTTTATGCAGAGACTTGAATCCAAATATACTTCCTAGGGTTGGGGGGGGGGTGACCAGTGAGGGGCACAGTTAGTGAGGAAAGTATACAGGAATTGCCACGTGGAGTGATTCCACCACCTGTGCAGGAATTGTCTTGTCAGTGCGGAGGAGACTATAACCAGGGACATGCACAGAAGAGTGCAGGACGTCCAGCGAAAGGAATGTTTCCGTGAGACGTACAGTATGGAGGGTTAGGGAGGGTGAAGAACTCACCAAGGAGTGATTCACTCTTGAGACTTTCTTCTGTTTGATTCTGTTGTTGGCTACCATCAAAAGTACATGTTCTCTTCACACGTATGTTTTCCACCACCCCACCCTCCCCCCTCTCTTTTATTTCCCTTCCAACCAACCAATCATTTTCTTTTCCTTTGTTTTTTTGTTCTTCATTTTTGCTTGCTACATACAGTAAGTCCTCGATTTACATTGTTTTGCCTGATGACGTCTTTTCCAGAAGTGCATCCCCAATGTAAATAGAGGACTTGCGGTCGTTGAAAACCTATTAATTATTTGATATAATTGGGTTTTCAAAACCTCCATGTTAACGTAATGTAAAAGTAAGCGAGCTCAAGTCTTAATATCTTAATGGAGAACATACCTGGATGCTTTTCCACACAGGTGAAGATGAACCTTCAAGGTGATTTGCTGGACAGAGGTAGTACCAACCTGGGTGTGAACAAAGCTGGGTACTTGCTGCATACGGCCATCCACTCATTTCGCCCTGACATCTCCTGCATCATCCATGTGCACACACACGCCGGTGCCGCGGTAAGCTCTGCATCTCTCGAGCACTGGAAATAATTTAGCTCACTTCTACGAGCATTGCTTTGTGTCTCTTGCTCGAAGAGTCCTTATTACCTCCGAAGGTGGATGGAGGTTATGATTTCACCCCTGTCTGTCTGTCTGTCTCTGTCTGTCTGATATCGCAAAAAGTTGTGGACGGATTTGGACGAAATTTGGTGACGTTGGGTGTGTGGCAAGGACGAAATGATTCGATTTTGGTGAAGATCTGGATACGGATATGGAGACTAGAATTTTAAAAGTGATTCTTCACCATTGAGCAATCGCACCAAAGATGACATATAGCACGACAATTGCAAACGTTTTGGATGTATTCGGACGAAACTTGGAAGAACTGATTAGGTGCATGACGAGGACGAACTGGTTAAATTTTGGTGAAGATCCGAATCTGGATCTGAATACGACAATTATTTAATTTTTAAAGTGATTCTTCACAATTGAGAGATTGGGTCAAAAATGGTATAGTACTGTGTAGCATGATATTTCAAAAATGTAATGGGCTTGATATGTTCTCGTGGATCAGGCATTACACGGCAGAGGTATGTGCTCTACCGCGTGCCCTTCTCGTTGAAATCATATTTTGTCATCGTGATGATACCTAAAGGCAGAAACATGCATCCAAGACTGAACCATAAAAGTCTAGCTTGTGTTGTTTCCTTTCGAGTTGTTTTTGGTAACCTATGAAGGAATGTATTTACCCTCCACCTCAACCCTTTCTTTGCCTCCTAATGTGAGTGCAGGTATCTGCAATGAAGTGTGGCTTATTGCCAATATCACAGGAGTCTGTTATCATCGGGGAAATTGCCCACCATGACTACGAGGGAATCTTAATCGATGAAGAAGAGAAGACTCGCTTGCAGAAAAGTCTTGGCCCATCGGCCATGGTCAGCCAGTTTGCTTTGTCATTTTGCTTCGCGTCATAAATTGCAATTTAAAATGTCGTTGGCATGACAGCATGGGTGACAGCTCGAGGAACACTTTTGCGGATATGATGCCGTGCAGGGGTTTTGATTCATTTTCTGTGTGTCATCGAGGTAGGAGGTTTTGTTGACAATATTTTAAAAAGTGTGAATATAGAAGATGATGCATTGTTTCAAATATGCATTTTTACGAAATCACAGCAATGGATAACGAACATACACAAAAAAATTGTAAATGTGTCAATAAAAATAATAAAAAGTACCAACTAGAGACTTCATAGAACACCTTACCCCATGCAGTCTTGAGAAAAATGACATGGGAATGGTCTTTTGAGCTCTTGCTTTGCGTTTCCGAGCACAATCTATATTAGCTTCATGAACTCTGAACTGCAGGCGCGATGGTAACCATGCGAAGCCGCTGGGTCAAACGGGGAACAGTCCAGAGCTGAACCTTCTGCCAACTCTTCTTGGAGAAACTGACGATTTTGTAACGATCCTTGAGAAGAAAAAAAACTACACAAACCAAACATATTTTGGACAAGTTTATTTCTGTCTTTGCATCATTAGGCACCGCCATTTTTGTCTGAATCTCACTGTTACTCCGCCCTCAGAGTGTGCGGCAAATTTGATTGGTTGAGACGGCGTAAAGCTTTGCTCAAGTACTGCTAAACTGTGGGTTTTTGGAAGTGCAAACAAGGCAATTTGAGTTCTACACTATTAAAATAGGTATATAATTACATTGAAATGAAATAAAAGTTTTAAAGGCTGGAGGAAAAGAAAAAAAAGAAGAAGAAGAAAAGCCCACTGGATCGGAAGTTTAATGCTGCCGATGCACCTTCTTTCACACCACCTGATTTAACACGTTACATTCTTTCTTCGTTTCTGTTGTTTGCGTCTCTTTTATGATGTCGCTGAAAACAGTAAGTTTCCTGTTTGGACTGATTTTCAATTTTGTTAGACAAAGCAGACAGAGGGGAGGGGGGTGGGGGTGATCCCTTACTCTGTGCGCATGCGTGATCGGGATGAGACTCCGTACAATTTGCCATATTCAGAGCCACTTTACTGCTAAAACTGCAGATTCGTGTTCTGCAGTGTTCAAAATATAAAATTCAATTGAAATAAAGTCGTTCCTCAATCATTGACCGGCGTCTGTCAGACAGACAGAGAGTGAACCAATTGCTTAACCCCACTTTGTGCTCCACATGTGGATTAAACAGCATTCCTTATTATGAGTGCCAACCTCTCAATTTCGAAAGCACTCCAATGTTGTATATGTATAGTAATCCTAAAAGCATTTACAACAGCAAATTTTTTTTCTTATCATCCATTTTGAAAGGGGTAGAGAAAGGATGACAACGTCAACACGTTTTCTTGAGTTCCCATGTAAGAATCGGAAGATTTGTGATGTTTAAGGCAAAGATGACAACCTCTTGCAATATTAAACGCCGGTTTGAAACTCGTATGGCATCTCCTTTACCTCCTTGCTGCAGCTGCTCCAGTACAGAGCGACATTAATCCGAACGATTGCACTCGAGTGCATGTCTTGTGTCTCATGAGTTATGTTTGTACATTGCGTCATTTATGGTCCTTGCCTTGGAGAGTTGCATTGATCGTAACGTAAGGCACTCATACAGGAGTTATGACTCTTTGGAGAGCCGAGAGTAACTAAATGGTGATGAAACTTGTGGCTTGAACATTTTGGGTCCTCGTTTTGGCCAAAACGTGAGGACTCTGAGTTGAATCTCAGGTCATTGTCAGGATATGTTTCGCCTCTGATCCCGATTTAATTTCCGGCAGGTAATGATTCTACGGAATCATGGCTTGGTGGCGCTGGGCCGTAGCATTGAGGAAGCCTTCCTGAACATATACCAACTTGTGTATGCCTGTGAGATCCAGGTAAATCTTCACTGTCTGCAACTATGACATTGGTTTCTGTATTGTCTACGGTAAGGGTATTTATCTATTGTGCACTTGCCTTCGCCATTGTTAAAGCTGCCGTTTTGATTCCAGGTTGTTTAGCGCTTTGTGGTCTTGCAATCCCCCACAAATCTGTATTCCGAAAGAGATTTCATTTTGAAGAAGTTTTAATTGCAAAAAAATATGTGGATGTTGATGTAGTACGTGTAGTGTGTGTACTTCCTGGCCAAAGGAGCTCGTTTTCGAGTACCGGGTCTCATTTCTGCTTTGTACCTGATTTAAACGATGCTATTCCTCTTACGAGGCTTCCTATTCTTTGCTTTATGGAATCGTTTTTGTGCGACGATTGATGGGTTTGTGTTTACATTTTGGCATGACACATTGAGAGCACACTGTTGGAAACTGTTTGCAAGTATCTTGAATTTCCATTCTTTCTGCGTAGTTTACTTTGGGTTTACAGGGTTCTCTCACATCGTGCAAATTTCGATTTTCCAAATACGGGACGTTGTTTTCATTCGTCACTTCATTGTGGTTATTCTCTTGGCCATTCTCTTTCTTTCACGATGCTCTAAAACAGACAATGCATTCATTATGTATCACTTGTTGCTATCAAGGAATTTACGTCCTGCCAGTTGTGAGTGACAATATAAGTTTGTTTTTTGGGGGGAGAAGGGGCAAGAGATTATCGATTATATCCCTAACCTCGCTCTCCCACAATCTTTTGACTAATTTTGATTTCTGCGATTTCCTGTTATTGAGAAGAGAACAAAAACACAAAAACATTGTTTTGGCTGGGATTGGTGAATCTTTAAGGTTGACCAGGTGATCACTAGAAACTATCTCCTCATTTAATAGCATAACTTGCAGCATGTTGATGTAACATGGACATTGGACAACTAGAACGACACTCATTGGAATGCATACCTCTACTAGGCTGAGCAGTATGCGTTTTGTATCCCACTGATAAGCCAGATCTGCATCAGGACCTTAATAGTAATAGTCCATCCATCCAATGGGACCATACTCTGTGCAGAGCGTTGGAGCTGCCTAAGCAGTCTCCTTGGCTATTGGGCATAATCCTGGACAGGTCGCCACTCCGACGCAGGATACCAGCAAGCTGGCACTCATTTTGTCGACCTCAGAAGGATGACAGACTGAGTTAACTCCACCTGGTACTGTATTAATTCAACAGCCAAGCAGGATTTGAACTCGTGACCCGTGGATCCCAAGCCCACCACCCGAACCATTAAGTCAACACCAGGCATACAGTAATAGTAATCGTGAGTTTATTATTATATTCATTGTATGTGATGTGCACATACAGTGAGAAGTACTTTGACAGTGCGTGCTTAAACATTCCCAAATCGAAATTGGCTTGTTCTTGTCACCGACCAAACTCATCCACCAAATTTTGTCATAACTCAACCACAATGTTTAGAGATATCCTGCTATTTATCGTTTTTGGCCCTATCTCTCAATGGTGAAGAATCACTAAAAGAAAAAAAAAA
This sequence comes from Eptatretus atami, assembly GCA_035128595.1. Taxonomy (NCBI): domain Eukaryota; kingdom Metazoa; phylum Chordata; class Myxini; order Myxiniformes; family Myxinidae; genus Eptatretus; species Eptatretus atami. The sequence goes on from CM068963.1 coordinate 5,589,220, forward strand.
CCGATGGTATTCAGAGAATACTTACACTGCGCACTCTTGAGGACTTGGTACAAGCCAACTCTTCTGTTTTGTTTGTTTTTTCAGTTTTTTTTTTTTCTTCTTTGATGCAATATGGTGCCACATCAGTGATCGATGTCACTTTTATCAAAATATATTTCCCATGGGTAGTTGATCAATTGGTTATAAAGTTTTGCATTGATCGGTTAATGGTTTCAACAATTGCAGGGATTTTTTTTTTTCATACTGACCGGATTGAGCATTGCACTTGTCGAATTATGACGTCATAATGAAGGAACCGATGACATCATCATTAACATATCTTATTCCCCATGGGGAGTAAGTACTTGACAATGAGCCGTGCTTCAATTTTTTCCATGGAGCGGTTTTGGAGATGTAGAAGTGCAGAGTTGTTGGTTTTTTTTCTCCAAGACGGCGTCATAATTATGACTTAAAACTTAATGCAGGAGGAGTTGCACCTATTTGGAAAATTTTTGTGTCATCACTTCACCCCGCTTTTCGCTTCGCAAGCGCAGGATAATAACTCTGAGATCCGGATTCGGATAGTCACCAAAATGAATCGATTCGTCCTTGTCACACACCCAACCCATCCACCAAGTTTTTTTTTCTGAATCGGTCCATAACTTTTGACATATCCTGCTCACAGGCAAACGGTGATGAGTGCATCACCTCCGTCGACCTTTGGTGGTGGAGGTAATAATTGATTTAAAATTTTGTTCATTAAGCTCAGTTTATTTGTTATTTATATTTTAATCCAGTGGTACCAATGTAAACAGTGTATTGTCACAGTGTCATCTGCAGGTCTCCCACTCCTGAAACCACAAACTATTTTGTGCTTAATTAATATTTCCACAATAATTTGTTTTTTTTTTATTGTTATCAATACAACCTTTGTGTGGCCTGTTAATTGGTAACTCTGGTTTGAGGTTTCTCATGTTTCGATCTTAAATCCTGAGCTTAATGTTTAAGACTTTGTTTTCAAAAGTTCTTCGATTGTGAAGCCGTATTACCAATGCACTTGTTGCAGCGAGAGTTGTTTTTATTGTTTGTTTTCATGTGACGTGCTAGTTGTGCTCATCATGTATGCTGTTATAGGTTCGCACACTGGCGAGCGCTGGTGGAGTGGAGAATGTGCAACTACTAGACAAAGAGAAGTTGTTCTCTCGTACAGTCAGAGTCGATGTTGCCATGAATAGCCAGAACACCTGTGGGGTTGGTGAGCAAGAGTTTGAAAGCTTAATGAGAATGATGGACAACATGGTGAGGTTTACTCTGGAGTCTACTTATCTCTTGTTCATTGTTCTTTTACCTGACTGTCACACACTCACTCTCTCTCTCCCATTCCATTGTTGTTGTGTTTTTCCCAGGGATACCGTACAGGTTACCCATATCGTAACCCAATTGTGCGGGATCGGGTACGTGCACGTGGTGAGGTCGAGGTGCCTCCCTCTGCGACGGGCTTTATTCTTGACGACGAGCCAGGCCCTCGCTCGCCATTACGGCATCTCGCCGTTGCTAGGCAGCAGCGTGAGCGGGCTCGCTGGCTACATTCGCCCAATGCATACATGCGTGTCGACGCCGGCGAGAGCGATGGTGGCACCAAGACCAAGGTGTGGCTGCCAAGTCGGCCCAGTGCCGCCCATCCCGCCGGCGTGCCCAGCTGTTTCACAAACTGCTTGGTCTGTTCCTCTTTCTCTTCTCTTCTCTTCTCTCTCGCTTCTTCACACTCCCTGTAATATTT
>CM068963.1:5594526-5606781 GCA_035128595.1 Eptatretus atami
TCGTGTATTATGGTTAAATTGCATCACCAGTTCAAATCTGGTATCTCTGTATTGAAACAAAACCACACCAAAAATCTGCAAACGCAGGGTCTACTTATCGGACTAATCAGGCGATATGTTTTGGGGAATTTTTGAATTGGGAGAGTGAAGGTTAACGATTTTTCATTGCAGTGGTGGGAGAGAGGATGATTGTTTTCAGAGTATTATTTGACTGCTTTGCAAAAGTTATACAGCTTTTAGCCTTTTGTTCATTGCCCTTTATCTTGCTTTTTCCTTTTCTTCTTTTTCTTCTTCTCCTTCCTTTTTCCACCACCTATCTTTTCATCTGTGGTGTCATCTTTTGTGAGCTTGTCGTCGTCTTAGGAGTGTTTGTTCAAACCGAGGTTAAACTAGATCTTTTAAAATTGCAGTCGTTTTCTTTTTGAAACATCCAACCTAAACGTTATGCTATTGAACCATTTTTTTTTTGTTTTTTTTTTTGTTTTCAAGGGACAGATTATTGTTCAGTGGACCACATGCTTCAAAATATATAATCAATAATTATTTTGCATTTTGAAATTGATCCTCAAGATAAACCCCTATTTCTAAGAAATCAGCTTCGTCATGTACCTGTTAAAAAGAGCAAGGCTTTTTACAGCAAGAGTGTTTATATTTCGAAGGTTGGCTTGGACATCGCTGAGATGCTGTCACATCACATAAAGACTTTGTTGGTGTTTTAACCTCGTTTGCAGTTTATCTTGAATAATTAGGGGTTTCAAACCATAAACTACATTGTTTCCCAGCATGTATCCCCCTCTCCTCGGTGATCTGATTGGTTAAAAACAAAACATTTTCGCTTACTGGTTACATAGGATGAACAGTGTTGTTAGGTGAAACTATGCAAGTTATTTTCCAGCGAGCAAATCTAAGCATGGATAAAAATGAACAAATTGCATTATACAAACTCGACATAGCTCGGGCATGTGACACAGTCTTACACCTTACTCTGCTTCCAAGCTCTGTCTGCAGCATACGAGGCTACCTTCATTCCTAGATATCTGACTTCCTCAACTCGTGCAGTCAATGTGTATTTATCAACGGAACCCTCTCCTCTCCCAGTGGATGTTGGAGTGCCCCAAGGCATTGTTTTTGGTTGGGTTTCGTTCTGGTAAGTCGTATAAAAAAAGAAAAATATATATATGGGACCTCTCCAAAGATCTGGAAAACTCTCCAACTCTTCCTTTTTGTAGACAGCTCCACTTTGTGTCATACAGCAGCTGCATCACTCTGCTGATATGGAATTGATTAGAAGCTGGTTTGATAAATCAAATGGAGCAAGTCCTTCCATCTTGGAAAATCTGTCTCATCCTTGCACTCTAGAAAGATCGTCAAACAAATCTACCAATTTCCATGGTCAGCCACATGTAAGAGGTCGAGTCCCTTCATCTTCTGGACCTAACCAACAGCGATGACCTCTCCTGGGCCGACCATATAGCAAAGCTGGAGTGCAACGCTAACCTCACGTGAATTGGGGCATCCTCCATTGATCAAAGTCTTTACTTGGAAAATCAGAAGTACTTGAAGCCAACAAGGCCTTTGTCCATAGCTCAATGTAGTACTGCTCTCCCGTATGTCCTAGCATCACATCACGTCTCTCTTGGATTGCTGAGGTGTAGATATCAATTCTGTCAAAATATGATGTTTTTTTTAATCATGAAATTGCTGGCAGAAATCATTTTTGCATCATAGAAAATGTAGGACGGTCATTTGCCTTCACACATCTGATTGCATAAAGGGACAGGGAGAATACAAGGGTGTTTCAAGTTTCACCTGGACTTTTCTGTATTTAAAAGCCGTTTAAAAGTCTCAGCAAAGGCTTAAAATTTGAATGTATTTCTTTAAATAAAACTACTCCAGTGTGAGCGAAGATGGAGGTTTCTCCACTCCGTACAACTCAAGGCCTTAATTTGGCACAAACAAGACGATTCAGGTCAATCCAAAATAAACTAGAATGGCACTCAATCGAGCACGTACCTCCACCAAGCTGAACGGTTTACGTTTTGTACCCCACCGATAGGATCCGGACCACCAGACCTTAGCCAAAATCTAATCCGCTTGTTCTTGTCATCCACTCAACTCATCTACATAGTTTTGTCATAACTCACCCACAACTTTTTGAAGTACTGTGCAATATATATAATTTTGGCCTCATTTCCCAATGGTGAAGAATCACTTTAAAAAAAAAAAATCAAAAACTTCTCGTATCTGGAACTGGATCTGGATGTTCACCACAATCGAAAAATCACAGACAAACAGGGGTGAAAACAACCTCCGTCCACCTTTGGAATCGTTCACCTCCTCGGATGTTTTCCTCAAAAAAAACTCCATTTTAATTGCATCATCAGCTTTTTCAATCTGACTACAGGATTTGATTACAGTTAAAACTTTCCAAAACCAAACCAGCCAACAAAGGCAGTGCCACAGACATTGTGTCGTTTTTACATAAGCTGAACAAAAACCTTACCCCAGCCCTCAAAACTTGTCGAGTACACTTAGACATTTGATTTCCAAATGCGCTCTTGCTCCAATGAAGGGTTGACGCCCGAAGAATCGGATTCATTATGCTTCCCACGGTGGTTAGCACACCTTTGTCAACCTTCAGTTGATAAAAACAATTGTTTGATTTGTCTGCTGATGCAGATTGACCTGCGTCTTGCCAAAGTCTGGATTGTCCTCAACAAGTTACACCTACAGCATGCAATCTCATTGTCACCGCTCCAACAATGTCGGCCGCTTAAGTTTACCTAAGATTCTCAAGGTCAACGACTCCGGTCACCACGTTGTTTCTGCTAATTATAGTTGCCCTGTCAAACTCATTTTACGGTTATCTTGACAAGGTAGTACTCATCTCATTAAATCTCTGCCTTGTTTAATCAACAATGCATAAAATTAAAATATTTGACCAACTTAGGTTTTCTGCCAAGGGTAAGCTTTTATTCCCTCGATATCAAATCTCTGTCCACTCTGATTCCTCATGAGGAGGGGTTTGGGGCACTCTTTGTATCACCTTGTCAAATAACCAAGCGTCGAAACTCTTCCTTTCAACCAAAGTTGTTCTCGCTCCTAATTGCTTTTCGTTTTTGATGAATTCCACAAGTAAACTAATGGGGTCACTCCGGGCACCAAAATGAGTCCCAACTTTTCAAACCTTTGTTTGCTTTGGGTTTTTTTTTCTGGTTCTTTAGAGCAACACATTTTTGTTAACTTTGATGTTCCCACACGAAAATCTTTTGGCCACTGCTTAGATGACGAAAGCTTGACCAGTTAGTCGATATTGTTAATTCCTTTTGTTGTCCTCAATTTCAACTGGGAGATTTTGGCCACTTCTTTCACTTTTCTCGACATTATTGTTTCAGTATAAGGCAACAGCCCAGCCACCACTGTCTATTATAAGCCTAAGGCTCTTTTTCTCTGAAGGGAAAATGCTCGACTTCAGCTGTGCCTCGTTTCTCACGGTGGTTAACATGCTTTTCACTTTCAATTGATAAAATCAGGTTTTAAGAATAATATAAGTTCTCTTACAAGGAAGTTTAACGTAACAGGAGGTCATCAGGCTCGTCAAGCGTGCGCAATGGTTGCCAATCTACGTCTTTGGTATGACTCGGCCGGCGTTCGAACCATCGACCTCCCAGACTCAGATCGGACGATCTTACCATTATGTCACCGAGTCTGGGTAGAATGACATGCTGCACTGGCGATGTCCAGGTCCTTATAAAATATCCATTGAAGCCATACAAGACCTTGCTTTCCGAGGCAACTACATGTCCAAAGCTGGAGAATATTTTGAAAAGTAATTTTTTTATCCTTTTTGCAATATCCTTGCAAGTTTATTTGTAAACACTTCGAAAATGTCTTTCAATCCAGCCAAATATTACATCTCACTTTCTCTCCGAAAGGATCGTATGGCAAACCCTCCTATCTACTTTCTTAACGATCTTCTTGAGGAAGTTCAATCGCTCAAACTCCTGGGTCTCACTATCGGCCATGATTTTTCTTGGGCAAACCATATTTCAAAGTTGGCCTCCAAAGACGGTTGCTGACTGAGCATCCCGTTTCATCCAAAGTCCTTCCTTGGCACACCTGAACTATCCACCAAGAAGGACTTCATCCACAGCTTGATGGAGTACTGCTCTCCCCTTTGGGCTCACTCCCTTGCCTCACGTCTTGCTAAGCTTGACGCCGTGGAAACCAAGGCCTTCAAGATTATCGGAATCTCCCGCGATGAAGCTGATTCTATCGGCTTTTCACTTCGCCATCACAGACAAGTCGGTGGCCTCTGTCTTTTCCCGCCTCCTTTCTGGTCTTTCACACCTTGCTCTACCTGTGCTTTGTCCCACTACTCCCTCCCCCCCCCCTTTCCAGGTATCTGCAGGGCACACATGGTCCACCATAAATCCCCTTCTGGTGAAACTACCTAAATCCAGGATCACTACTCACCACTCATTTGTTCCTCTTTTTCCCTACCTGTGGAATCAACATCCACATCCTCTTCAATCTCATTCTTTCCTCCAGGTCTTCAAGATGGCTGTTCTCCACCATCTCAGATCATCCTCAATCCAAAACCATAACACCTCATTAACCCCCTCCCCCCCTCCTCACCTACCACCTCTCCATTCCAAGCCAACCTCCTTCCAAATTTAATTTTACCTTCCTGAGAGTTCTCTTCTGTATCCATCCTATCCACCCCATGCATCCTCCCCTCCCCTTCATTCCTCCACACACACACATTATTTGTCCAGCTCTCCTTCTATATTGTTCTTCAACTCTGCCGTTGGTGTTTCTCCCTTTCTACCATTCCTTTTGTCCTATTACGTCCTGATCTGTCCAGTTCTAGCTCTTCCACGAGCCTCAACTCTGTACACACAAAAAAAAGAAAAACAAAAGGTCCAAGTTGAATGTGAACCACTCGTCACAATGACCATAAGAGGTTTGCGTTTTCCACTGTATAAGTATGTCTGGTTGTGGTATACATGACAACAATCATCACTTTCCTCCATCCACCTTGCCAATATTATTCTTACAACATCATCTGCTCTCGAGCTTCATCGACCAGTTACTTATACTCAAGTTACCTCTGAAGGCTTGGTTCAAAACTTTAATCTTCAAAAAAGAAACTTTTACAATTCGCCTCTAAATTCTTGTAATAATATTTGCAAATTTGAATTGCATCTTCCCTGGAAATCGTGAAAAATGCAGCAACAGTGCTCATCCTCGGTGTGTATTTGAAGCTGACCGTCCGTATTCCTAAGTGTTGGAGCCGAGTCACTCCTTCCTGCCTTTCGTTATAATCAATAAAACTGCTTCCTAAACTAAAATGTGCAAAGATTAAATCTCAGCAGGAAGGAGTGATATCAGTCGTGATAAAAGTTCTGGCTGTTAAGACTTGGGTCGCTGTCGATGAGCGTAAGCAGGGGTTGGTGGCCTACTTTGTTGCATTTTTGTTTTTAATGATTCATCCTGTGTAACATCTTGTTAAATGGGATGATTTAATGTTGTGTTTTTGTTTTAAATGTTGTTTAAAAATTATTTTTTTTAAAAAAATCAAACCTTGACACTCCACTCGACTCGCCTTTTCCTCACTGCCGTTCTTTCAAAACCTGGGAAGAACCCTGATCATGAATGTTAAAAGGAGGAAGGAATGGTTCCCGAAACTCCATCTCTTCCTAATCCTTAATTCTTTAAAGACCGAAGCATGAGGTGGCATCCTTTCTTTGACACGTCCACGACGTGCCAGAACCCTTGTGATATGTAACATAAAGATTGCATTGATCGCTACAAAGTGACAATTTGAATCCTGCCTGTTCTTTGGGATGGTTTCGGCACCTACAGTTGCTCTGATGTGCATGTTTAGCATAACTAGGCCCTTGGTGCCAGAGAGGGTGGTGACCTTAATGTCGGGTCAGGGATTGGGAGGTGAAACGTGCTTAGCTTTCTTTTGGCATGGAAAGAACGGGTTTGCTTATGCATTGAATTCCTGAAGCTGAAATCCCTTTCCTCTGCTATTGTTTTGCGTTCACCCAACTTCGAGCGATTCATTTTGTTGATGATAGTCATAATGAAGCAGATTATTTAAGACGGTCTGTGGTTCACACCGTGCTGACGTCTTGTTTTTCTCTGTTCTGCCTTCCCTGCCATTGCCATTCCAAATGTGGTATGGAGGCGGTAAGTCTGCATCGTTTGCAAAGGTCACTACGGCAGTAGAAACCATTTCCTTTTGGCCATCATCTGTTTGCCTGAATATACTGGATATGTAGAATGGGATGACTTGTGTAAATACTTTCCGACAGCATGATGTCTTGAAGGCAACTAAAGGAATTTTTTGTGGTTAATATTGTGCTTTGTACACCATGTAGAAGAAATCCCTTTTTTGCCTCCAAGTTTGTTAATAATTTAAATGTTGTGTTGGGGTTGGAGGAATATGGGGTGAAAGGGGGGTGGGGGGAGGTGATCGATCAGCTTTCAGATTTCTTCATTTTCTGATATTTGACGTTTATTTGATATTATTTTAGGCTGACAGCATGGCTGAGAGGTACGCACACTCGCCTCCAAGCTGTCTAGCCTGGGTTTGAATCCCGACCCAGCTATAAACCGTCATCCCGGTTTCTCAGGCAGGGTGATGAATCTGTGCGTGTGTGCTGTCCCTCGGATGGATGTTAAACTGGGTGTCCTATCTGCCGGCATCGGTTGGTTGCCGTTGAACTCGTTCATGATTGACTTGGGCCAAGTTTCCCCCTGGTCAGCCCCACAAGAACGTTGGAATAATTGTGGCCGTTAAAAAAACGAAGTCGGTTTGAGATTATTTCAGAGCAATATTTTAAATACTTGAATGCTTTCACTTTTCCCCCCAATTTTAATTGAATAGAAAGAAGCTTAAACTTGCAGGATTCTCAGAAGCTTCTACAAGTTTGTTCTTAAATCCCAATTTCATTTGTGTCCTGATGATATCACCACCCACCAAATAATTTAAGAGCAGCTTTTCATCAGGGATCAGATTTTTATTTGACAACTTTTAAGTTTTATATTTGGTTAAAATAAGTACATGACATGCCTTTTCAAACTGTCAGCTGACTCGTCTCTTTATGCCATTCTTTCATAGAGCCCGTCTCTAATGTCCTCCCAAGGCCTCCGACACCACGTAGGGAACAGAATAGAGAAGATGCTCAAAGCACGGTCCCATTGAATTTAGCAAGTTTGGTTAAACACGTGACCGATCGAGTACTAGATGTTAATTTTGACACATTTGGTATTTTGTGCGACGGTAAGTGCTACGAGGAGATCTCAATCGATCTCTGGATACAGATCACACTTCACTTGTCAACGTCTGTGCAACGTCGACGTGAGAGTTATGAATGAGAGTGAAGTTAAAAGTACTGGGCTGCAAATCGATGAAATCGGTGGTGACTTTATTATTTATTTTTGCTTTTGAATATACAGCAATTTGGAACTTTCATTTAATAGGGCGACACATCCTTGTTTTGAGAAAATCAAGAAATCGGGGGGAAAATTTCCAGAAATCTGATCATGATTGCCGCCAGACACGATCCTGACGCTACCAGGTGACGATGTAGATGACATCCTTTTGACACTCATTCGCTTTCAATTTTTCACTCGTTCATCGGCGATTGCAAAGCGCCATTTTAAATTTCAATAATCCGCTCTGCCTGCAATGATCTCATCGCTCACATCGATCGGTTCTGAAGTACCTGAGCCAAACGCGCATAAAGAACGAACCATTATGATAATAATCGAAAAGCTTGCAATCGTTCAAAAAACAACAAAAAAAACCTGAACGCTCTGCCGGCTAGTTTGGCTGCCTGGTGGGCAAGGGTCATGTTCAACATTTTTGACCAATTGGTCTTCATTCGGGACCGTGTGGATCACTGTTAAGTATCCTTCGAAGAGGGAAAGGGCATCACATCACTGCAATGAGCAGCTGGTGAGACTTCACGTCGTTTCCATCGTTACCGCTTCTGATGAAGCTGCTTGCCCTGGATCCTGATCATATATGAAATATGAAGTTGTTCTAGAGCCTGCACTTAGCCATTCACCTCATATGTCACCATTGCATTGATAATTTCGTTTGTGTGTAATGGTATTTATTTCGGGCACAGCGTTCGGCCTAACTCCAGTGGCCTGCATTTACACAGCGGTGTCGTTGGAATATGAACATGCCTGAATGACTAAAAATGTACATGAAAGATAACGTTGATTTCTCATCTTCCTTGCACTACATGTTTCTCTCCTCTCCTCTGACCCCTTATTAATAAAAATAGTGGATGAAGGCCGATGAGGTTCCAAAGGCGGCTTCAAAAGTCGATGACGCCAACCAGTTTGTACCATTGAACACGGACCCTCGAGAAGTGCTCCAGGCCCGGAACAAGGTAATTGTCGTGAAGGGGGATGACGCACAAAAGACGAAAAGTTAACTTTATATTTTTAATTGCATTCACATGATTAAGAAGTTGATTGGCTGAAACGTCTCTACGTGTAGAAAATGCTTTGTTGAAGTTCCACATCACATGCCCAAGGATTGTTGAACTTCTAAACTACGAATGTTCTTTTCCTCCCCCCTACCCTCTCCATGCACCCTTCAGATTCGAGAGAATTTCTTGCAGGATACCAAGTCCGCCGGTCCACAATCTCAAGTCCTGACAGGTGCCGTCATTGAAAGGCCACAGGGTCAGGTATAATTCACATTTTTCCTGCTCTCGTGGTAGCCTTCACACTTAAAGGTGGAAACAAAAAGGGAAATTATTGCTTTGGTCCAATGTAGGAGGGAAACATACGAGGTCTGACAAAGTTCCAGGACTGATGTGTTTTTTTTTTCTCGACAGGTGGTAGCACTGGCTTGGGTTTCGTAATTGGACATGCATCGTGATCTTCCTGTCAGTACTGTGTTAGCCATTGTATCGATTGGCTATGTTTTGCAGCCATGCTGATGTTTTGTTAAAATTATAACTGTTGCAATCGTATTCTGAAGATGAACGACGACAAATTTATGGAACGGAGAATCATCAGGTTTTTCAAAAAACGAAGCAAAAGTGCCACAGACATTTTTGACAAGTTGTAGCTGGTGTACTTGGAAGACGCATTGTTGAGACCACGTGTGTTTGAGTGGGCCAAGAGGTTTGCGGAAGGGAGAATGGACGTGAATGATAATGTGTAGTTGGGATGCCCATTGATTGCTAAAATGTCAAAACGGTGAGAATGTTGGTCCGATCTGACAGACGTCCGAAACTCCAAAACAATTATTTTGTATCAATAGAAGGGATCCAGAGAGCCTTGATCAGTGAGTTAAATGTCCTTTGAGACAACAACCTCCAAGGGTGCTTTGAAGCATGGCAGCGACGTTGACAAGCGTGTATCGACTCCCAGGGAGATTACTTTGAAGGTGACCACGGAACATAATTGGTGCGTTTACCATAAAATGTTCAATTGCTTCAATCCTGAACTTTATTGGTGGACCTCGTATGTCTGCTGTAGCAATAATGACTACATTGTTAGCCCGTTGGCAATTCCACATCAAAGGTTTCTGCCTGTAATCCTGTCTGTTGTGTTGTCTGCGTTGTCATTGCTTACCTTCTTGGCCGGTCACAGGGTGAAGTCCTGGCTGCCTCCAAGGCGATTATTGTTAAAGAATTCCAAACGGACGTGAAGCTTACTGCACCGCCCAATCCATTTCGCACATTGTCGGAGCGTGAGATGGAGGAGTACTACCGTGATGTAGAACGGAAGCGCAACCCAGAGGCTGGTATGAGCAGCAAGACCGCGTGATAACCCGACGCTGTTTGAGGAACTGTGTGAGCATCTCATCTTAAACGCTTGTTGTATTAAACGCTTTTCTTACAGAACTAGTTGATGGTGTAGACAGTCAGCTCGAAGAGGATGAAAAGAACCAAGATGAACCCGATGTACCGACGCCACCCGCCACACCACCCTGCCAGCCTGAAGGTTTGTGTGCACGTTATCAAGAGACCACTGTCGGTCTCGATCGATCTTGTTAATTCCTTTCAATCTGCCCTTGATTCATGTCACTTTTCTCGCATTAATGCTTAAATTGAAGGCAACAGCCTGGCCACTGCCATCGATTATAGGCCTCATGCTCTTTCGCTCTGTGGTTGGGATTAGATCATCTGAAAGAAATTGGAAGCAGGAACGCACATATTACATGAAAGGTCGAGGGTCACACTTATTTTACTGGACATTATTGGTGAATTTATTTTATTTATTTATCATTCTGCGATCACAGGTGGTTATTGAAATTGATGTTAACTACCAATGGTGAAATATTGCATGTTTTGACATTGCATGTCATGTTCACTACCAAAGAGAATGTACCTGAGTTTCTATACTGTTGGGCCGACCAAAAAAAAAGAAACATTATTTGTGTGTCAGTGATGTGACTCGCATTTGATGAATAATTGTTGAAAATGAAGGACTTGGCAAATATTAAAAAAAAACTTCATGGAACTCATTCCACTGGTTACAGGACCTTGGAGTATTTTGTTACGTACGTAGACCCATCAATTATAATGCTGATAATGTTTCTAAACTTTTTCTGGTGTTCTTCGTCACATGGTATAGCAGGCCACATTCTCTGCCTTAAATTAGTGCCTCGTGTTCTTAATTGGCACACTTCCCCAATTCAAAATTTTGATCTTTTTTGCCATCTCATATCTTCCCCCATCCAAAATCTTGATCTTTTATACCCCCATTAATCCACCCCAAACCCACCTCCTTTAAATTCCGTTTTCCTTCCTGAAAGTCCCTGTAATGTCCATCTTGTTTACCCCGTGTAACCCCATGCCATCCCTCTCCCTTCCACAGATCTCCTATTGACTCTGTTCCCCACTATTTTGTGCTTCCCTCTCCTGCCCCTCTGATCTCCTGCCTTGTTATACGTTCTGTGTATTTTCTCTTACATGAACCTCCCCACCACAAAGTGTCTATAAATTGATAAGTAGGTTAGCTGCTCATGATCTGGTTTCCTTCTTAATTTGTTTATTTTTTTGTGATGGATGCAATATATATATATATATGTTCACAGCGCGCGGACATTGCGCTGTTATATAATTGGCTATTCTGTCCTGTGTCTTCTGTCACACTTATGGCCGCGTACGTCCTTTGATCTGAGGGCTATAAATAGAAATTTGTCCAACGTCACAACTCTCCCATCATGCATGCTAATTCACCGTGTCTACATTTAAATTTTATAACTGCAAAATTGTTTCATCATTCTTAACCTAGACATTTACTGCCCCCAGCCGCGTGATATCGAAGTATTCGCTTCTTGTTTTTTTTTAATATAAAATACGATCACGTTGATAAAATTTTGAAATAACTGAGCACATCAAATTTGTCAAAGTACATTTAAATTGCTGGTGCCGTTTAATTGACATGCATTCATAACCAGTTTTGTGTTATAAACGCACACGTACACATAAACAAACATGTATATGCACTCACAGATGTACATGCATACATAAAGAAATGTGGAAAGGGAAAGGTGGAAATTTAAACGTTTTTATTACTTGTTTTTGTCCTTATTGCCCTCACCCTCGCATTTGGGTCTGTTTGTTTGTTTGTCCGCACAGAGTGGGAGTATGGTTTTTCTCTGCAACCGCTTGTCGAATTGACACGGAATTTTCACCATAGTACAAGAAAAGGATTGACAGACAGAGTTCTTTCACGATTATGTGAGTGTATGGCCGTTGTTAGTTGGTGGAGCCATTCATCTGGTTGATTCCAATAACGAGCAAGACTCCGACACGCTAACTAATTCCGCGACCCTGGCGTACTAACTTCTTAGAGGGATGAGCGGCTGCAAGCTGTGCGCGATGGAGCAATAACATGTCTGTGATGCCCTTTGATGCCCGGGGCTGCACATGCGCTCCACTGGACGGGCCAGCGTGTACCTTGCCCTTCGCCGTCAGACTCTGGTAAACCGATGAGCCATGTTGGTGATGGGAATTGGGGCTTGAGAAAGTGTTCCACGAATGAGGAATGCCCAGTAAGCATGAGTCATCAGCTCACGTTGTTTTTAATGTTGAAGGCTCCAGTCACGGACTAAATAGTCCTTGTCAAGGCCAGGCCTTACATTTAAGAACTGCACGAATAGAAAAGTAAGGAAAGAGCGAATAGTCCAAGAGTTTTTGAGGAAGTAAAAAAATCTGCTTTCTGAAAAGGGGAAGGTCATAAGTGTTTGGGAAGATGTGA
>CM068963.1:5624601-5654509 GCA_035128595.1 Eptatretus atami
GCGTACGCCAGCGTTTTACATACATTTTGATACGTTGCCATTCGCTGGCTAAAACGTCAAGGTGTGACAGTGGCTTAAGGAGGAGGGATGACATGAGAAGGTCATGCACTACAAAATTGAAGCAATGCCTGACTCGAGGTCGGTGGAATACAGTCTGAGAGGTCGGTGGCTCAATCCCTGACCGAGTTATACCAAACACTTTAAAGATGATACCTGCTGCTTTCTTAATTGATGTTCAGCATTTTAAAGGATAAGAGCATGGACAAATCCCCAGATGTTTGCATCCATGGGGAGGGAAGAGGAAATTCGTCCTTAAGAAATGCCAAGCTGAGTGCGGTGATAAATGAGGCACCATCGTTGTGACGTTGCCGGTACCCAGTGTGCCCTGGGAAGTGACGGCACTTCCCCCAAGCTCAGTTGCTGTGTTTGTCTCGTCTAACAGTTCCGTGTTGTCTCTTGTGTTCGTCTGTATGTATATGTTCGTCTTCGAGCCTTAGATACTGTTTTAAAAGTAAAAATAAATAAAAGAGGGAAGAGCATCTGGAAGAGTTCCAGAAGGGTGGTTCCACATGTAAAACACATCTTCCTTGTATTAAACGAGATTTATCCATAAACCATAATGATGATCCATCCGTCTGAGTTGTTAACCATACGGAAATGATGCTGTTGGGGTTTAACACAAGGTGGGTGGATCACAAGCATCATCAAGGGGTCAGAGACCCTCAAATCCGTTTCTAAATCCAAAGAGGAGATTTGAAGAGTTTCCTCGAAAGGAAAGTTTGACAAAATCCTTGGGACTCGAAGGGTTATGATTTCAGCAGCTGAGCGAGCGTACCTTCCGTTTCCTTCGGGGCCCTGCTAAATCGGTCACGATTCCTGTGATTATATTTCATTGAACATCGTGGACAAGTGGTCTTTGAACTGTTTGGAGCCACCGACGATGTCAAATGTCAGATATACTAACTAGTCGACAAACGACAGGTTGTCATACTCACCGAGAGATGCAACAACAGTGGTGAGACATGGTACCACAGTGGCCGAGGCTGAAACAGAAACAAAGGAGGAGCAAAAAGTAACCAGTCAAAACAACAATGTTTTCTCCTCAATAAAAAGTCATGTTGAGGAAAGATAGGAATGAAATACAAATGAGAGGAGTTCATGAAAATGAATGCTGTGAGTCAATGTAGTCGACGGGAGAAATTTCCTCACCAAATGCATACAGAAGCAAGCCCAGGTAGAGCACGGGTTCATTGGTTGCCCAGCCGACGAGCAAGAATGCCGGGATCAACAGCAGCAGAGCCTGAACAGAACACCATCACCATTTGCTGTCGGTTTGAAAGCAAATACAGAATTCCGTCCTCTTGGACGTAATCATATAAAAAAATTTATCGAGATCAGACTCTAGCACTGTCGTGGGTACTCGGAAGCAAGAGCCACACCAGATATTGCAGCATGCATCCTGGCCAACAGAAAATGCCTGCCACACATTAACTTGTCTGTGGTGCACAAAACAGTTAAGGGGGGTAGCTTGGAGCAAATTCAAATTTAAAAAGTCTCTTCTGGATAAACAGTCGCATGGGCTCTGCCGATTCGGCATGAGCTAAGCACAGCTCCAGCCCCCCCTCCCCCATCATGCTAATGAGGGCAAACAAGCCTGAAACATATGTCCGTGGTTGTTCCCTCTCCGGGGTGAACTTGTCTATAAAATTGAGAATCAACTTCTCTTCCTGGTATTGGCTGCGGTAAAATCCGACGGAGATGTAGGGGACTGTAGCTCCGCTAAGTTCATGTATAATAGGTAGAGTTTATGCAACTTTTAAAACTTGATACACATTTTTAAAGTCCTGCTTTAAAATAATTTTGCATTGTGTTGGATTCTTCTTTCTTATGCACTATGTGGCTGCAGGTAGCAACAATGTTTCCACTGGTGCAGTGCCCCCTGTAGGTTAGATCAGGAATTTGTTCATGGTGCTGGCGATAGCTCGCCGCCTCTTCGCGAAGGACTGTGGGATATTTAACATCCGCCAACTAATAGTCAGACAAGACGCCAGTTTAACGTTCATCCGAAGGATGGCGCACACGTTGAATCGCCCAACCTGTGAAACACCGGGGATGACAGTTTATAACCGGGTCAGGATTCAAACTGAGTGTAGACAGCTCATAAAGGAGTGTGCGCGTACCTCGAGGCTATCCTGCCCCTCCATTGTGTGGATAGATGTGGTCGGCAGAATGCCGTATATAAGGTACTCGATCAATCGATGTTTAGGCCTAAGTCACATTTGCTCTACGGCGAGGATACGGCCGCCGTACGCCCTCTGAATTGACAAACGTGCGGCGGCCGCAGAGTTTCTGCGGTGGCCCTACGCCGTTTGGCCTATCTTTTATAGGCCGTAGGGGTCGCCGTGGAATTATAGCGCGGAGTTATAACTTTTTTCATTTCTACGTTCGCCGTAGCAATTCGACAGGCCGAAACAAAAGAACTGGTAAAAAAAAAAAAAAGACCCCACTCGTTACCGTCCGTCTGGCCGCACGTTCGCCTTAGGGCCCCCTGCGGTCGCCTTGCGGGCACCTTGCGTCTGCCTTGAAAATTCTATGGCCGCCGCAGGACGCCCTAAGGTCACCATGCGACATCAAATCAAAGACCGTACGGCACCCCACGTTTTCGGTCTCCACAATTTATAAATACGCCGTGCGGCTACCCGAAAAATAAAAACATATGTGACTGCTACATTGTGTGTGCTGACCGTAGGAAAATATTGCGGCCGCCCTGTAATTGCTAGTGGCCGTAGATTTTGTAGACCCCACGGCCGCTGTGGCAAATGTGACTTAGGCCTTATGGAGCTGAGCGTTTTAGGATTTGAATAGAGTTTTGGGCAGTAATTTTATTTATTTATTTTAAACAGATGTGAGGACATATTTAGTTAATTCCAGAACCAATGAGTTCTATTTCCATTACAGTTGGGTGCTCGCCCATCGCTGGGGGTTAATTGTCGATAATGGCCCAAAAGTACAGAAAACTGATTCGGCCAATTCCCTCACTGTTGAGGGGAAAATATTTTGACTTCCCCTTGTATGTGATTGATCAATGGTGCTGGTTAGCTGGCTTTGACAAAAAAAAAATTCCAAAATTATAAACTGGACCCCCTCTACCTGTCTCTCCTTCACCCCCACCCCCCAACAAATACTCGCCACAGCTTAGAATCATGGAAGGGACTTAGCACAGGTGAGATGGGATGACTGGCCTTTTCCTGGGCTCAGTTAATCGTGTCACTGTGCAAGAGATTCCTACCCTCTGAACTAACTTCAGCTCTTGATGTCTCCGAACGCGCCGCACATATCCACCTTGCACGGCTGCCATGGCAACACCAACCAGGAAAAGCATCTTGCCCTGTTGCATGCTGTCGTGAAGGGAGTACAATCAAAAGGATCAACGTACCCGTATAAGCACGTGACCTCGGATCAACGTGGATGTGAAACATTCGACGGTGAAAACAAATGTGCCAAGGGTGGACTTGCAGCCACAGGTCGTGAGGTCATGGTCATGAGATTGAACAAAAGGAATCCAATTCAAGCGGAAACACTTTAACCTCGATACACCCTTCCAAAAAGCTTACAAGATTATATAATTAAATGAGACCAACTTGTTACAGTATTTTGATTAAAGGTGTGAGATGTGGATGCAACACAGGTGCACGTTTTCGTTCCCGGTACAGTAAACACTCGTTGCCTCGTGTCCTCGGAGATGAGACATCCTGGTTTTGTTTTGAAGGTTGTTTTTTTTTCTTTCTTCAAAGCAACAGGACGTTACATCACGTGGAATGTAGAGGTTTAAACCAATAACTTTTGTCATGTGTGCACGTGCCGACGAGGAAACATACCTGGAGTAGTGGAAGCGGGTGTGTGTCAGGAAAGCGAGCGTGAACTCCAGGCCAGAGTAGATGAAAATGTAGAGGAAGTAAAGTCTGCCCAGCTGTCGTAAACGGTGCAAATCTGGACGGGAATGAAAACGCACGTTAAACTATTTATTAGGCAAAGGCTTTTGCCAAGTTTAGAATTACCCTTACTCGTACGAACTGGGTGAGCGTTTGATAAAATAAATAAATAACAGACCGGTGCTGTCAACTTTGTTCTCCGAAATGAAACACCTGCTTGGGTCAGGGCCTCTTTACGTCTTTCCAAGGTTGTGAAGTTGAAGAGTTCAGCTGGACTGATGAGGTACAAGGCTTCTTTGCATCCCACCAGCACAGAAGGGGCCTGCAGGTAGTCAAAGAACATTAATAAATCTGTCCCTTGTTGACTGGATAACCAGACAGCAGACTGATGAGAACCAGATATCAGCAAAGCGATCTTTATTGCAAACCGAACACATCGTCTCTCAATGAAAATACCAAAGGTATCGTTAATAGACCAAGAGATCACCCAAACTCCACCCCCATCCCTCCCCCAAGCTCAATCTCCCACTTCCACCCCCACGTGCTTTGCCACTGTACAGGAATTTTTGAAGGTGATATATATATATATATATATATTTTTTTCATTCTTTCTTAAGCAACCAAAGATAATTCGGACATGCATTAAGTATTCCCATTTGTCAATTAGCTACAACTGCACAGATGGTGCCCAAAACACCACAGCGCGTACCCTACCTGCTTGATCTACCGGTGGAGCTTCTGCGTCACGTGAATAGTTCTGAGGTCCTATCGTCAAGAAATGCAGTCGATATTACCGTCGAGTAATCAGTCACACTGAGGCGTTGCTGGTTTTGGCTTCATTTGCAGACGGAGTATGACGAGACATTCCTGAGCAGCCGATCCAGAGGTGCCCGAGATACGGAGCTCAGGACGTACATCACAGGCAAATACGTGAGGACGTCGAATATCAGGAGACGCTTCAAAATGAGGCCGATGGATACGCAGTCATGAAAAGCTTCACCCATTTGAAGTTGACAACACGGATGCATTCTAGCCGACTGCCCATCAAGTGCGCCAGCACCAAAATATGTTGAACAAGATCTCTAACTTTAAGGTCTGGGGAAAGCTTTACTACCATAACCTTTTTGTCCAAGAACGTCTGGTTATGGATAAGAGTCTCGGTGCCAATTAAGAAAAAAAGAAAAAGGTGAAGCTCCAAGCAGTTACATGCATCCCTTACAAAATCCCGAAAGAAATTGCAATATGGTTAGCAGAATAGCCTGGAGGTCCGTACACTAGTCTCCGTGCTTTCTCGCCTGGGTTTGAATATCAACCCAGCTACAAACTGTCATCCTGAAGTTTCATCAACGTGTGTGCCGTCTCTCGGATGGACGTTAAACTGGGCATCCCGTCTGCCGGCATCGGTTGGTGGGCGTTTAAGATCCCACGGTGGAGGCGAGCTATCACCGGCACCCTGAACAAATTACAAATTCCTGCCTAACTACTCAGCCAATCCTCAGGCTTGGCGAGCCAGTTTGTGAAAGATTTGGGCCAAAAACTTCACCAGGCCAACCCCACAATAACATGGGATTAATTAAAGACTAAGAAGAATGGAATGTCATCGCCGAGCTCGTCTTGCAATGAAATACATCAGCATGGAAAAAAAAACAAAAAATAAGTGCTTCGTTACCTGCTGGGGCCTGTTTATTGGTCACTTACTATTGCTGAAGATTACCGGCAAAGATAGAAAAGTCAATGTTTGTGTACCATCTCGAAGGGCAGTCAATCTTAGGTTAACGACCTAACTAATTGTATCACGGATGGCAATGCCCTCCGACAAACAGAGTTGACTGTTATCAACACGTTTCGTAGACTCAGTATGAAAACGTTTTACCAGCTTTCCAAAAGTGTAGCACGTTCGCTTCGTGACCGATACACATCGAGCAAGCTGGGAGAAAACGTGGACGTATGGTGGAGATACACATTTTATCACGGGAGCAACAACAAAGATACCACGTGACTGGAAGACCTTTTCGTCCAATCCAAGAAAACAGGCAGCAATTGACGACATCCAGGAGAATGGGAAAATTGACACATTTGCAAGGAATCTCTGAGGAAATGTACATGGTGCTTAAAAAGAAAGAAAGAAAAAATCCTGGAGGCAAAGTTACCCAAGGACCAGCGATACAAGAGTTGTACGGAACGTACGATGAGGCGATACCCAATTGACATGGTGTCTCGTTCTGTAGAGGAGTCCAAAGGACACGTCACCAGCCACTGATGTTTTATTTTTTATTTTCTGCTAAACGTTTAAAAAGGCATCAAATTAGAGACTTCATCAAACACCTTACCCCGCACAGTCTTGAGAGAAGAAAAAAAACAAGGACATGGGCGGGGTCTGCGAGCAACTAATTTGATTGGTCGTGATATTTTGTCCAAGTTCCGCTAAACAGAAGGGTTTTTGAAAGTGTCAAAAGGGTGATTTGTGTTCTACGTTGTTCAAGTATATAATTCAATTGGAATAAAACTAAATAATTAAAATGTCCTGGAAAAACACACAATTTGCGAAGTTTACCGCTGTTAATGCAGCGTCTTTTACACCGCCTGATTTGAAATGTTACATGAGTTCTCCGTGCCTGTTGTTTGTGTCGTTTATGACTTCCTTAAAGAAAACAGCTCGGTTTCCTATTTGGAATGATTTTAAATTTTGTTCGATTGACACACAGGCTAAAAATATTCTCCACTCCTCTGCGCAAGTGCGATTGGGACGAATTCAGAGTCGAAGTAACGTTAAACTACAGATTCGTTTTCCGATTCGTGTTCAAAATATAAAATTCAAATGAAATCAAGTTGTTCCTCGACCATACGCACGCAGATCTACAAAGTGGCTTCTGCTGCCCATCTGTTGGTAGGAATTGATGATCCTGCAGTGGCATCCAGAATTCGTCGATACCCCTCTCGAACTGAGAAGCTCACCTGATGTAGAACACCATGCACTTAAAAATCTGGAAAATTTCACCTGCTTCGTTTCCAGGAGCTCTGCAACGAGCGACAACAGGCTTAGCCTCCAGCAGTTCGTGCGGAAGTTTAGTCCCAAGCCGTGAAAATTGTCGTCGACCTTCAATGGGGTGGACCAGAGCATTCTTCCACCCTGGCAAGCATCACCGACGATGCATTTGATGAGGGATAATGATGAAGCTCTCGTATGGTGAAAGGTGGATTGTAGTGTGCCAATGCCAGCTGGGCCTGGATGATACTTCGTTGATGGAAAACTGGACTAGAAGTGGACGGAGGGTCAGTTATTGCCACAGGAACTCATGGATTTGTTAGTGGAAGAGCCAAAGATGGGAAAAGGGGGAAGAAGAATCAAACTCCAGAACTTGTGAACATGGAAGGTTTAATCTTCGATTCTGACGACCGACTGGTTTGGTCTGATCTACACTTTTTGATCTCAACCTGCACTCCACATTTCAGGATTTTCAGACCAATTAATTTGTAGAAAGTCATTGGATGCGTTCGTGGAAGAGCCACAAGAAGGAAAACATATAAATAATCGGAGGAGGAAGACGATGATGAAACTTCTGAACCTGTGAACATGGAAGGTTTAACCCGATTCTTATGACTAATCCGACTCTGGTTTGGTCCGATCTACACTTTCTGATGTTCAACCTCCAAACCCCATGTAGTACCCACCTTTATACCACCAGGTATTTTTTAACCAAATATCAGATTTTTAATCTTTAAAAATCACAGAAAGGGGGGAAGGGTGGTTGAGAGTATGGCCGCTGGTTGACCCACTAAAGTAGACAATTTAAATAACCCATTAAATAAGGTGAAAAAGGCTGGAACACAATTACTCACCCTGTCTTCAGGTAGCAAGGTCTCAGGTAGTGCCAAGATCAATACCACCACAGCAGCACCGGCAAAGGCAAGAGCAAGCCAAGCGGCGTAGCCGCCTCCGCCTGCACCCGCACCAATTAGAGCACCGAGGATTGGCCCCACGATGAAACCTACCGAAAAGGCCGCACCCACCATTGCCTGGGAAAGGTAACATCGCCGATGTAGTCTGAAGAAACGGTCAACATTCACAACACCATACCATGCACAATAAATAAATAAATAAAATTCTCCTTGATGGGAGCGTTAAGCTTTTGATCACAATTAGAAAAAAAACCATGAACTAGCCATTCACTTTGATAATTTACGGCAAGTTATCGCCGGCATCATGAACAAATTCCAAATTCCCACCCTGACTACTTAATCGAGCCGAAGGCCAAGCCAATCGGTTCGTTAAAGACTTGGTCTTCTCCAGGTCACCCCCCCCCATTCCCACCCCCACAAAAAATAAAAAAACTTCTCCAGGCTAACCCCACTAAAACATGGGAATAATTGTAGCTGTTAAAGAAGAAGACTTTGGATAATTTACATGGGAAGGGAAAACGTTCAACCGTACATCACGCATCCACCCCTACCAACCTTGACCCTCGCCAACAGCACACCTCCCCTACCACTCTTCCCCCTCGCTTATCCCCAAACACAGAGATTTCATATCTTTATTGGCCCCACCGCCCAGTCTTGCAACTATTAATAACTATCTCTATTATCATGAGATTATATTACATAATGCATTCTATTAAAGGAAATAATGCAGGATGGATAGTAGGGATGATTAATGGAATCACCATGCCCCTGGCGTGTGCACTCTGGGTTAGGTCTGCAATCGCAGCAGCGGCCAAGCTCACAGAGCAGCGGCTGAAGCCTCCCAACACGCGGGAAACCAGGAACATTGCGAAGCCCCCTGCAGTTGCCCATATGATATAGGAGGCCATGACACCGACCTACAGATCTCACCGGGAGGGGAGGGGAGGGGTAGGGAGTTAGTGAAGAGTGGGCTGACCAACAACTCTACCATCGGTTGATATGCAAGGGTGGTTCAAACTTAACTTGCAATTTTTGCCCTTCCAGATTATCTGAGAGTTTGCGGAGCCGGAATGGAAAGTCCCCCCCAAAAAAGTCTCGTGTGAATCGGTCAGCTGAGCAAAGCATTCTGGGTATTTTCCAAGATGGGGGTTAACAGTGTGTCATGTACTGAATAAAAAGGGTGTTTCTGGTGAATGAAAATGTCAAACCAGGTGACATTTACCAAAGTGTAGTTGTAGTTTGGTGACACATGAGCATCTCACACAGGTGTGTTCAAGTGATGTGACTCATCCAAGGATAGACGGCGAACATTTTCAAAGCAAACAAGACGAAGACCCAAACGTAACCGTCACCCACCAGACACAGCACCATGATCGGCCGACGTCCGTAACGATCGGAGGCGGCGCCCATGATGGGGTTCGACAGAAACTGCAGCAACGAGAACAACGAGCCGAGCAGGCCTGGCCACGCCACGCCAAAACAGATCAAGACACACCTTTATGTGCAAGTCGCTCGCAAGGTGAGTTTCCCATATTTGGTGGACAGCAGAAAGATATTAAGAATCGAGTGTTTTGCTTTGTTTACATTTTCATTGCACATAACAGGTGTCAAAGCAAGCTGCAGGTGTTGTTCCACATACCTCCAAACAGCACTGCGTTGTACCTCTTGGTACTGGGAACCCCGACACCATCTGCGAACCAGTTGACCCCTGCTTGCAGCTTCTGATAAAGCCCGCTCTGAATGGTATGCGTTTGAAATGGTGAGATTACACATACGGCAACCTTTTCAATTCACAGAGAAGCTCGCTCGGTAACGGCGTGCCGGCGGACAGGTGTCGACGAAAATGGGGGGAAAACAGCAATGTGTGGAATATAACTTTCGTTCAACGTGTAGCAAAAACGTTCAACAGATTAATGTCCCAATTAATCACCCTTTTCAACTTGATGTTGTTTACATTGCCTCGTTACCCAAACAATAATTCACATGCTGCTGTCATTTCAACAGACTCCCAAAATGGCGGATTATTGTTGGAGGTATCACTACAGGGGGGCATCTCCCCCCCCCCCCCAAGGTGATAGGTTTGCCCGAGGTCTCCCCCCTCCCCCAGAAAAATCTCAAAACGGCATCGAAAATCTATCAACTGGCCGACTGTTTATCGTCTGGTCAATCGAACGTGCTCGCACGGACAATAAGCGCAGAAGTAGACGCAGAGGCGGACTACACAATGATGCACGGGCAGACCGTATGAGAGCCGCGCGTAAACAGAGCCCATAAGGTATACGTGTACTGATTACGGTCACCTTTTCTGGAAACATGCTCGTCGCCATATTTACAGGTAAGAAAACACTTCCTTCATCTTCATCGTACACTTTGACCTGACTTATTCCTGTGGGAATCTTTAAACGTTTGATTTTTTTTTTTTTTAGCTCGTCCAAGACAAAGTCGAGAGGATCCCAGGCAAAAACGCTACAGTTAGAACTGTGGTGTACGAGAGTTGAACTCTCATCTACTATAGTTGGTATAGTATACTATCTCATAGTATGGTATAGTATCTCATATACTATAGAATCGACTTATTTATGGTTGAAGACGTTGAATTGCATCAATGAAAAAAATTTCAAAGTGCGATATTTTCTGAAATAAAATTGTATAATTGTTAATTTAAAACGCACGACAGAAATAATTTCCTGGAACGTTTGCCGATTAGGTGAGTAATTAAACGTGAATCCGCTCATTGCTGGTGCAAAATTATCCAATCGATAACGAGCACACATTCACCGATCACGTTTCATCCATCCCTTTCAAATTATCCCTCCTTACTGCATCATCTCGGAATGCCTCCCGCAAAGTCACACAAGTCACACAAGTCACACATGGCAGCTTTTAAGTTGGAAGTTGTTAAGATCGCCGAGGAAAATGGTGGGAATATGGTGCCGCACAGGAAACACCGTGTCGGCGAGAAATGTGATCTGGACCACCTTAAAGCGAAGAGTATGTCGTGGACTACCAAGAAGGCTCATCACGGATGCAAAGCTCGGTGGACAAACATCGAGGATCGGTTTGAGGAATGTGTGCCGACTCAACGTGCCGCTGGTCGAGGGGTTAACACTGTGCAGCTGAGACTACAGGCCAAACAAATACTGTACCTCCAAATGATAACAAACACGTTTGAAAAACTGTTTACATTCCTAATTTATCCAAAAGGTCATCCCACGCAGTAATTGAAAGAATTAATATTCATGACCATGGAACTACCTCGGCCGGTGATGCGTTATGAGCGTCAGGAAGGAATTAACACCTCTTGTTCTGACAGTTTTGAAAACTACCATAGTTGATTTTGCTTCACCTTATACTCCAAATAGACTTATCTATGAAAGAAGGAAAGAAAAATGGGGAAATTCGCCAATTTGTCAAATGCTCCACATCGACTAATACTGTGTATTTGATGCAATGATTGCAGACACAGTTGTTTATTTGTAGGTAATCGAACTAGCCAACTGTTGGACTCCTCCCCCCCCCCAAACAAAAAAGAAAAATTACAAATTGTCCCCTTGTCTGCCCCCCCACCCCTCTGAGTCAGATGTTAGCGCTACCACCAATTATGAACAGATGCGAGCTAAGGCTGCCCTGTTAAATCAGACTTGTTATGTATTTAGAATCAACGTGTTGGAAGTGAACGTCGTGCAAAGAGATGACCATTGGCTGGGTTTGCTCTCGTCTCACCTTGTCCTCGTTTCCATAGTTCTCTATCAGAGAAGGGAGCAGTGGAAGGATGAGGGTGAAGCCGAGAAGGTCAAGAAGAACCACAACAAAGATCGCCGTGATGACATACTTGGCGCGATTCTCTTCCTGCTGCTGCTCCGCCATTCCCAGATCACCCCAACCTGAAAGTTCATCCTCGTGGTTGTGCTGGCAATCAAGTACAAAGCTGCGTAACAACTTGTATTTAAAATGTTCGTTTCAGCCAGCATGCGCTATCCACTTTTGAACCACACTTTATACAAGTCAAGACATTTGAAGTATTTGCTTTGAAGATATACTTTTACTGGTGAGGGTGAATCTTCTGGGTCCAACAGTAAAAAAAAATGATGTAAAACATTGTGTCTGGTTTTCCTCGAGAGGGGCAATTTACAAAACTCTCGTTTGAATCCAAATCTCTGTTTTGTACGAGTGCTCAAAATGCTCAACAACAAATCCTGGTAATCCAACGAAAAGGATTTCACGCACGCACGCACACACCTTCAAGAACTTGTCACCGTTACCAATGATACCATTCCACCACAATGTGAAAGACGCAGCCAAGTTTGAAACTGTGAAAGAAGGTCAATTGTTGAGCACTTGCAGACATCTGAATAGGCTCAGACATTTTACACATCAATCCTGGAATTCTGCTCCTTCTGACAAAGTTAGGCGAGTACATTTTACACACCGATGATTCTTGTATTCAGCACTTGACCGGAATATGCAGCCACACACCTGGAATTGAAGGTGATTAGGTCTGGTGTGTGCACTGGTTGCCTTGTGTCTACAGGAATGTTTCTCCTGGTCTATGTCCCTCGTCCCAGGTGGTGGTGAAGATTTCAGGCCACCCCTACATGCTATCCGCCACAGGCCTCACTCGTGGATTGTCAGGTACGATGTCCTCTTGTCAACCTGGAAGCTCTTCAGGTCTTGCCTAACCTCGTCTTTCCACCTCAACTGTGGCCTGTGGGCAGGGGTTCTCTGCAGTATTCATCCAAAAAGGAATCCTTGCCATCTCAGCCTGCATGTCAACAGGATTCTCACCAAAGAAAGAACAAAGTCCAAACTTTTGTCTGACTTGCTGCATCATCTGATACTTTATCTGCAGTGCTCTAACAATTTGGACATATTATGGAAGGTCTCAAGATTCTTGCTAGTCCTGCTCTTGTTAGTCCATGACTCAGATCCATTAAAAAAAAAGCATGCCTAAAACTACAGAGACATAGACGAATGACTTTGTGGTCACCGAACGTTCCCAGTCTTTCAAGTCAGGTTTGCGTCGTACCTCAAAAACTCTTGAAGCATGACTCATCTCATGGTCTACATCTTCCTTCCTCCCCAGCCCCTACTCATGGTCATCACTGCTCTGAGCTCCTTAAACTCAGTGACTACCTTAAGTTATTTTACCGTGTATGGATTGGTACCACATCAGCCTCTCTCTCAGCCCTTTCACAGACATCATCAGCTTGTTCTTTGGTAGATACTGTCAATCACCACCAAGATGTCACTCTCAGAAGCACCTCCACGGCATGTTCCCCATCATATCTTGACGTAATGACCATACAAGCATCATCAGCGAAAAGGATCTCTGTCACAGTTGTGTTAGCTAGTAATCTTGTCCATGCCCCTACCAGTTTTCCACTGCACAAAGAGAGTACTTTCACCTCAAACAACGACACTGCTCATGCCACTGTTCAATTATCACGTTGAAGAGAGATTGAATAAAGGTCGAGGCAATTGTACATCCCTGCCAAAGTCTGGTGTTGACTCGGACCTGTGGGGTTGCCTTGCGATACACTCTCACATCTGCTTCCATGCCTTTGTGAAGGCACCTGATCAAATCAACTATCACAGGTGGAATGCCATACCTCCTAAGCATGACCCAGATGTAGAGGAGAAACCTTGTTTTTGTGCTCGTAAAGGACTTCTCCATCAATTGTCGGGCAAAGAACAGCACATCAACAAATCCTCCACCTTTCCTGAACCCACACTGCGAGTCTGGAAGCACATCCTCAATTATCTTATGCAAACACTCTTGGTAGACAAGGCCAAAAGCTTTGCCAGTTACAACAAGAAAAGTGGTCCCCCGCCAGGTTCACATCCTGTTAAATCACATTTCTTCGGTAATGGAACTATTACCACATGTCTACATTAAGCCTGGTGTTGGCTTCGCGGTTCGGGTGGCTGACGGGGGATCCTAGGGTCCTGAGTTTGAGCCCCGTTGGCTGCTGAATTAATACCAGGTGGGGTTGACTCAGCCTGTCATCCTTCTGAGGTCGGCAAAATGAGTACCAGTGTACTGGTAATAGGGACACTGCATCAGCGAGAGATACAGACCTCTCTACCTCTATCTCTATCTCTATCTCTATCCATTTTGCAGGGATCCACAATCCTTTCCATGATGCTCAAAATGAATCCAGCATGTGGTCAAAGAACTCCACCACACCTCACAATCTTCGGCGGCATCTCATTTCCCCCTTCAGCCGTTCTTGTTAACTTGCTTAAAGCCTGACAAAGGTCTTCGTCAATAGGTGGATGCGACGTCCCTGTCCTTACGGGCTGCTCCTGTATTGCTTCAGTCACCTGTTGCTCAACATTGCAACTTACTATCGTTCAGTACACAGGAAAAATGACGATACTATCTGTGAAGCACACCATCTGGGCCCCTCTCTGATATCTGACCCTTGATATCTTGACAGGGTAAAACACGGCTTTCCCACCCCTGATATCATGAAGACCTTGCCATACTCCAAGGCTACTCACCCCCGTTGCCTCTCCATGCTCTATCTGCCCAACCCTCTTCCGAAAGCATAAATTATTGGCTAACCAGGCTCCACGTGCCACATACCTCTTCCGATCACTCTGCTGTGGTTATCGTAACCAAACAGCAAAAAGGTTATTCAGTGTCTGGATTAGCTTCTCGAACAATCCAATACCCTCTTGGCACCAGTCTGGAAGATGTGTTCCCTCCTGTCCTTCATCTTTAGCTCACCTGGATTTTAGTCAGGTGAGCTTATGCGATCGAGCAGCGTCCGTAGGTCAGTCAATGAGCGAGTCAGTCAATCTGTAAACACTTCAGTCATCATCTCTTGAACCAAACACACAATTTTGATAAAACTTGACCACATACTTCATCACCCATGATGTACTTAAGTCTGTTCACGGCATTTAAAAAAAAACATAAAGATCAGGGTTGAAGGGGGGATGTGTGGGGGGTTTGAGTGACTGTTGCGCCTGATCCAGGTGAGCTTCAGGACACACAGTCCTATTTTTACAACTTCTGTCAATACACTTCCTTAAAGCCTGGTGTTGGCTCAGTGGTTAGGGTGACGGCTTGGGATCCTAGGGTCCTGAGTTCAAGCCCCGTTGGCACTGAATTAATAAACAGGAGGTTGACTCAGCTGTCATCCTTCCGAGTCAGCGAAATGAGTACCAGTTCCAGTGTGTGTGTACTGGTAGAGGGGCACTGCATCAGCGACACAGTCGCGCTTCAAGAAATGATGGCTACCCCGGCAGCTAAGCTGGGGCGTTCCATGTCAAGTGTACACATTTTTCAGCGAAATTTTGACACATCGTCAGATTTCACTCTTTTTTTGTGCAAGTGTTTGTATCCACGGTAAAACATGTGTCGATTTTCAGACCTGGGGGCCCATGTAGTCCCCCAAAATTTGGGCGCCCCCAGTTGACCCACAATCTTCCAGTGGCCATATCACAGGTTGTAGTGGTCAGATTTGGATGATCTTGGTATCAAAATGCTCGTAAAAGCGAGATCTTTCGAATCGCGTAAAGTAAATACACTCCAAACAGTAATTCAAAAAGTTATAGTTTGGGGCCCTTTGACCTTGGGCCCGCCCCCCAGCCCAACCAATGATCCCGATTTTTTCGTGTGAAATACCCTTTATATACTCCAACACCTCAGCATAAATGAAAATGCATCTCAATTGGTTCAAGTGTGATGATGGTTTTATTGTTCGGGTCCACATATCACTAATTCTTGATTCGACATTGGGCGACGTTTGCCGTCATCGTTCCAATGACGTCACTGCTGGCAGGCGACTATGTCTGAAATTGACAATCATCATCTCTGGACTTATATATATATATATATTGTTACGGTTGTGGAAATTCACAAACACCATTCAGGTTTCCCAGAGATCAGTTATGTCGATAAGTGAGTGTTCAGATTAGATTTCCCCACCGTCGTCTAGCGGGATTTATTCGTGTACAGGGCTGTGATCTTTGAGGTAGTGTTTTTCTTTTGCTATCTTTATTTTGGACCAACCGCCTCTCAACCACCACCAACCGCATCTCAACAACCACAGCCACCTTCTCCACAACGGCCTTCACAACAACCACAACCACCACCAACCGCATCTCAACAACCACAGCCACCTTCTCCACAACAACCACCACCAACCACGACACTCCTCGCCATCTCCTCACAACCTCTCATCAACTCTCACACGAAAACATCGCTCTCATCAACCATCTCCACAACGACCACCATGACATCCCTCACCACCTACGCCACAACAAACATCGCCTCACCTTCATCTTCACGAACGCCACCATCTTGTTACCGGCAACAGCGTCCTGAACGAACAACATCTCTGCCACCAGACGCGGGGACTCCTTCGTTGGGGCGAGGGTCGATGATTTCACCCACGTCCGCTCTCTCCGAGCTTCGCGACAATTCGGATATCAAAAGGAGCGGAGCCAGCGGGGGTCAGAGTGAGAGATCGGAGATCAAAACCTCGCCTCACGGATCCAATAAAAGGGCGCGCAGAGACGCCAAGCGTGCAGTTGTGTGGAGTCGCTTGGGAGCTGGGTCAGTCTGGAGTCTGGAGTCTGCAGTCGGTGAGGAGCTGGAGAGAGAGGGAGGGAGACTGGAGCTAGGAGCGCGGCCTGCCGTGCCGTGCCGAACAGTGGGTCGCTGGAAGAGGCCGGAGAGGAGTCGCCAACCAGCGCATAACGGTCCGAAGTGATCTGGGCCCCGGGACAGTCAAACGACGCTGAGGAACGGGCGGGCTCTTAAGAGAGCATCAACTCTGAAGAGCAAAGGCCCATTCGTTCCTCTGAGGCGTTGTCGACTAGGCCCGATCGACCGGGCCGCACGACGAGGCCTGGGCGAGCCGCGGTCACGCCAGCTGCCGTGTGGACGGGACGTCGAGGAGCGCCCATCGAGTCACCACGAAGGCGACAGGTAACCAGCGCGGTCTCTCGGAGCTCCTGCGGTCTTCACAGCTCTACCCTTACTCGTACGAACTTGGTGAGCGTTATGATAAAATAAATAAATTAACCAGACCGGTGCTGTCAACTTTGTTTCCAAATAACACCTCTGCTTGGGCAGGGCCTCTTTACGTCGTTTCCAAGGTGTGAAGTTGAAGAGTTCAGTGACTGATGAGTACAGGCTTCTTTGCATCCCACCAGCACAGAAGGGGCCTGCAGGTAGTCAAAGAACATTATATAAATCTGTCCTTGTTGACCTGGATAAACCAGACAGCAGACTGATGAGAACCGATATTCACAAAGCGATCTTTATTGCAAATCCGAACACATCGTCTCTCATGAAAAATACCAAGTATTCGTTAATTTTAGACCAAGAGATCACCCAAACTCCACCCCCATCCCTCCCCCAAGACTCAATCTCCCACTTCACCCCACGTGCTTTGCCACTGTACAGGAATTTTGAAGGTGATTATTATATAATATATTATATATTTTTTCATTTTTCTTAAGCAACCAAAGATAATTCGTACATGCATTTAAGTATTCCCATTGTCAATTAGCTACAACGTGCACAGATGGTGCCCAAAAGCACCACAGCGCGTACCCTACCTGCTTGATTCTACCTGTGGAGCATTACTGCGTTTCACGTGAATAGTCTCGCAGGTCCTATCGTCAAGAAATGCAGTCGATTATTACCGTCGCAGTAATCGAGTCACACTGAGGCGTATGCTTGGTTTTGGTTCATTTGCAGACGGAGTATTGACGAGCTTCCTGAGCAGCCGATCCAGAGGTGCCCGAGATCGGAGCTCGAGACGCTTACATCACAGGCAAATATGAGACGTCGAATATCAGAGGGACGCTTCAAATTGAGGCCGATGGATACGCAGGTCATGAAAAGCTTCACCTCATTGAAGTTGACAACACGGATGCATTCTAGCCGACTGCCCATCAAGTGCGCCAGCACCAAATAGTATGTGAACAAGAATCTAACTTTAGGCTCTGGGAAAGCTTTACTACCATAACCTTTTTTGTCCAAGAACTTCTGGTTATGGATAATGAGTCTCCCGGTGCAATTAAGGAAAAAAGAAGAAAGGTGAAGCTCCAAGCATTACATGCATCCTTACAAAATCCCGAAAGAAATTGCAATAATGTTAGCAGAATCCTGGCAGGTCCGTACACTAAGTCTCCGTGCTTTACTCGCCTGGGTTTGAATATCAACCCAGCTACAAAACTGTTCATTCCTGAAGTTCATCAACGTGTGTGCCGTCTCTTCGGGAATGGACGTTAAATTGGCTCCCGTCTGCCGGCATCGGTGGTTGGGCGTTAAGATTCCCACGGTGAGAGCGAGCTATCACCGGCACGCCTGAACAGAATTACAAATTCCTCTAGCCTAACTACTCAGCCTATCGTCAGGCTTGGCGAGCCAGTTTGTGAAAGATTTGGGCCAAAAACTTCACCAGCAACCCACAATAAACATGGTATTAATAAGACTAAGGAAGAATGGAATAGTCATCGCCGAGCTCGTCTTGCCAATTGACAATACTATCAGCATGGAAAAAAACAAAAAAATAAGTGCTTCGTTACCTGCTGGGGCTGTTTATTGGTCACTTTACTATTGCTGAAGCATTACAGGCAAATGATAAGAAAAGTCAATGTTTTGTTTCATCTCGAAGGGCCAGTTCAATCTTAGGTTAACGACCAACTAATTGTATTCACGGATGCAATGCCCCGAGTTGACTGTTACTGTTACAAACAGAGTTGACTGTTATCAAACACGTTTCGCTAGCTCAGTATGAAAACGTTTTACCAGCTTTCCAAAAGTTGAGCACGTTCGTTCTGACCGATACACATCGAGCAAGCTGGGAGAAAACGTGGACGTATGGTTGGAGATACACATGTTTATCACGGGCACAACAACAAAGATAAGGACTCACCCAGCGGCGTGAGCGGGTGGAAGACTTTTTCGTCCAATCCAGAAAAACAGGCAGCAATTGACGACACCAGGAAAATGGAAATTGACACATTGCCAAGGAGATCTCTGAGTGAAATGTACATTGGTGCCTTTAAAAGAACAGAAAGAAAAATCTGGAGGCAAGTTACCCATAGGACCAAGCATACAAGAAGTTGTACGGAAACGTACGATGAGGGATACCCAATTGACATGTGTCTCGTTCGTAGAGGAGTCCAAAAGGACACGTCACCAGCCACTGATGTTTTATTTTTATTTTCTGCTAAACGTTTTAAAAAGGCATCAATTAGAGACTTCATCAAACACCTTACCCCGCCACAGTCTTGAGAGAAGAAAAAAACTAAGGACATGAGGCGGGAGTTCATGCGAGCAACTAATTTGATAGGTCGTGATATTTGTCCAAGTTTCGCTAAACACAGAAAGGGTTTTTGAAAGTGCAAAAGGGTGATTTGTGTTCTACGTTGTTCAAGTATATAATTCAATTGGAATAAAACTAAATAATTAAAATGTCCTGGAAAAAACACACAATTGCCGAAGTTTACGCTGTTTAATGCAGCGTTCTTTTACACCGCCTGATTTGAAATGTTACATTGAGTTCTCCGTGCCTTTGTTTGGTCGTTTAATGACTTCCTTAAAGAAAACAGCTCGGTTCCTATTTGGAATGATTTTAAAATTTTGGATTCGATTGTCTTACACACAGGCTAAAAATTATCTCTCACTCCTCTGCGCAAGTGCGATTGGACGAATTCAGAGTCGAAAGTAACGTTAAAAACTACAGATTTCGTTTCCGATCGTGTCAAAAATATAAAATTCAAATGAAATCAAGTTGTTCTCGACCATACGACGCAGATCTACAAAGTGTTGCTTCTGCTGCCCATCGTGTGGTAGGAATTTGATGATCCTGCAGTGGCATCCAGAATTACGTCGATTACCCCTCTCGAACTGAGAAGCCTCACCTGAATGTAGAACACCATGCACTTAAAAAATCTGGAAAAATTTCACACTGCTTCGTTTTCCAGGAGCTCTGCAACCGAGCGGCAACAGGCTTAGCCTCCAGGCAGTTCGTGCGGAAGTTTAGTCCCAAGCCGTAAATATTGTCGTCGACCTTCAATGGGGTGGACCAGAGCATTCTTCCACCCTGCAAGCATTCAACACGACGATGCATTTGATGGGATAATGATTGAGCTCTCGAATGGTGGAAAGTTGGATTGTAGTGTGCCAATGCCAGCTCGGCCTGGATGATACTTCAGTTGATGGAAAAACTGGACTAGAAAGTGACGGGAGGGTCAGTTATTGCCACAGAACTCATGGATTTGTTAGTGGAAGAGCAAAGATGGGAAAAGGGGAAGAAGAATCAAACTCCAGACTTATGAACATCAAGGTTTAATCTTCGATTTCTGACGGACCGACTGGCTTTGGGCTCTGATTCTACACTTTTTTGATCTCAACCTGCACTCCACATTTTCCAGGATTTTCAGACCAATTAATTTTGTGAGGAAAGTCATTGGATGCGTTCGTGGAAAGAGCCACAGAAGGAAAAGCATATAAATAATCGGAGAGAAGACGATTGATGAAACTTTGAACTGTGAACATGGAAGGTTTAAACCGATTTTATGACTAATCCGACTCTGTTTGGTCCGATTCTACACTTTCTTGATGTTCAACCTCCAAACCCATGTAGTACCCACCTTTATACCACCAGTATTTTTAAACCAAATATCAGATTTTATCTTTAAAAATCCACAGAAAGGGGGAAGGGTGGATGAGAGTATGGGCCGCTGTTGACCCACTAAAGTAGACAATTTAAATAACCCATTAAATAAGGTGAAAAGGCTGGTAACACAATTACTCACCCTGTCTTTCAGGTTAGCAAGGTTCAGGTAGATGCCAAGATCTAATACCACCACAGCAGCAGCGGCAAAGGCAAGAGCAAGCCAAGCGGGCGTAGCCGCCTCCGCCTGCACCCGCACCAATTAGTGAGCACGAGGATTGCCCCACGATGAACCTACCGAAAAAGGCCACCCACCATTGCCTGGGAAAGGATAACATCGCCGATGTGAGTCTGAAGAAACGGTCAACATTCGACAAACCATACCTTATTTGCACAATAAATAAATAAATAAAGTTCCTGATGGGAGCGTTAAGCTTTTGATCACAATTTAGAAAAAAAAACCATTGAATAGCCATCACTTTGATTAATTTACGGCAAGTTATCGCCGCATCATGCCGAACAAATTCCAAATTCCCACCCTGACTACTTAATCGAGCCGGAAGCGCAGCCAATTCGGTTCTTAAAGACTGGTCTTCTCAGGTCACCCCCCCATTCCCAGCCCCCACAAAAAAATAAAAAAAAACTTTCCGGCTAACCCCACTAAAAATGGGATAATTGTATAGCTGTTAAAGAGAAGACTTTGGAATAATTTACATGGGAAGGAGAAACGTTCAACTCGGTACATCACGCATCCACCCCTACCCAACCTGACTCTCGCCAACAGGCACACCTCCCTACACTCTTTCCCCCTCGCTTATCCCCATAACACAGAATTTCATATCTTTAGTTGCCCCCGCCCAGTCCTTGCAACTATTAATAACTATCCTATTTATCATGAGATTATTACATAATGCATTCTAAAAGGAAATAATGCAGGATGATAGTAGCGATGGATTAATGTTAATTCACCAATGCCCCTGGCGCTGTGCCACTCTGGTTAGGTCTGCAATTTGCAGCAGCGGCAAGCTCACAGAAGCAGCGCTGAAGCCTCCAAACGCGGGACACAGGAACATTTGCGAAGCCCCTGCAGTGCATATGATATAGGAGGCCATTTGACACCGAACCTACAGATCTTCACCGGGAGGGAGGGGAGGGGTAGGGAGTTAGTGCAGAGTGAAGAGTGGGCTGACCAACAACTCTACATCGGTTGATATGCAAGGGTGGTCAACTTAACTTGCAATTTTGCCCTTCCAGATTATCTGAGAGTTTCGAGCCGAATGGAAAGAGTTCCCCCACAAAAGTCTCGTGTGAATGCGGTCAGCTGAGCAAAGCATTCTTGGGTATTTCAAGATGGGGGTTAAACAGTGTGTCTGTACTGAATAAAAGGTGTTTTCTGGTGAATGGAAAATGTTCACCAGGTGACAATTTACCAAAGTGTAGTTGTAGTTTGGTGAACACTATGAGCATCTCACACAGGTGTGTTAAGTTGATTGACATCAAGGATAGACGGCGAACATTTCAAAGCAAAAACAAAGACCCAACGTAAACCGTCACCCACCAGAACAAGCACCATGATCGCGACGTCCTAACGATCGGAGGCGGCGCCCATGATGGGCGTTCGACAGGAAACTGCAGCCAACGAGAACAACGAGCCCGAGCAGGCCTGGGCCACGCCACGCAAGAACAGATTCAAGACACACCCTTTATGTGCAAGTCGCTCGCAAGTGTGAGTTTCCCATATTTGTGGACAGCAGAAAGATATTCAAGAATCGAGTGTTTTGCTTGTTTATCATTTTCATATGCACCTAAACACAGGTGTCAAAGCAAGCTGGCAGGTGTGTGTTCCACATACCTTCCAAAACAGCACTGCGATTGTTACCTCTTGGTACTGGGAACGCCCGCACCATCTGCGAACAGTTGACCCTGCTTGCAGTTCTGATAAAGCCCGCCTGTAATGGTATGCGTTTGAAATGGTGAGATTACCACGTCGGCAACCTTTTCAATTCACGAGAAAGCTCGCTCCGGGTAACTGCGTGCCGGCGACGGGTGTCCGACGAAATGGGGGAAAACAGCAATGTGTGGAATATAACTTCGTTTTCAACGTGTAGCCAAAAACGTTTCAAAAGATTATGTTCCATATTAATCACCTTTTCAACTTGATGTTGTTTACTTTGCCATCGTTACCAAAAATAATTCACATGCTGCTGTTCATTTCAACAGACTCCAAAATGGCGGATTATTGTTGGAGTATCACACAGGGGGCATCCCCCCCCCCCCCAAGGTGATAGGTTTGCCGCGAGTCTCCCCCCTCCCCAGAAAAAATCTCAAAACCGCATTGAAAATCTATCAACTGGCCCGACTGTTTTTATCGTCTGCGTCCAAATCGACGTGCTCGCAACGGACAATAGCGCAGAAGTAGACGCAGAGGCGGGACTACACAAATGATGCACGGGCAACGTACGAGAAGCCGCGCGTAAACAGAGCCCATAATGGTATACGTGTCTGATTACGGTCACCTTTTCTGGAACCATGCTCGTCGCCATATTTACAGGTAAGAAAAACACTTCCTTTCATCTTCATCGTACCTTTACCTGACTTATTCCTGTGGCGAATCTTTAAATCGTTTGATTTATTTTTTTAGCTCGTCCAAGACAAAGTCGAGAGGATCCCAGCAAAAACGCTACAGTTTAGGAACTGTGGTGTATTGAGAGTTGAACTCTCATCTACTATTAGTTGTGCTATGTATACTATTGCTTCATCAGTTATGTATAGTATCTCATATACTTCATATACTATAAGAATCACCTTATTTATGTTGAAGACGTTGAATTGCATTCAATGAAAAAATTTCAAAGGTGCGAATATTTTGTGAAATAAAATTGATAATTGTTAATTTAAAACGCACAAACAGAAATTAATTTCCTGGAACGTTGTGCCGATTTTAGGTGATAATTAAACTGAATGCCGTCATTGACTGGTTGCCAAAATTAATCCATCGATATCGAGCGAACAACATTCACCGATCACGTTTAATATCCATCCCTTTCAATATTTCCCTCCTTACTGCTCAATCTCGAATGCCTCCCGCAAGTCACACAAGTCACACATGGCAGGGCTTTTAAGTTGGAAGTTGTTAAGATCGCCGAGGGAAAATGGGTGCCGCACAGGAAACACCGTGTTGGCGAGAAATGTGATCTGACACCTTAAAGCGAAGAGTATTGTCGTTGACTACAAGAAGGCTTCACACGGATGCAAAGACTCGCGTGGACAAACATCAGGATTTCGGTTAGAGGGACATGTGTGCCGACTCAACGTGCGCGCTTGGTCGACGGGGTTAACACTGTGCAGCGAGACTACAGCCAAAACAATACTTGTACCCTCCAATGATAACAAACACGTTTGAAAAAACTGTTTAATTCCTAATTTATTCC
This sequence comes from Eptatretus atami, assembly GCA_035128595.1. NCBI lineage: Eukaryota > Metazoa > Chordata > Myxini > Myxiniformes > Myxinidae > Eptatretus > Eptatretus atami. The sequence continues at coordinate 5,648,515 of CM068963.1, forward strand.
AAAAGGTCATCCACGCAATTGAAAGAATTAATATTCATTTGACATGGGAACTACCTCGGCCGGTGATGCGTTATGAAGCGTCAGGAAGGAATCCACACCTCTTGTTCTGACAGTTTTTGAAAACTACATAGTTGATTTTGCTCACCGTTATAACTCCAAATGACTTATTATGAAAGAAGGAAAGAAAAATGGGGAAATTCGTCCAATTTGTCAAATGCTCACCATCGACTATACAGTGTATTTTGATGCAATTGCATTTCAGACACAGTTGATTATTTGATAGTGAATGAACTAGCCAAACTGTTGGAACTCCTCCCCCCCCCCAAACAAAAAAGAAAAATTACAAATTGTCCCCTTGCCTGCCCCCCCCCCCCCCACCCCTCTGAGTTCAGATGTTTAGCGCTACCACCAATTATGAACAAATGCGAGATTAATGCTGCCCTGTTAAATCAGACTTTTCTGTATTTAGAATACAACAGTGTGTTGGAAGTGAACGTCGTTGCAAAGAGATGACACCATTGGCTGGGTTGCTCTCGTCTCACCTTGTTCCTCGTTTCCATTAGTTTCTCTATCAGAGAGGAGCGAGTGGAAGGCATGAGGTTGAAAGCCGATGAAGTTCAAGAAGCAACACAACAAAGATCGCCTGATGACATACTTTGGGCGATCTCTTCCTGCTGCTGCTTCCGCCATTCCCAGATCACCCCAACCTGAATAGTTCATCCTCGGGTTGTGCTGCAAGTCAGACAAAGCTGCGTAACAACTTATATTTAAAAATGTTCGTTTTCAGCCAGGCCATGCGGCATGCCGCTTTTTGAACCACACTTTATACAAGTCAGACATTGAGTATTTGCTTTTGAAGATATACTTTTACGGTTGAGGGTGAATCTTCTGGGTCCAACGAAAAAAAATGATGTAAACAGAGGTCTGTTTTCTCGAGAGGCGGCAATTTACAAAACTCTCGTTTTGAATCCAAATCTCTGTTTGTACGAGTGCTCAAAATGCTTCAACAAACCAAATGCCTGGCGTAATCAACGAAAGGATTTTCACGCACGCACACACGCAACACACCTTCAAGAACTTGTCACGTTTACAATAATAACCATTCCATCACAATGTGAAGACGCAGCCAGTTGAAACTGTGAAAGAAGGGTAATTGTTTGAGCACTTGCAGACATCTGAATAGGCTCAGACATTTACACATCAATCCTGGAATTCTGCTCCTTTCTGACAAAGTTAGCGGAGCTTACATTTTACACACCGATGATTCTTGTATTCAGCACTTGACCGGAATATGCAGCACACACCTGAATTGAAGTTGATAGTCTGGTGTGTGCACTGGTTGCCTTGTTCTACAAGGAATTGTTCTCTGCGTCTATGTCCCTCGTCCCAGGTGGTGGTGAAGATATTTCAGGCCACCCTACATGCTATCCCACAGGCCTCACTCGTGGTATGTCAGGTACGATGTCCTCTTGTCAACCTGGAAGCTCTTCAGGTCTTGCCTAACCTCGTCTTTCCACCTAACTGTGGCCTGTCTGGGCAGGAGGTTCTTGCAGTATTTCATACCCAAAAGGAATCCTTGCCATCTCAGCTCTGCATGTCAACAGGATTCTCACCAAAGAAAGAACAAGTTCCAAAATTTTGTCTGACTGCTGCATCATCTGATACTTTATCGCAGTGCTCTAACCAATTGGAATATTATGGAAGGTCTCAGATTCTTCCTAGTCCTGCTCTTGTTAGTCCATGACTCAGATCCATTAAAAAAAAAGCATGCCTAAAACTACAGAGGACATAGAACGAATTGACTTTGTGTCACCGAACGTTCCCAGTCTTTCAAGTCAGGTTTGCGTCGGTACTCAAAAAACTCTTGAAGCTGACCTTCAGCTCATGTGGTCAAAATCTTCCTTCCTCCCAGCCCCTACTCATTGGTTCATCACTGCTCTGAGCCCTTAAACTCGAGTGACTACCTTAATTATGTTCCGTTGTATGGATTGGTACCACATCAGCCTCTCTCAGCCCTTTCACAGACATCATCAGCTTGTTCTTTGGTAGATACGTGTCAATCACCACCAGATGTCACTCTCAGAAGCACTCCACGCATGTTTCCCATATATCTTGACGTAATGCCATACAACATCATTCAGCAAAAAGGATCTCTGTCACAGTTGTGTTACCTAGTAATCTTGTCCATTGCCCCTACCAGTCTTCCCACTGCACAAAGAGAGTTACTTTCACTCAGAACGGACGACATGCTCATGCCACTGTTTCAATTATCACATTAGAAGAGAGATTTGAATAAAGGTCGAGGCAATGTACATCCCTGCCAAAGTCTGGTGTTGACTCGGGAACCTTGGGGTGCCCTTGCGATACACTCTCACGTCTGCTTCCAGGCCTTTGTGAGGCACCCTGATCAAATCAACTATCCGGGGAGGGGATGGCGGGAAATCGGGCCATACCTCCTAAGCCATGACCCAGATGTAGAGGAGAACCTATGTTTTTGTGCTCGTAAAGGACTTCTCCCATTCAATTGTTCGGGCATAAGAAACAGCACTTCAACAAATCCTCCGCCTTCCTGAAACCCACACTGCGAGTCTGGAAGGCACATCCTCAATTATCTTATTGCAAACACTCTGGTAGACAAGGCCAAAAAGCTTGCCATTACCAACACGAAAAGTGGTCCCCGCCAGGTTTCACATCTGTTAAATCACCATTTCTTGGGTAATGGAACTTATTTACACATGTCTCCATTAAGCCTGAGTGTGGCTTCGCGGTTCGGTTGCGGCTGACGGGGGGATCTAGGGTCCTGAGTTTGAGCCCCGTGGCTCTTGAATTAATACCAGGTGGGTTGACTCAGCCTGTATCCTTCTGAGGTTCGGCAAAATGGATACCAGTGTACTGGTAATAGGGACACTGCATCAGCGAGAGATACAGACCTCCTACAACTTCTATCTCTATCTCTAATCTCTATCCAATTTGCAGGGATCCACAAATCCTTTCGCATGTGATGCTCAAATGAATCCAGAGTTCAAAGAACTCCACACACCTCACAATCTTCGGCAGGCATTCTCATTTCCCCCCTTCAGCCGTTCTTGTTAACTTGCTTAAAGCCTGACAAAGCGTCTTCATGTCAATAGGTGGATGCGACGTCCCTGTCCTTAAACGGGCTGCTCCTGTATTGCTTCAGTCACCTGTTTGCTCACATTGCAACTACTATCGTTCAGTACACAGGAAAAAATGAACGATACTATCTGTGAAGCACACCATCTGGCCCCTCTCTGATATCTGACCCTTGAATCTTGACAGGGTAAAACACGGCTTTCCCACCCTGATATCATGAAGACCTTTGCCAACTCCAAGGCTACCTTCACCCCCGTTGCCTCTCCATGCTCTATCTGCCCAACCCTCTCCGAGCATAAATATTGGCTAACCAGGCTCCACGTGCACATACCTCTTCCATCACTCTGCGTGGGTATCGTAACCCAAACAGCCAAAAGGTTATTTCAGTGTTCTGGATTAGCTTCATCGAACAATCCAATCCCTCTTGCACCAGTCTGAAGTGTGTTCCTCTCTGTTCCTTCATCTTTAGCTACCTGGATTTTAGTGTCAGGGTGAGCTTATGCGATGAGACAGCGTCCGTAGGTCCAGTCAATGAGCGAGTCATGTCAATCTGTAAACACTTCAGTCATATTTCTCTTGAACCAAACAACTAATTTTGATAAAAACTTGCCACATAACTTCATCACCATGATGTAATTAAGTCTGTTCACGGCATTTAAAAAAAAACAAAAGAGATCAGGGTTTGAAGGGGGGATGTGTGGGGGTTTGAGGTGACTGTATGCGCCTTGATCCAGCGTGAGCTTCAGGACACACAGCCTATTTTTACAACTTCTGTCAATACACTTCCTTAAAGCCTGTGTTTGGGCTCAGTGGTTAGGGTGACGGCTTGCGGATTCCTAGGTTCCTGAGTTTCAGCCCCGTCGGCCGCCTGAATTAATACAGCCAGGGGTTGACTCAGGCTGTCATCTTCCGAGGTAGCGAAATGATACCAGTTCCAGTGTGTGTCAAAATGTTAAAAAAAATGTACAGGGGCACTGCATCAAGCGACACAGTCGCGCTCAAGAAAATGATAGCTCCCCGCGCTAAGGCTGGGCGTTCCATGTCAGTGTAGCAACATTTTTTCAGCGAAAATTTTTGACACATCGTCAGATTTCACTCTTTTTTGTGGCAAGGTGTTTGTATCCACGGTAAAACATGTGCGATTTTTCAGACCTGGGCCCATGTAGGCCCCCAAAATTTGGGCGCCCCCAGTTGACCCAAATCTTCCAGTGGCCATATTCACAGGTTGTAGTTGGTCAGATTTGGATGATCTTGTATCAAAATGCTCAGTAAAAGCGAGATCTTCGAATCGGTAAAGTAAAATCACTCCAAAACAGTAATTCAAAAAAAGTTATGTTTGCGCGCACCTCTTTGACTTGGGCCTCCGCCCCCCAGCCAAACCAATGATCCCGATTTTTTCGTGTGAGAATTACCCTTACTATACTCCAACACCTTCAGCATAAATGAAAATGCATCTCAATTGCTTCAAGTGTGATGATGGTTTTATTGTTCGGGTTCCACATATCACTAATTCTTGATTCGACATTGGGCGACGTTTGCACGTCATCGTATCCAATGACCGTCACCTGCTGGCAGGCGACTATTGTCTGAAATTGACATCAATCATCTCTGGATATATATATATATATATATTGTTGACGGTTGTGGAAATTCACAGAACACCATTCAGGTTTCCAGAGATCAGTTTATGTCGATAAGTGAGTGTTCAGATTAGATTTCCCCACGTCGTCTAGCGGGATTATTCGTTGTCACAGGGCTTGTGATCTTTGAGTAGTGTTTTCTTTTGTATCTTATTTTGGACCAAGCGCCTCTCAACCACCACCAACCGCAATTCTCAACAACCACAGCCACTCTCTCCACAACGGCCCTTCACAAACAACCACAACCACCACCAACCGCATCTCAACAACCACAGCCACCTTCTCCACCAACAACCACACCAACCACGACATTCTCCCTCGCCATCTCCTCAACAACCTCTCATCAACCTCTCACACGAAAAACATCGCTCTCATTCAAACATCTCCACAACGACCACCATTTGACATTCTCCTCACCAACCTACGCCACAAACAAACATCGCCTCACTTCATCTTCCGAACGCCACTCATTGTTTACGGCAACAGCGTCCTGACGAAAACACATTCTCTGCCACCAGACGCGGGGGACTCCTTCGTTGGGGCGAGGCGTCGTGATTCACCCACGTCCGCCTCTCCGAGCTTTCCGGCGACAATTCGGATCAAAAATATCAAAAGGGGCGGAGCCAGCGGCGGGTCAGAGGTGAGAGACGGGAGATCAAAAACCTCGCCTCACGGCAATCCATAAAAGGGCGCGCAGAGACGCCAGCGTAGCGTTGTGTGGAGTCGCATGGGAGTGGGTCAGTCTGGGAGTCTGAGTCTGCAGTCGGTGAAGGACTGGAGAGAGAGAGGAGAGCGAGAGAGACTGGCTAGGAGCGCGGCCTGCCGTGCCGTTGCCGAACAGTGGGTCGCTGGATAAGGCCGTTAGAGGAGTCGCCAACAGCGCATAACGCGTCCGAATGATCGGGCCCCGGACAGTCCAAAACGACGCTGAGGAACGGGCGGGCTTATTAAGAGAGCATCAACTCTGAAGAGCAAAAGGCCCATTCGTTTCCTCTGAGGCGTTTGTCGACTAGGCCGAGTCGACGGGCCGCACGACGAGGCCTGGGCGGAGCCGCGGTTCACGCCAGCTGCCGTGTGGACGGGACGTCGAGGAGCGCCCATCATCACCACGAAGGCGACAGGTAACCAGCCGGTCTCTCGGAGCTTCTCGGTCTTCACAGGCTCCGTGACTATAAAGACCCACGAGGTCCAGTTCTGCCCCCTTGCCTTTTCTGGGGTTTTCCCTTTGCATGAATGATGTG
>CM068963.1:5666875-5688179 GCA_035128595.1 Eptatretus atami
TTATCTCACCTGGAATGGAACATAGTGTCAGGTGAGGTACAGTAGGTTCAGGTTGAGGACCATATATTCAGGTGGAAGGTAACATCAGTACTCAGAGTGAGGGACCAAATATTCAAGGTGAGGTACATAGTTCAGGTGGGAACCATAGTTCAGGTGAGGACCAGATTCGAGGTGAGTACAGGTGGTTCAGGGTGAGGTACATAGTTCGAGGTGAGAGACCATAGTTCAGGTGAGTACACTAGCTTCAGGAGTGAGGACCATAGTTCAGTGAGAGTAACATAGTTCATCGAGGTGGAACATATGTCAGGGATACGATGAGTCAGGGTGGGACCATATATTTCCAGGATGAGGTACATGTTCAGGTGAGGGACCATAGTTTCAGTGAGGTACATAGTTCCAGAGTGAGGCAGAAGTTCAGTGAGGGTCCATAGAGTTGGATACATAGCGGTGAGGCTCATAGTTCAGTGAGGGCCCATACTTCAGGTGAGGACCATAGTTCAGGAGTAGAACATAAGTTCAGGTGAGGTAAGCATAGTTTCGACGGGATGGTAGTCGGGGAAACAGTAGTTCAGGTGAGTCGTATTCATGTGAGGTCAGCAGGTGCAGGAGGTACATATTCAGGTGAGGTAAATGTTTCAGGATGGAGAGTATTCAGTGAGTCAGAGGCTAGTTCAGGTGAGGACCATATAGTTCAGGGAGACCATAGTTCAGGTGATGGAACATGGAGTGTCAGGGCTGAGAGTAAATAGGTCAGGTGAGCGTAATTGAGTGTAGGATAGCATTAGTTCAGGTGAGGAACTCAAGTTCAGGTGAGGTATCATCAGCATGTCAGGTGAGGTGGACGATAGTTCAGGGTGAGGTAAATAGTTCAGGTGAGGACATGAAGTTGCAACGGTGAGGTACCCATTAGTTCAGGTGAGAACATAGTTCCAAGTGTGAGGTACATAGGTTCAGGATTGAGGTGACATAGCGAGGTAGGAATAGTTCAGGTGAGTACATGGTTAGTGAGGTACATAGTTCAGGTGAGGTAACCATAGTTCAGGTGAGGAAATAGTTCAAGGTGAGGACCATGAGTGTCAGGTGAGGTACAATAGTCTCAGGTGAGGGTACATAGTGTAGGGGTAGCGTAGTCAGGTGAGGACCATAGTTAGTGAGTGAGCCCAGTCATGGAATAGTCAGGTGAGGATAGTCAGTATGACATAGATCAGGTGAGCACATAGTTCAAGGTGAGGTAACATAGTTCGGTGAGTAAGCTGAGTGAGACATAGTCAGGTGAGAAAGCATAGTTCAGGTGAGGTATATAGTTCAGGTGAGGTACGAGTAGTTCAGGGAGGCCTAGTAGTTCAGGTGACGGGACAATCCAGGTAGTACATAGTCAGTGAGGGTACATAGTTCAGGTGAGGAAACCATGTAGTGCAGGTGAGGAGATAGTCAGGTGAGGACAGGTTCAGGTGAGTACTAGTTCAGGTAGAATAGTTCAGGTGGACAATAGTTCAGATGGGGGTACAATAGTTCAAGTGAGGAACCTAGCACAGGTGGGTTACATAGTTCAGTGAGGACATAGTTCAGGTGAGGACCATAGTTCAGGTGAGTACATCGTCAGGTGAGGTACATCGTTCAGGTTAGGTACATCTTCAGGTGAGGTATCATATTGTTCAGGTGAGGGCCATGTTGAGGTGAGGACATAGTTCAGGTGAGGACCATAGTTCAGTGAGACATAGTTCAGGAGGTAATTAGTTCAGTGAGGAAACATAGTTACGTGAGTAACATAGTTCAGGTGAGGACCATAGTTCAGGTGAGGAACATAGTTCAGGTGAATAACATAGTTCAGGTGAGGACATAGTTCAGGTGAGGACCATAGTCAGTGAGGCCCTATTCAGGTGAGGAAATAGTTCAGTGAGTACATAGTTCAGGTGAGGACCAATAGTAATACAAAGTTAGGTGAGGACCATAGTTCAGGTTGAGGTACATCATTTCGAGAGTGAGGACCATATTTCAGGTGAGGCACATAGTTCAGGGAGGACCATATTTCAGGTGAGGTACATAGTTCAGTGAGGACCATAGTTCAGGTGGTACATAGTTCAGGTGAGGCACATAGTTCAGGTGAGGTCCATAGTTCAGTGAGGTACATATTCAGGTGAGCCCATAGTTCAGGTGAGGCCCATTGTTCAGGTGAGAACATAGTTCAGGTGGAGTAACATAGTCAGGTGAGGTACATAGTTTCAGTGGGAACATAGTTCAGGTGAGGACCATAGTTCAGGTGAGGTACATAGTTCAGGTGAGGAACATGCAGTTCAGGTGAGGAACATAGTTCAGGTGAGGACATAGTCAGGTGAGGACCATAGTTCAGGTGGGACCATAGTTCAGGTGAGAACATATTCATGTGAGGTACATAGTTCAGGTGAGGTACATAGTTCAGGTGAGGTAAATAGTTCAGGTGAGGTACAGTTCAGGTGAGGAACATAGTTCAGGTGAGGTACATAGTTCAGTGAGTACATAGTCAGGTGAGGTAATAGTTCAGTTGAGTACATAGTTCAGGTGAGTACATAGTTCAGGTGAGGAACATAGTTCAGTGGTACATAGTTCAGTGAGGTAAATAGTCAGGTGAGGACATATTTCAGGTGAGGTACATAGTTCAGGTGAGGACATATTCAGGTGAGGCCATAGTTCAGGTGAGGAACATAGTCCAGGTGAGGTACATATTCAGTGAGGTACAAGTTCAGATGAGACATAGTGTCTAGGTGAGGACCTGGTTCAGGTGAGGTACATATGTTCAGGTGAGGCCATAGTTCAGGTGAGGACAATAGTTCAGATGAGGTACATAGTTCAAGTGAGGAACATACGCTCAGTGAGGTACATAGTTGAGGTGAGGTACAGTTCAGGTGAGGACCATAGTCAGGTGAGGACCTATTCAGGTGAGGTACATAGTTCAGGTGAGGACATAGTTTCAGGTGAGTACAAGTTCAGGTGAGGTAAATAGTTAGTGAGTGGAACATAGTTCAGGTGAGGAACATAGTTCAGGAGGTACATAGTTCAGGTGAGGTACATAGTTCAGGTGAGGTAAAGAGATTCAGGGAGGACATAGTTCAGGTGAGTTACATAAGTTCAGGGTTGAGGACCATAGTTCAGGTGAGGTACATAGTTCAGGTGAGGACCATAGTTCAGGTGAGGTACATAGTTCAGGTGAGGTTACATAGTTCAGTGTGGTAAATAGTTCAGTGTGAGGTACATAGTTCAGTGACGGTAATATAGTTCAGGTGAGACCTATTCAGTTAGGGAGGACATAGTTCAGGTCGGAGGGTACATGAGTTCAGTGAGGTATATATTTCAGTCGTGAGGAACAAGTTCAGTGAGGGACCAATGAGTTCAGTTGAGCCCATATGTGTCAGGTGAGGAAACTAGTTCAGTGAAGTAAACTAGTTCAGGTGGAGGTACATAGGTCAGGTGGAGAACATAGTTTAGTGAGGGCCATATTAGTCAGAGGTACATAGTTCAGGTGAGGAACAATAGTTCAGGTGAGGAACATCAGTTCAGGTGAGGTACAAGTTCAGAGTGAGGCCATAGTTCAGGTGAGGCCCATAAGTTTCAGCGTGCAGGAAACCAGGTCAGGACAGGTACATAGTTCAGTGACGGTCATCAGTTCAGGTGAGGACCATTGTCAGGTGAGAACTCAGTTCAGGTTGAGGACCATGGTTCAGGTGAGGTACATAGTTCAGTTGGGACATTTCAGGTATCGAGACAATAGTTCAGTGAGGCACATAGTTCAAGTGAGGAAAATAGCTCAGGTGAGGTACATAAGTTTCAGGTGAAGGAGCATAGTTCAGGTGCAGGAACAAGTTCAGGGTGAGACCATAGTTCGGTGGGACCCATATTCAGGTGAGGTAACAGTGTGGTACAAGGCGTGAGGACATGTTCAGGTGAGGCTACATAGTTGAGGTGAGGGACCATAGTTAGAGGTGAGGTCATATTCGTGATAATGTCAGGTGAGGTACATAGTTCGAGGTGAGGAACCATAGTTCAGGTGAGGTACATAGTTCAGGTGAGGAACATAGTTTCAGGTGGAGTACATAGTTCAGGTGAGGACCATAGTTCAGGTGAAAACATAGTTCAGGGTGAGTAACATAGTCTCAGGTGAGGCACCATAGTCAGAGTGAAGGCCATGTCAAGGTGGGAACATAGTTCAGGTGAGGAAACATAGATCAGGTGAGGTACATAGTTCAGTGAGGCACATAGCTTCAGGTGAGGTCCATAGTTCAGTGAGTACATAGATTCCAGGTGAGCCCATAGTTCAGTGAGGCCATAGTTCAGTGAGGACCATAGTTCAGGTGAGGAACATAGTTCAGGAATAAAGTAGTTAGGTGAGTTACATAGTTCAGTGTGAGACCATGTAGTTCAGGTTGAGGCCCTATAGTTCAGGTGAGTGGAACATAGTTCAGGTGAGGTACATTAAGTTCAAGGTGAGGACCATAGTTCAGGTGAGTACATAGTTCAGGTGAGGACACATAGTTCAGGTTGAGGTACATAGTTCAGGTTGAGACCATATTTCAGGTGAAGGAACATAGTTCAGGTTGAGGACCATATTTCAGGTGAGGACATAGTTCAGGTGAGGACATTATTCAGTTGAGGGGTACATAATTCAGGTGAGGCACATAGTTGCAGGGAGGTCCATAGTTCAGGTGAGGTTACATAGTTCAGTGAGCCCATAGTTCAGGTGAGGCCCATAGTTCAGGCGAGGAACATAGTTCAGTGAGTAACATAGTTCAGGTAGTAATAGTCGTAGAACATAGTTCAGGTGAGGACATAGTTCAGGCTGGAGGACCATAGTTCAGGTGACGATACATAGGTTCAGGGTGAGGAACATGTTCAGGTGAGGTACATAGTTTCGAGTAGTTAGAGGACCATAGTTCAGGTGAGACCATAGTTCAGGTGAGAACATAGTTCAGGTGTATGGTACAAGTTCAGGTGAGGTACATATTTCAGGTGAGGTAAATGAGTTCAGTGAGAGGTACATAGTTCAGGTGAGGACATTAGTTCAGGTGAGGTACATGTTCAGGTGAGGTACATAGTTCAGGTGAGGTAAATAGTTCAGGTGAGGTACATAGTTAGGTGAGGTACATTAGTTCAGTTGAGGAACATAGTTCAGGTGAGGACATAGTTCAGGTGAGGTAATAGTTCAGGTGAGGGACATAGTTCAGGTGAGGTACATAGTTCAGTGAGACCATAGTTCAGGTAGCCCATAGTTCAGGTGATGCAACATAGTCCAGGTGAGGACATAGTTCAGTGAGGTACATAGTTCAGGTGAGGACATAGCTCAGGATGAGGACCATGGTTCAGCGTGAGTACATAGTTTCAGTGAGGACCATAGTTCAGGTGAGGACATAGTTCACGATGAGGTACATAGTTTCCAGTGCGAACATGCTCAGGTGACGTACATAGTTGCAGGTGAGGTACATAGTTCAGGTGAGGACCATAGTTCAGTGAGGACCATAGTTCAGGTGAGGTACATAGTTCAGGTGAGGAATATCAGGTGATGGTGGACATAGTTCATGGTGAGGTGAGTAATAGTCAGGTGAGGTACATAGTCAGGTGGACATAGTTCAGGTGAGGTACATAGTTCAGGTGAGGGTACATTAGTTCAGGTAGGTAAATAGTTCAGGTGAGGGACATAGTTCAGGTGAGGTACATAGTTCAGGTGAGACCATAGTTCAGTGAGGTACATAGTTCAGGTGAGGACCATAGTTTCAGGTAGTAATAGTTCAGGTGAGGGTACATATTCAGTGAGGTAAATAGTTCAGGTGAGGTACATAGTTTTCAGGTGAGGTTACAGAGTTCAGGTGAGTGACCATAGTTCAGTGAGGACCATAGTTGTCAGGTGAGGTACATAGTTCAGTGAGGATATATAGTTCAGGTGAGGAACATAGTTCAGGTGAGGACCATAGTTCAGTTGAGGCCCATAGTTCAGGTGAGAGGAACATAGTTCAGGTGAGTAACATAGTTCAGGGAGGTACATAGAGTCAGGTGAGGAACATAGTTTCAGGTGAGACCATAGTTCACGGTGAGGTCATAGTTCAGGTGAGGAACATAGTTCAGGTGAGAAACATATCAGGTTGAGGTACATAGTTCAGGTGAGACCATAGTTCAGTGAGAGCCACATAGTTCAGGTGAGGAACACTAGCCAGGTGATACATAGTTCAGGTGAGGTACATAGTTCAGGTGAGGACAATCGTTCATGGTGAGGAAACATAGTTCAGTGAGGCCATGGTTCAGGTGAGGTACATAGTTCAGGTGAGGACCATAGTTCAGGTGAGGACAATAGTTCAGATGAGGCACATAGTTCAAGTGAGGAAAATAGCTCAGTGAGGTACATGTTCAGGTAGGAAGCATAGTTCAGGTGAGACATAGTTCAGGTTGAGGACCATAGTTCAGGTGAGGACCATAGTCAGGTGAGGTACATCGTTCAGGTGAGGTACATCGTTCAGGGAGGTACATAGTTCAGGTGAGGCCATGTTGAGGTGACGTACATAGTCAGTTGAGGTACATAGTCAGGTGACGGTACATAGTTCAGTGAGGACCATAGTTCAGGTGAGTACATAGTTCAGGTGAGGAAAACATAGTTCAGGTGAGGACATAGTCATGTGAGACCATAGTTAGTGTATCATAGTTCAGTAGTACTTAGTCAGGGGGACCATAGTTCAGGTGAGGCCCATAGTTCAGGTGAGGAACATAGTTCAGGTGAGGAACATAGATCAGGTGAGGTACATAGTTCAGGAGGACATAGTTCAGGTGAGGTACATAGTTCAGGTGAGGACCATAGTTCAGGTGACGATACATAGTTCAGGTGGTCGATAGTCAGGTGAGGTACACAGTTCAGGTGAGGGACATAGTTCAGGTGAGGTACATAGTTTCAGGGTGAGGGACCATATTTCAGGTGAGGTACATAGTTCAGGTGAGGACCAATTCAGGTGCAGTACATAGTTCAGGTGAGGACCATAGTTCAGTGAGCACATAGTTCAGGGAGGTCCAAGTTCAAGTGAGTGTACATCGTTTCAGTTGAGCCCATAGTTCAGGTAGGCCATGTCAGTGAGGAACATTTAGTCGTGTTAGTAACTGTTCAGTTGAGATACATAGTTCAGTGAGGACCATAGTTCAGGTGAGGACCATAGTTCAGGTGAGGAGCATAGTTTCAGGTTGCAGGAACATAGTCAGGTGAGACCATTAGTTCTGGTGAGGTACATAGTTCAGGTGAGGAACATAGTTCAGGTGAGGAACATAGTTCAGTGAGTACATTAGTTCAGGTGAGGTACATAGTTCAGGTGAGGACCATAGTTCAGGTGAGGACCCTAGTTGGGGTGAGTACATAGTTCAGGTCGAGGACAATAGTTCAGGGACTACATAGTTCAGGTGAGGAACGTTAGTTCAGTGTGAATCAACATAGTTCAGCAGTTGGGACCTATTCAGTGAGACATAGTTCAGGTGAGGAACATAGTTCAGGTGAGTACATAGTTCGGTGAGGTACATAGTTCAGTTGAGCCATAGTTCAGTGTGAGGTTACTACAGTCCGTTGAGGCACATATCAGAGACCATAGTTCGGTGAGGCCCATAGTTAGGTGAGGAACATAGTTCAGGTGAGGTACTAGTTCAGTGTGAGAACATAGTTCAGGTGAGGGTATCATTAGTTCAGGTGAGGTACATAGTTCAGTGAAGGCACAAGTCAAGGTGGTACATAGTTCGGTGAGGAACATATCCAGGTGAGTACGATAGTTCAGGTGAGTACATATTTCAGTGAGGACCTATGGTTCAGGTGAGGAACATAGTTCAGTAGGACATGTTCAGGTGACGTGACATAGTTCAGTGAGGACATGTTCAGGTGAGACCATAGTTCAGGTGAGGACACATAGTTCAGGTGAGGTACATAGTTGAGGTGAGGAACATGCTCAGGTGAGGGTACATAGTTTCAGGTGAGGTACATATTCAGGTGAGGACCATAGTTCAAGGTCGAGACCATAGTTCAGCGTGATGGTACATTAGTTTTTAGGTGGGTACATAGTTGCAGGTGAGGAACTATAGTTTCAGCGTGAGGACCATAGTTCAGGTGAGGCCCATAGTTAACAGGTGAGCCCATAGTTCAGGGTGAGGCCATAGTTCAGGTTGAGGAAATAGTTCAGGTGAGAACATAGATTAGGTGAGAGTACATTGTTCAGGTGAGGAACTCAGTTCTAGGATGAGTATCTAGTTTAGGGTACATAGTTCAGGTGAGGAACATAGTTCAGGTTGAGGAACATAGTCAGTAGGTACATTAGTTCAGGTGCAGGATACATGTCAGATAGAACAAAGGTACATAGTTCAGGTGAGGTACATAAGTTCAGGTGAGGACCATGGTTCAGGTGAGGAACATAGTTCAGGGATGAGGACCATGGTTCAGGTGAGGTTACATAGTTCAGGTGTAACATAGTTCAGGTGAGGTACATTGTTCAAGGGAGGAACATAGTTCAGGTGGAGGACCATATTTCAGGTGAGGTACAATCATGTTCAGTGATGAGGAACAAGTTCAGGTGAGGAACATTAGTTCATGGTAGGTACTAGTTCAGGTAGGTAAAGTTAGTCAGGGTACATAGTTCAGTGTGAGGACCATGGTTCAGGTGAGAACATAGTTCAGGTCGTGACCTGTCAGGTGACCATGTTCAGCGTGAGGACAAGCTTAACAGTCATACATTGTTCAGGTGAGGAACATAGTTCAGGTGAAGTACAAGTTCAGCTGACGGTACATTAGTTCAGTGAGGAACAGTTCAGGTGAGGACCTAGTTCAGGTAGGTACATAGTTCAGGTGAGGATACATAGTTTCAGCTGTGAGCATAGTTAGGTGGAACATTAGTTCAGGTGAGTTAGTTCGGTGAGTCATAGTTCAGGTGAGGTCATCAGGAGGATGTTTCAGGTGAGGACATAGTTTCAGGTGAGGACCACTGGTTCAGGTGAGGTACATAGTTCGGTGTAACATAGTTCAGTGAGGTACATTGTCAGGAGAATAGTTAGGGAGGACCATAGTTGCAGGTGAGGACATAGTTCAGGTGGCATTCAGCGTGAGAACATGGTTCAGGTGAGGAACATAGTTCAGGTGGAGTAATGTTCAGCTTGAGGTACATAGTTCAGGTGAGTACATAGTTCAGGTGAGGACCCATGTTCAGTGGGAACATAGTTCAGGTGATGACCATGGCTTCAGGTGAGGTACATAGTTTCAGGTGGAGCCATAGTTCAGGTAGGACCATAGTTCAGGTGAGACAATAGTTCGGTGAGTACATAGTTGTGAGGTGAGAGAACATAGCTCAGGCTGGAGGTACATTAGTTCAGGTGAGGAACATAGTTGCAGGTGAGGACCATAGTTCAGGAGGTACATGTTCAGGGAGGACCACTAGTTCAGTAGGAACATTAGTTCAGGTGAGTAAATAGGTTCAGGTGAGGACCATAGTTCAGGTGGGTCATGTTTCAGGTGAGGAACATAGTTCAGGTGAAGGAACATAGTCAGGTGAAGGTACAAGTTCAGGTGAGTAACAAGTTCAGGTGAGGGCATAAGTTCAGGTGAGATTAGTATTGAGTGGTGTTGTTCAGTCAGTAACAGTATTCGCAGTATCAGTATCAGTAAACACTCGGATCTATTTTTATTGAAACTACACTCACACTTCCATTTATATTAAACTTCACACAACCCTCATCGCTGTGATGTTCCAAGCTTTTTTTGTATACATGTCGAGGCCTAGATGAGAGCGACACACAGAACGTACAACTGACATGTAACATAGTTGATGAAATATGCACGCGCACGTGGGCTGCAACAGGGCGTGGTTTAGAGAGTCACAGTGACCCTGCCCAATGTTCCGGATGCTGTTTTTTACCCGTGTCTGAATGAACCTGTTGTTCCCACTTTCAGAGCCTTCGTCCTGTCTCTGCTGTCTATCGAGTACATACAACAACAAGGGAGCAGGGAGCAAAGAGGGACAGGACAGGAAAGACAAACACGTGGGAACAGAGACATGAGGAGAATCTGTGGAAGGGAGTAGGGGTGGTGGTGGGGGAACTGGGGTTTATACAAGATGGACACTACAGGGACTTTCAGGAAAGGAAAGCAGGCGAATTGAAGTGTTTTTTGGGTGGTGATGAACGGGGGTAGAATAGAATTAGTGTTCTTGGATGGGGGAGATCAGAGATGGTGCGAACAGCTGTTTGAGACCTGAGGGAAGAGTGTGGATTAAGAGGGGGAGTTTGTTCCAGAGGTGGGAAAAAAGAGAATGAAAGATTTGAAAGGTGAGAAAGGATTTCTTGATTTTAGTTTTACCCAAAATGGTATTTTTGGGGGACCTTGAGTGCCCTGTGAAATATGGGTGTGCGGGGGGTGGTGAGGGAGGACAGAGCACAGGGCAGATGGGGAAAGGGGAGGGACAGAGTACAGGCAGAGCAGCTGGGGGTGGGGGTGGGGGCTGTAGTTTAAAAAGATCGATATTTGGTTATTTGAATAAACATTAGTAAATGCACATGGAATAAACGGTTCTCAAATTGGCAGTTACATGTTAAAGTCTCGTTTAGCACACATCAGTAAATTGTATTATACACGGCTTGATATGTAATGTGGCTCATTTGACTGTAGATGGCAGGATGGTACTGTGAACTGCCTGGTGAGATTCATGAAGATGTGAAAGTTCTCAGACGAATTTCCAAGTATGACGAGAATCACATTTGCTGGGTAAGGCACGGTTGTTCTTGATGCTATATAACCTACGAGAGAAAGTTATAGTGAGCCCGCGTGACATGTGACAAGGAAGTGTGTTTCCATTGTCCAACTGACAAAAGATCATTCGAGTGGTAGCCATCAGGTAGGTTAGTTTGGATCATGTAGCTCAAAGCTTGGAGTGCAGTCGTTAGAGAACGGCGTACTGTCGGACACGATCAACATGCATACACTAAGTGGGAAAGAAAAACCAAGGTGCATGATTCCCCGACAATGGGGATCCCAGGACTGGCTTTGGCGGCCAGCTTGCGAAAAAGGCTTTCCCAGGACGTCATGGCAGATTGTTTTTGCTTTTTTTAATCCTTTCACTTATGTTGGTGGAATGATTTCATGCTTTCTACTGGCTATGGACAACGGTGCATCACCAATGCTGACCGAGTATGGGGGCATCACTGATGCAATGCACCGTTACCAGTTCACTGGTACTCATTTCGCGACCTCAGAAGGATGACAGGCTGAGTCATCCCACCTGGTGTTAATTCAGTGGCTGACGGGGCTTGAACTCAGGACCTAAGATCCCAAGCCAGCCACCCTACCACAAAGCGAACACCAGGCTTCATAGGCAGTAGTGAGGCCCAAAATCTTGAACGAAAGACTCCCAAAGAAGAGGATTGTTTGACAAAGCTAGATGGGAAAGGGGGGGGGGGGGGGTTCACGGTCCCTTCGGAAGACTCTCGAGATGTGAGACTCGTCAGGATTGAAAAGACGTTCACATATTGGACCAGTTTGTTGATTTTATCCAGATCTGAGAGAGTGAAGAAGCTGTGCTTGCCGGTCTGAGGGATGACAGATGTGCAAGCAGGAGGTGGAGTCCATTCATCAAAAAGATTAAAGGGATTTCCAGAGTCGGAGAGATCATTTGATTGAAAAACCAGAAAAAGAACAGGCCAGAGCGCTACCCATTGAGGAACTCTAGCTGGACAGGAGAGGGAATGAGAGGAATTTATTTAAGATCCACACACTGAACGGCGACAGGAGAGAGAGTCTCCGAGCCATGGGCTGGAGATGCCTGGGATACCAGCGAGAGGAGTTTGGTGAGTAGGCAGGTGCCAGACTGCCAGTCAAAGCTCTCGTAATTATGTCTAGAGATAAGGCTCGTGATGTTTAATGTCGGATTGAGGACCTCCATCCATTGTTGGAGAGCAGAAGCAGCAATCCTGGGTAGGTGACCTGGTCTGAACCAAATTGATGATCGGAAATCAAGCCATTGGAGAAGAGAAGGATTTAATGCTGAAGCGATGATGAATTCCATAACCTTGCTGCATTGATTTGGGAGAAGGTTGAGTTGGTCTGTAGTTGCAGGAATCTGTTTTTGCACCTTTTTATGCAGGGCGTTAAATGTTTGCTGATTTCCAAGGCACGATGGCAGATGGACCTTGAGCAAATGAGAGGGTGAAATAGAACAGAAGAGGCGTGAGCAAGGCAGAAGAGAGGCTTTGGAGGAACATGGGGCTGATGCCCGTCTGGACCGGTTGCAGGGAATCTGAGTCAAGGTTTGACAGCAAGCTCTCCACCTTGTCAGACAAAAGACACCGAGTCCGGACAGTTGGTGCGACTCGGTAAGGTGGGTAGAGAAAGTAATGGGTTGGGACACAAGATTTAGATGCAAACACCGAGTTCTGCATTCAGCCATTTTCAGGGCGGTATCAGCTGTGCGGCCTTTTGATGTTAAGGAGGATGGGGAACATCACCAGAAACAGACGTACTAGACACCATAGGATTTGGAGGAGGGAGAGAGGTTTGAGTTCAGACATTAGATTAGAAAATGTTGTTTTCTGGCCTCTTGAGGGAAGACAAAACTTGTTTTTCCAGAGCTTTGGAAGGAACTGAGATTACCCTCAGTTGGATTTGCTTCCATGCGAGCAAGTTGTTTCAGGACAAACTGCTCGTCACAAGCTTCAGTGAACCATGGGCTGGAGAAGATAGGACAACGGGGAGACGAGAGGGATAAATCTGTGCATGAGGAGAGCAAGTTTCTTTGAAACATTCCAGGATGGAGTTGATGTCGGAGGAAAGTAGAGATGGGACCAGTCTAGAAGTTTTGATGGCGGCTGGAAAGACCCTATCAGTCAGCTTGAGTGAAATGCAGACTCGAGGTTGCTGAGGTGGTTCCTCTAATAACAGCCAAAGAGATGTCTACTTTGTCAAGCAATATGGTCAGATGAACCGATTGGAGCGGAGAAACAGCGATATTTTCTGGGAAATTGCGTCAAAATCAGACCAGAAGGACGGTGACCTCAAAAATAATTGGTGGTTTAATTTCATTGGACCTGATTTACGCCAAATCCGCTTCAAATTCAAGTCAATCGGATTGAAAATTGAGGAATTTTAGGAAATCCCTACCTAACTTGTTGAACCTGTTGGCCTATGTTGACCTTTGGTCTATTGCTTGACCTAAAATAATGGTGTTTGAATGATGACCCCAATATGCAACTCCTCTTCAAATTTCAAGTCAATCGGATGAAAAATTTACAATTAACAATTTGCCTATGATGACCTCAAAAATAAATTGTCGGTTGCAATTCCGTGACCTGATATGCAATCCTGTTTCAAATTTATTGTCAATCAGATGAATATTGAGGGTTTTAGAAATTTAACACATTTGTGTTGACCTGTTTGACCTCAAAAACATACACTTCTTGCTTATACGAACTCTACCATGTGGTTGAAGTTTCGTAAAGACTCGGTTTTAAAATTGTGACCTGCAGGCGATGTATACAAACAAAACAGACAGACAAGCCGAGTGGGCGACATGGTGGTGCTACATTATTGCATACTATCATACAGTTTTTGAACGATCGGGCTGAAATTTTTTGACAAGGAGTGTGAGTATAGTGTACATAAAATCCTGAAGCCGATTTTTGATTTCGAAAAAATAATTTTAGGATTTTCAAAAATTTCAAAGTCCCGTTGCTACGCAACGGTGGTGTCCATAGCAACAGTGCTCAAAGCATACAACAGATCCTGGTATGAACTACCTGTCAGTTTCATCAAATCGGTTGACCCTCTTGGCCTCCAGAGCTTGTCCTTACATACAAACATACAAACATTAACACAACAGACGGAAAAACTGAAATAAGGGTACTCTAGGGACCAACCCAACAAAACAGAATACAGCAGGCAAACAAGTAAAATGAAAAAGCGCAAGCAAGCAACCGATATCCTTGTGTTGATAAATTAGTATGGTCGTTCGCGCAGGCATGATGGCTGAATGGGCCCTCCAGTGTGTCTGATTTCCTTGTTATATTGAATAAATATTCGATTTTCACGTGCAACAAACAATTAAAAGATGTTGTGCAGAGCACGATACTTGCAAAAAATTCGAACCCCCCTCCAACAGGTTGCCATGGATACATCAAATTGTCCATGGTCATAGATTACAATTGCCAATCTTAATCAAAGTTTCAGGTCAAACGGATTGAAAATTGATTATTTTCAGATTGAAATTGATGATTTTAGAAGTTTGCCTCTGGTTGACTTTGACCTTTTGACCCAAATAGTGGTTTCAAATTCAGTTCATGCACTCTCACTGTCTCTCCAAAAGGACTGTTTGAACCCCCGCCCTCCCAAAAATTGAGAGTTTATTCCAAGGCGGGAAAAAAGAGGAGATGAAATCCACTTCTCAACAATCCTCCGAGGAGTCCTTTCTTTCAAGCTTCTGGGTTCTTCACTATCTGCCATGACCTTTCCTGGGAAAGCCCATTTCCAACCTGGCCTCCCAAAGCTAGTCGCCGACCTGGAATCCTCCATCGTTGCACCTTCCTCGGCCCACCTGAGCTCCTGACCATTTACAAAGCTTTCATCCGCAGCCTGATGGAGACTGCTCTCCCCTCTGTGCTGGTGCCTCCTGCCTCCCTCTTCTCGGCTTCACGCAGTGGCAACCAGGCATTTCGGATCATGGTATCTCCGGACGATGAAGCTGAGTCTTGGGCCTTTCTCGCTCTCTCACCGCAGGCAGGTCAGGGTCTTTCTGTCCTACCATCCTCTTCTCCAGTCTCACCCCACCCCCCCCCCCCTTGCTCGGTCTGCAACATGTCCCCCCTATATTTCCTCAGGTGTCAAGGTCTGCCAACAACCCCCTTCTGGTAAAACTAACCAAAATCAGAATTCACTTCTCACCTTCACTCTTTCATTCTCTTTTTTCCTGCCTTGGACATAAACTCCCTTACTCTATCAATCCCTCATCCCTCCAGGCCTTCAAAAACAGCGTTCACCCCATCTCCTCTTCCCATCCAAATTATCCCCGGTTCTTATTGATATTGTTGGTTCAGGAAATAAAGCCCTGGGTTTAAGCTGTAAGGTTTTCGTGTCTCTCTCACAAGCCGCGCTCCGCATTCCCGCATAATTCGGAAGATCGTCGAGTGTGTAAACCGCCAGTTCGCTCATCATCCATCGTAGGTGTGTTAACTGACCTGAACACGGGGGGGGGACGGGAACCAAGTACGGAACGAACGGGAACCACGGAGGGAGGGGGGAGGACCCGACGGGGGGGAACACGGGACACACGGACGACAGGACGGACAAACAATAAATTCATGGGTCAGGTCCAGTGTCCCGAAATCAAAGCACAACGTCGTGGTACCCGGTCATCCACTCAGCAGTTAAAAGGTGCAGTTCTTATTATGCCATATTAATTACGTCACCACACCAGTCATTACACAATCACCACACACAACTACAACAACACAAAACTACACAACACAAAACTACACAAACCACCATACGATGACCTCTGTGTGGTGGGCTCTTGAAACTTTTGCTCAGTCGTCGATACATTCAGCGAACGTGCGATATTGTGGAGCGCTCGCCGGAGTCACTTAAGAACTCCACGAAATGGTTCTAAGGATAAGCTGGCTTGGCAAGCGATGAGCGATGGCTGATTTGGTGAAATAAACACCAGCACCCGGAACGCCCGGAATGTCAGGGCAATGGCCGAACTGGACAAAATGAACACATTTTTTTATTCACAGTCAGAACTACTGCTTAAGTCAATAAGAAGTTTAAAAAACTTGAAATTCTGCTGAGGATGAAAGATTTCCGGACAATGGCTTCTTAACCTGGGAAAGGGGGGGGCGCGTGAGTAATTTTCCAGAGGGACGCGAGCCCGGAGAAAAAAGTTCGGAATTTTCTCGAAATTATTTGGGTGGAATTTCTTAACAAGTGTTTTGCATAATATCATGATGAACATTAAAAAAAATACAAAAGGTATGCCTTTATAATTTTTAGCTCGCCTTGTCGAAAGAAAGAGAGATATGCCTTATAGCGATACCCAGCGTAGCGTAAAATGTTTAAAGTTTTTGGTGCAAGTTATTTTTTCCTTTCTAATGTTTTTATTCTACCACACTATTTTTGATATGCCCGATCTATATATATCTGGGGTATTATGTGATCCGGTCGTCCGTCCCGTCCATCTTTCTGTCTGCTGTCCGTCCGTCCGTCCGTTCCTGTCCGCACTCTAACTCCAAAGTTTTCAACTTTCACGCTTCATATGCTACATAGGTACAGACTGTGCAAGACGGTTGTCCGACATTACGGGTTCGTCAACTAAAGTGGTTGCCATGGCAACCAGGATTGCTGTTTTCCATGTAGTAGCACAATTCGGTATAAACCTGTCTTGTTCGCGGCGTCGTATAGTTGCTGCTTCAACTTGCGGCCATAGTTCAGGTGAGGACCATATTTCAGGTGAGGTACATAGTTCAGGTGAGGACCATAGTTCAGGTGAGGTACATAGTTCAGGTGAGGCACATAGTTCAGGTGAGGTCCATAGTTCAGGTGAGGTACATAGTTCAGGTGAGGCCCATAGTTCAGGTGAGGCCCATAGTTCAGGTGAGCTGAGGACATTAGTTCAGGTGATCAGTACATAGTTCAGGTGAGGTACATAGTTCAGGTGAGAACATAGTTCAGGTGAGGACATCGTTCAGGTGGAGGTACATAGTTCAGGTGAGGATACATAGTTCAGGTGAGGATACATGTTCAGGTGAGGTACATAGGTTTCAGGTGAGGACCTAGTTCAGGTGAGGACCATAGTTCACGGTGAGACATAGTTCAGGTGAGACATAGTTCAGGTGATGGTACATAGTTCAGGTGAGGTAACATAGTTCAGAGTTGAGGTACATAGTTCAGGTGAGGACTTAGTTCAGGTGAGGTACATAGTTCAGGTGGTGACAGGTACAAGTTCAGGTGAGGTAACATAGTTCAGGTGAGACCATAGTTCAGGTTGAGGTACATAGTTCAGGTGAGGAACATAGTTCAGGTGAGGTACATAGTTCAGGTGAGGAAAATAGTTCAGCGTGAGGGACATAGATCAGGCTAGTTCAGGTGAGACATAGTTCAGGTGAGGTACCATAGTTTCAGAGTTGGCCCATAGTTCAGGTTGAGGAACATAGTCCAGGTGAGGTACATAGTTCAGGTGAGGTACATAGTTCAGGTGAGAAACATAGTTCAGGTGAGGACCATCGGGTTTCAGGTGCGAGGTACATAGTTCAGGTAGGACCATAGTTCAGGTGAGGCACATAGTTCAGATGAAGTACATAGTTCAAGTGAGAACATAGCTCAGGTGAGGTACATAGTTGAGGTGAGGTTACATAGTTCAGGTGAGGACCATAGTTCAGGTGAGGACCATAGTTCAGGTGAGGTACATAGTTCAGGTGAGGAACATAGTTCAGGTGAGGTACATAGTTCAGGTGAGTAAATATTTCAGGTGAGGTACATAGTCAGTGAGGAACCTAGTTTCAGGTGAGGTACATAGTTCAGGTGAGGTACATAGTTCAGGTGAGGTAAATAGTTCAGGTGAGGGACATAGTTCAGAGTGAAGGTAATAGTTCAGGTGAGACCATAGTTCAAGTGAGGTAATAGTTCAGTGTGAGGAACCATAGTTCAGGTGAGTACATAGTTCAGGTGAGGGAATAGTTCAGGTGAGTAAATAGTTTAGGTGAGGTACATAGTTCAGGTGAGGTACATAGTTCAGGTTGAGGACCATAGTTCAGGTGAGGACCATAGTTCAGGTGAGGTACATAGTTCACGTGAGGTATAAGTTTCAGGTGAGGAACATAGTTCGGTGAGGACCATAGTTCAGTTGAGGCCATAGTTCAGTGAGGAACATAGTTTCAGGTGAGTAACATAGTTTCAGTGAGGTACAGTAGTTCAGGTGAGGAACATAGTTCAGGTGAGGACATAGTTCAGGTAGGGTATCATAGTTCAGGTGAGAGAACATAGTTCAGGTGAGGACATAGTCAGGTGAGGTACATAGTTCAGGTGAGGACCATAGTTCAGGTGAGGCCATAGTTCAGGTTGAGGAACATAGTCCAGGTGAGGTACATAGCTTCAGTGAGGTACATAGTTTCAGGTTGAGGGACCATGGTCAGGTGAGGAACATAGTTCAGGTGCAGGACCATGGTTCAGGTGAGGTACATAGTTCAGGTGAGGACCATAGTTCAGGTGAGGACAATAGTTCAGATGAGGCACATAGTTCAAGTGAGGAAAATAGCTCAGGTGAGGTACATAGTTCAGGGAGCAAGTAGTGTGAGGACATGTTCAGGTGAGGACCATAGTTCAGGTGAGGACCACAGTTCAGGTGAGGTACATCGTTCAGGTGAGGGTACATCGTCAGGTGAGTACATAGTTCAGTGAGGGCCTAGTGAGGTGAGGTACATAGTTCAGGTGAGTAGCAGGTACATAGTTCAGTGAGGACCATAGTTCAGGTGAGTACATAGTTCAGTGAGGAATAGTTCAGGTGAGGTACATAGTTCAGGTGAGGACCATTAGTCAGCAGTGGAATACATATTCAGGTGAGTACATAGTTCAGGTGAGGGACCATAGTTCAGGTGAGCCATGTTCAGTGGGAACATAGTTCAGGTGAGGACATAGATCAGGTGAGGTACATAGTTCAGGTAAGGACATAGTTCAGGTGAGGTACATAGTTCAGGTGAGGACCATGTCAGGTGAGGTAATAGTTTCAGGTGAGGACCATAGTTCAGTGAGGTACACAGTTCAGGTGAGGACATAGTCAGGTGAGTACATAGTCAGGTGAGGACCATATTTCAGGTG
The DNA here is from genome assembly GCA_035128595.1 of Eptatretus atami. Classification (NCBI taxonomy): domain Eukaryota; kingdom Metazoa; phylum Chordata; class Myxini; order Myxiniformes; family Myxinidae; genus Eptatretus; species Eptatretus atami. The sequence goes on from CM068963.1 coordinate 5,685,699, forward strand.
AGTTACATAGTTCAGGTGAGACCATATTTCAGGTGAGGTACATAGTTCAGGTGAGGACCATAGTTCAGGTGAGCACATTAGTTCAGGTGAGGTCCATAGTGTCAGTGAGGGTACATCGTTCAGGTAGGCCCATAGTTCAGGTGAGGCCCATAGTTCAGGTGAGGAACATAGTTCAAGTAGTGCGTAACATAGTTCGTTGAAGATACATAGTTCAGGTGAGGAACATAGTTCAGGTGAGGACATAGTTCAGGTGAGGAGCATAGTTCAGTGAGGAACATAGTTCAGGTGAGACCATAGTTCTGGTGAGGTACATAGTTCAGGTGAGAACATAGTCAGGTGAGAACATAGTTCAGGTGAGGACATAGTTCAGGTGAGGTACATAGTTCAGGTGAGGACCATAGTTCAGGTGAGGACCCTAGTTGCGGGTGATGTACATAGTTCAGGTGAGGGACAATAGTTCAGGTGAGGTACATTTCAGGTGAGGAACATTTAGGTTTCAGTGTGAAATAACATAGTTCAGGTGAGACCATAGTTCAGGTGAGGACATAGTTCAGGTGAGGACACATAGTTCAGGTGAGGTACATAGTTCAGGTGAGGACATAGTTCAGTGGGCCCATAGTTCAGGGAGTACATAGTTCAGTTGAGGTACATAGTTCAGGTGAGGACCATAGTTCAGGTGAGAGCCCATAGTTACAGGTGAGGAACATAGTTCAGGTGAGGTACTAGTTCAGGTGAGAACATAGTTCAGGTGAGGGTACATTTAGTTCAGGTGAGGACCATTAGTTCAGTGAGGCACATAGTTCAGAGGTTGAGGTACATAGTTCGGTGAGGAACATAGTCCAGTGGAGTACATATTCAGGTTGAGGTACATATTTAGGTGAGGACCATAGGTTCAGGTGAGGACATAGTTCAGGTAGGACATGTTCAGGTGAGACATAGTTCAGGTGAGGACATAGTTCGGTGGGCCATAGTTCAGGTGAGGACATAGTTCAGGTGAGGTACATAGTTCGGTGAGGAACATGTCAGGTGAGTAACCCATAGTTTCAGGTGAGGGTACATGTATTCAGTGAGGACCTAGTTCAAGTCAGACCATAGTTCAGGTGACGGTACATAGTTAGGTGAGGGATACATAGTCAGGTGAGAACAGTTTCAGCGTGAGCGTACATAGTTCAGTGATACAATGCGTGAGGTACATAGTTCAGGTGAGGACATAGTTCAGGTGAGAGCCGACCATAGTTCAGCGTGAGGAACCATAGTTCAGTGAGGAATTATGAGCAATATCAGTGAGTAACATAGATTCAGGTGAGAGTACATTGTTCAGGTGAGGAACATAGTTCGAGTGTAGACCATAGTTCAGGTGAGGTACATAGTTCAGGTGAGGAACATAGATTCAGGTTGAGGAACATAGTTCGCTAGGACATTGAGTCGCGTACATAGTTCAAGTGCAAGGTTACATAGTTCACGGTGACGGTACATTAAGTTCAGGTGAGGACCATGGTTCAGGTGAGGAACATAGTAGGATTGCCAGGTTCAGGAGCCATAGTTCAGGTTGAGGAGACATAGTTCAGCGTGTACATAGTTCAGGTGAGTACATTGTTCCAGGTGAGAACATAGTTCAGCGTGGAGGACCAATAGTTTCAGGTGACGGTACAAGTTCAGTGTATCAGGGAGAGGAACAAGGTCAGGCGTGAGTAATAGTTCAGTGTACGGTACATAGTACGTAGGGGTACATTAGTTCAGTGAGGTACATAGTTCAGTGAGACCATGTTCAGTGAGGAACATAGTTCAGGCTGAATGACCATGGTTCAGGTGAGGCCATAGTTCAGGTAGGAACATAGTTCAGCGTGAATCAGTTTAGAGTACATTGTTCAGGTGAGGAACATAGTTCAGGTGAGGACCATAGAGTGGGTCAGGTAGGTGGACATAGTTCAGGTGAGGACAATCACGTAGGTACTTTCAGTCGTGAGGCCATGCAGGTGAGGAACATAGTTCAGGTGAGGCATGGCTTAGGTGAGTACCTAGTTCAGTAGATGTCATGAGCGTACCATAGTTCAGGTGAGGTACAATAGTTCAGGCTGAGGTACATAAGTTGGTCAGAACAGCTAGTGAGGACCATTGTTCATGTGAGGAACATAGTTCAAGGTGAGGACCACTAGTTCAGGTGATCAGGTACATAGTTCAGGTGAGTAACAATAGTTTCAGTGATTGTACATGTTCAGGTGAGAACATAGTATCAGGTTGAGGGACCATAGTTCAGGTGAGGCTACATAGTTCAGGTGAGGAACATAGTTCAGGTGAGCGAACAAGTTCAGGTGAGATGTTACTGAGATCAGTTCAGGTGAGGTACATGTTCAGGTGAGGACAGTTCAGGTGAGGACCATAGTTCAGGTGAGGACCATAGTTCAGGTGAGGACAATAGTTCAGGTGAGGTACATAGTTGAGGTGAGGAACATAGCTCAGGTGAGGTACATAGTTCAGGTG
>CM068963.1:5710135-5735930 GCA_035128595.1 Eptatretus atami
GGATGGATTTGGAAAGTCCAGTGCAATGGGGAGGGAAGGAGTGTAGGTAGTGGGGGCTGGGTCATGTCAGGGACTTCAATAACTGGCACGTGATTCACAGAGCCAATCAAAGAGGAATTGATTCAAAATAACCGTCATAGCAAAATTTTTGTGTTCAGCAGCCCTTTGATACTGACGCAACCATGAGCAGATTAGACCTTGCATGAGCCATCCAAACGGGATTTTAAAAGTTGCTGAAACCTGCTTATCGCAAGCACGCCCGCTTCAACTTGTGTGCACACCTGGCTTGGGACTCGCGCGATCGAGGTTCAATTATCAGCCTAGCGGTATCCAGATTTTGTAATGTGGTGCTGAAGTCGAGCTCGTTTGTGTGAATTATACTTATTTTCTGTCAAATGAGGATTTATTTATTTATTTTTAATCTGGTGTGGCATGTGCCATGGTCAAATGCCCAACTTGTGGTTTGGAGTTGTTCTACCTTCCTTTCCATACGGAGTATCTCGTGTCTTTTTCATTTTATTTTATTATCTCCTTATGCCACCAAGTTATTGGGAAGGTAATTTGTGCTTCCCTTTTTTCGGAAGATGTAAATATCCTGAACTTGTAACGTCGGTGCCGATACTGGAGGGATACGGGACGAACGTTGCATTTCTGGTTTAGATGATAACGTTCTCATCACTTTACCTTGCATGTCTTTTTTGCAATCCAGCGTACCCAGAGAAAGTGGTGCCATGGCCTTCCGTACTCGTATCGGAAACCCTAATGAAGCTTCATGATCAATTTTTGCCCCTGTTGCTTTGAGTTTGCAACAGCCGGGAGCAAACGAGTGTGTTTTGTGCTGCAAGTCTTCTTCTGTGACGTTGGTTTTATCCGCCACAGGTTTGATCCTTGAAGCCTGCAGGAAGGGTGCCAGGTTGAGGATCCGTATGTAGTTCAGGTTCCGAATGCCAAAGAAAAAGAAAAGAACGACATGCTTTGTGTAAAGCACTTCGGGCCTTAATTTGGCATGTACATGGTCACGCAGTTATTGATTCAACTCTGTGTTTGCTAAAAGGGACGAAATGGTGTCTGTAAATGGGTGAGGCGATGAATGATGCTGTGTGCTCCTGCGTTGATGAACCGGGCACGCGAGACTCGTTTATTGTTTCGTATTGTCGTTACAGCTATGTAGTGTTTGTGTATTATTTTGAATGTGCTGTGAGAGTGTATGCTTTTGAGCTTTTTTATGAGTGTATTATAAGGTGACGATATTGTCGCGGGTGTGGCGGTTAAGCTAATCTCCCCGACCCAATTGTGATGAGCGGGCGGTTAACACCAGCCAGCCCGGATAGCCGAGCGGTTTTCCTGAGGATGCGGATACGTTGATCCTCTGAGATTATAACGCGCGTGGGAGGAGCAGGGCGCGGCACTGGCGAAGCGACAGAGGCACATGGAAGCACAGCACAGGGGGGTTTACATTTTAACCCCCATGACAAATACACGGACACATCAACTAAAAAATAAACGCGGGGTTTTAATGTCATTAGAAATATTTACAAGGGTAATTCAAAATGTAATAATAATAATAATAACATGAAGTAAATTAAACCTAAAGTCGAGGCGCCTCGACACACTGACTAATACAGACAAGGGGGAAACAAAATAAATGAAAAGGCAATCCTCCCTTTATTCTGGCACTTAGCTTGGTCCAGAGAAGGTCTTTATGGATCTTGGAATCGAGGCGCCTCGTCCTGCATGTGTGGATGCGAGTTGCTCTCTCACAGCAAGAAATGTACGTCAAGCAATTTGCGAGTCGACATTCAACGCCAAGGCTCAGAGACTGCCGTGCAGCCTCCTCGTCGGTCGTCCTCACCGACACCGCGGCTTTGTACGTCTCTTTGGTGATATACACGAGGCTTTGAGGTCTGTCTCTCACAACCCAACCAAGAGCCAATGGCCAGCGTCTTGCTCGAACATGAGAATCACACCGTCGTCTTCATGCGTCGAAGGAAAGCCGTTTCGTCATGCCGAGAGGAGAGCAAAGCGAGATCCTCCATCCCAGCCACGTTCCTCTCTTGACCGTGTGCCTCCCACACACTGAACTCGTGCGTTCGCTCCCGATCTCTCTTTGACGTCATACCGAACAACCATCCACCTCCGGGGCGTGGCTTGCTGGCACGAAACCCAGGAAGGCGGGGCCTCTGCCTGCTCGGCACGCCTGGCTCGCTTGTTATAAAAACACAACTCCTTCATGGCTGGCTTGTAATTACAAAAACGTAGGAATAGGTCACAGGGAGAAATCACATACTGGGGAAAATTGGTCCTTAATCCCGATCTAATTAACACCGCACCACCCCCCATGTGATGACACGTAACACTTAAGCTCACAGTTTCCCTACTTAATTTACATGGAGATGTCTCCTCCATGTCCGTGGACCGAACAACTATTCAATCCTAACTTTCCAATGAAATTCCTCCATCTACCCCCACAACCATAACAATATCTTTGTCACTCTGTAGCTTCAAGCTGGACACACCTGTCTTGATGTCACTGTATGTGTCTTGATGTCACTGTATGTTGATTTGCAATGCATGCAAAACTGCTTTGGTTTTTGAGTAGACATTGAAAAATTATATATATATATATATATATATATATATATATATATATATATATATATATATATATATATATATATATATTGTGTGGCGGACGGACAGTTGTTGTTTGTGGATTATGCGGTTTTACCATGTGAAACATAATCCACGGTGGTGCTCACCATAACAGTCAGGAGGTGCGTCTGATTGATATGTACGTATGTATGTTTGTACGTATATTGTGCACTTGCCAACAAGTTTCATTCAGTCCATCCAGCCGGAGACATCAAATGCGTCGGGGAGGTGACCTTAACGATCAACTTCAGGTTATTTTGTCACAACGTCGATGCATTGAACTTGTCGATGGGGAAAAGTGATTGTATGAGACGGTCATTTGTTTAAAACAAGTTATGATGATTTTTTTTTTTCATTAATTGTACATTTTCTTGTAAAAGTTCAGAAGCATGTGTATGCCGCACAAAATAAGTTTTACTTAGCAGGAAGAAGTTGAGGATTGAGAGATGTAGAAGAAAAAGAAGAGTCAGTTTTGGCATCACTTCCATATTACATCTGGGAAAATTAAATGGGCTGTGAGAATGGAAAAAGGAGAGGTCTCCACAAAGCATTACTCTGGACCCTCACCCAAAAAGGATGATGGTCACGTTGATTTGTTTTTCTTCACAAGTTCATTCGAACACCGGTCCTGGACAGTGCTGTTTCTGCTTTAATGGTTGCATCAGAGTTTGTGAGGAGATGGGAGTAAAGATGAAGGACAGGAAGATGTTTTTGGAGTGAAGTGATCAATAATTTGGCCACTTTTGCATGAACTACAGTAATTGGGTTTCCTTCGAAACTACTATGATGGAGGGATGGTATGGGGTTCGAGTCTTATCATTGCCAGCGATGGAAGGCATCTCTCTTTTTAAGTAGTGAATCTTTTTTTATAATTCACTGTTACAACTACGTCTTTAATGGCCCCAATTATTACCACTTTCTTGTGTGGGGTCAGCCGGGGGAAGGCTTTTGGCCCAAGTCTTTTGTGAACCAGCTGGCTAGGCCGCCCTGCATGCCAAACATCTGATGGAAGGTGCGCACATTGATGAATCGCCCTACATGCCAAACAGCAAGCTTTTGGGGTTTTTTATTTTATTTTCGTGTGCATGATCAAGGCTCGTGGAAGAGCTAAAGCAGAAGAGAAGAGAACAAAATGGAAAGGGGGAAACACCAATAGCAGAGTAGAAGTGAGAGTGACATCAAGGGGAGGGGTGGAAGGCTACGTGGGGGTGAACAAGCTGCATACAAGTTGAATGAAACAGCAAGAAGGGGAAAGAGAGGATGAAACAGAAAAGGAACAAAACACCCCACAACAAACAAACAAAAAGAGGTGAGGGAGAAGGGGGGAAATCACAATAACCTGGAAAAAGGGTGTGCTTGGGAATGGGGTCATTTGGGGTAAACGAGATCCTGAGTTTGGATGGGGGAAGTAGTGGTGAACAGCTGTCTTGACGCCCTGAAGGGAAGAATGGGACTTTTTTTTCCTAACTTCCCATAAGTTACCCCAAGTGGCCGTCTCAGACTTTCCTGATAGAGTATATTATTTTGTTTTTCTCGAATGGCACTCGGGGCAGTGCACACCTCCACCAAGCTAAGCAGTTTACGTTTTGTATCCCACTGATCGGCCGGTTCCAGATCTTCACCAAAATTTAATGAATTCTTCCTTGTCACACACCTAACCTGTCCACCAAGTTTCATTACAATCTTCCACACCATTTTGAGAGATCTTGCTCACAGACAAACAGGCGTGAAAACATAACGTCATCCACCTTTGGTCGTGGAGGTAATTGCAGCCCCCAACAACTACAATTGGTTTGGGGTTTATGACCCCTTAAAAGTAGGGTGCTACGCATTTTTATTTTTGCACGAAGTCCATGTTAGCTGTTGTTTTTGGAATCTCAAATATTGCGACCAAATATAATTAGATGAGGCTGAAACGATGAACCCTGGGTTATTTTGACCCAAGCTTTAAGAATCCCCCCTTTCCCCTCAAAAACGATTTGTTGTTTACTCGGTTCATAGTTAAGTCTGTAGAGGATGTGTCTGAACCCAGCCAAGATGCACGGTTACCTTGAGAACTAGTCTTAGAGATATCTGCAATGCATCTCAGTGACTGGCACACACCTGAAACGCAAACAGGTACCCAAAGCATCTTGAACAAAGAGTACCAACTCTAGTTCATACATTTTTACATTCCTCTGCACGTTATCTGCTCGAGCACATATTAATTTTACTCCCTCATTGCTCTGATTGGTTCACTTGGTCGTTATGTTGGTAGGAGCCCTGGACGACGTCTTGTAATACAAAACTAATTTCCTGTAAAGTCCAGGAGAGCAGTGACAGTATCTGAGGGTGGGGTGTTTGGGGGGTTCACTTATCATGAATAACCACACTGTGCTTTTGTGACCAAATGGCGTTGCATCACAAACTGTCCGCAGAACCTCATGTAAAGACATCGGAGTAGTTCTCTCGATGTGAATCCACTGTTTATAACTAATCATCTCGGTCTATATCAAAATCATTGGTGGAGAACAATGGTGACTTGTGAAATGTGCAGGTGACAATGACAATGATGCAGGTATGGTACATCTGTGAAATCGGCTTGGTCACATCTCCTGGGATAACAAAAAAAAGAAGTCAACATCTTCCAGGAGTGACTGTGGGAGTTAATTACCTTACCCAACTAATATCTTCATTTCAAACCCCAAGATGAAACAGTCGAGCACTCTCCGGCCAAGTGTTTAGCACAAAAATGATACAAAATTGTATAAACTTAAACTCGTCTCCTTTTCATTTATTTTTATTTTTGGAACTTCCCAGTACTGTCGGACTCCGCGTATTCGCGGTTCATAAATTGGGACGTGTTTCTACATTCGCGGCCCTGTGCTTCACGTATTCGCGGTTTTTTTATTTGTGTTTTTTTTTACGGGATTTTTGATAATCACTTATGAATCGCGAACCGCCAGGAACCTATCCCCCTTTTTCCCATTGAAACAATGGCCCGACATTCGCGGATTCGATATTTGCGGCATTTTTCAGGAACGTATCCCCCGCAAATGTCGGTGTCTGACAGCAAGTACTTCAAACAATTGAGTTATCTCATTGATTTAAAAAAAAGGCTTTGTTTCAAATTTGAATCCTATCTTGTCGAAATGCACAAAGTCAAAATCTAAGGGGTGTCTTATCCAATCAGATAGCTCGATTCACTTTGGGAGCTGCTTTCAGATTTGTACTCTGAATGAACGGCAAGTGGATTCCTCATGAAATGATGCCGGTATATTGAGATTCAATTCTTCAAAAGGGTTCCTGCTATCATACTGTTGGAACTGCTACATTACAGCTCCAGGTCCTGCTACTTCTTCCTCTTCCATCCAGAAAGATGGGCTTTAAAAACAGGCATTTTGATTATTAAACGCACAATTTTTGTTCCAAGTATATCGATTGTTAGCTTTCCAACAGTATATTTTATTATTCTACGACAGCAAGAACTTGTTAAAACAAAGCACGATGGGCACGCGCACGTCCACACATACATATAAAACACTTCTCCTTTTAGTAATAGTTACACACCTGGAGAAAAGTTAAACACAGGCTGCATTTGGATCATAGAAATAACCGAGAAAATTATTTGGAAACATTATATTTATCAAAAATGAAACCGTATGTTGGTAATGAAAGCTTGTTGGACAAAGGACGAGCTCCAAATTTGTGTTTTTTTCTGTAACTTTTTGATTCTGTAATTTGATGTAACAACAGCATTCTTTTTTTCAAAACGTCATAGTGTGTGGAAGCACCATTAAATCGAACGACTGCTGCAACCTTCCTTCTCATCCCCTGAAAAATCTCCCAGAGAGGATCCAAAGAGTTGTCTCTCACTGTGTGCCAGAGTCTGGACAGGAGTGTCCGTTTTAAATCTACGTCCATTAATCTCCCAAACATGCTCTATTGGATATAAATTGGGATTCCTTGCTGGCCAAGGAGATGTTCGATGGTGTTTCACAAGAAGTCGGTGACTTCACGAGAACAGTGAAGTCTAGCATTGTGCTCCATGAATACAAGTCTTGTGAAAACTGGATGGTTGTCAAAATGTGGAAAAACAACAATGCAGTGCTTTTCACCTGTCTGGTTACTTGGGATTATACAGTGAGAAGGTCGTCATTCGTAACAGGCTGCCCCATGTCATCATGGGTCCACCACCAAACGGGATGAACTCTACAATGTGCCTATGCTGATAGGTTACCACCAAACCCTTGTTTTACTATCAGTCAAGTGCAGGAGACATCTGCTCTCATCAGACCAATGGATATTCCTCCAGAATGTAAGAATCCAGTATTTGTATATTCAGTACCATGCCAAGATGGCTGCTTTGTGTTCTGGGGTGAGAAGGGGGTATCTTATCAACTTGCAGCACAAAGCCATTTCCCAACAGTGGTCGTGGATAACCCACGAGAGAGATTCCATTTCATGCCGCAACACTATGCTCGTGGCAAAAGGAATACGTCTGACGAGCCTTATCAGAGCATAATTTTTCTGTAATAGGTCACCCTGCGTCGTCCAGATCGAAGCCTGTCTTTGACATCATTGGTTTGTTGATGTTTGTGGACCAATCTTCTGATAACAGTACGATGGAAGCCCAATATCACTGGAATCAAATAATTGACGGAATACAGCACTGGAGTATCAAGGAGGAATAGCCAGACAGAGATGGAGTCGTCAGGAGGAACCTGGATAGGATTCGGGTTTCGGCTGCTACTCCTCTACCCTCGAACTCATTCAGGCGCAGCCAAGTGAACCCTACAAAAACGATTTGCAAGATTACAAAGAAGAACAAGACAGGACCTGGACTTCTGCAGTTGCTCCACAACACTCGAATGCTGCACCAGTAAAAGCTACCAGAAAACATCCCAGCTGTTTTTTTTTTAAATTTTTTTGAATAAGGCTCACTTGGCTGTGCCTGGATGTGTTTGAGCGTAGAGAAGTAGCAGCTGAAACGGAAATCCTATCCAGGTTCCTCCTGCTGACTCCATATTTGCTTTTTTCCTTGTTAATTATGTAACACACCAGTACACATTCCTGGTGAGGGTCTGCAATCTCTGATTGCTCTTTTTCTTGTTAGATTAGTGTTTCTTTTTTGAGATGTATGGTCTGTTTGCATCCTGCATGTTGTAAATCGAAGTTGTGGGATTCCTCTGACCACTTGCGTGGGCACCCGTGAACCTCCAAGTTGACAAAATGAGGTAATATAAGAGGAGATGTCATTTGAGATGTCTAGCTTGAAAGTGTTAAGATACAAGAGGGCACATTTTGAAAGCTTGGGTAAAAAATTCCCAGGGTGAAAAGATTCAGCTTCATATCTTTACCCATTGGGTAAGACTTTGTGAGTCTTATTTTTATGTGTTATGTGTACAACTCCTGATTTTTATGTGTGTGGATATGATATGATGTGATATGATATATATATATATAATATATATATATATATATATATATAATATAATATATATATATTACACATACACACATTTACATATATTACACACATATACATATACGTATGTCTCGGGCACGTTTCTGTCTACGCTGTTTCTGATGACTCATCAACAGGTGAGGAAACAAGTCCCGGTGGCTAAGGAGGGTTTGTGGCATTGGGATTCTCATGTTTGTACTACTTGTGAATGTTTTGCAGCTGTAGAGGAACTCTGATAGTTATTTTATTTGGCTGGAAACAGCATGGGAGGAGTATATATGTATATTGTTACGAATTCGTGCCCGCCGGCGTGCGATCGGCCGCGTACCTCTAATCGCAACCGCGTCGCCCACCGGACGAACAATTCAGTCGTGACTTTCCGGAGCTAATGCCGGAACCCTGTCACAGGTGGGTCTCAACCCCACCACGGCCGTGCCAATTGTCTACCCGCGCAAGATAGGGTCACTCGCCGAATTCGATATACCTAAGTACCTGCGCGGGGAGCCGACCGGGCAGCCGTACCTCGACGCAGGTCGGCTTGGACACCGAACCGCTTAAGCGGTCCGTTCCGTTCTGCAGTGATAACCGAGCGGGTATTATCGCCGACCTCGCCGGATCCGATTCTATTTAACGGGTGTTTGAAACCCCACTATTTATTCCGCGATGCAAGATGCCATTTTCAATATGGAAAAGGACGCAACGAACGGGATACATTCAAACCAAGCACATTTTTAGACAACACGTATGCAGGCAAATAGGGAACAAAGCAAAACACGCATGCAGTTCATTTATGAAGATTGCGGGACGTACGCATGCAACTATAGCAGCCAAACACAAGCAAAGGAAAGAGCTAATACCGTCTATCTATTATGTACAGTCACTTATACAGTTTTACTTGACAGACGGCGCCACGACAACATTCATTCAAAAGCCCAAAAGAAAAGGACCCCCTCACAGACAAGGAGGTCAGGCTGGACCACTTGGGTCTTTAATGACGCGGGACCTGGAAAGACCGAACGGGTCCCGCGAGACCGTAGCAGGTTACCTGCACCCCTCGACGTGCCTCGGTGGTCGCGAGCTCTCTCCGGCACTCTCCTCCTGACTGCGTGGCAGAGCTGTTCCTCCACACACAACCCTTGCAACTTTGCGCCCAGAGGGAAAGGCAGCACCTCTACGTCGTCCACCCCAGAAGGCGAAACCACCAAAGCCACGAGCTTGGACCGCACCAGCGACGGACCACAGCCAGCGACGGACCCGAACACCGACTCAAAAGACAAAGGACCAAGACCAAGTTCCAGCTCGAAAACCACCAAAGAAAGACAGACAAAGGCCACCCTGAAGACAAGACCAAGTTCCAGCTCGAAAACCACCAAAAAGAAGACAGACAAAGGCACCCCGAAGACCAGACCAAGTTCCAGCCTCGAAAACCACCAAAGAAAGACAGACAAAGGCCACCCCGGAAGACCAAGATACGAAGCTCGCGTGCTGTCTGCCTTATATCCCCTGGGGCTCAGCGCTTTGCCCTCCTGTTTTCGCTCCGCCTCCTTCGAGCCTTTTCGAGAAGCTTCTGAAAAGGGCGTTCCTCAGCTCCTAGCGCCTCATTCCTCATATCCACCAAACGCGAGCGAGCTGCTCGCCCTCCACTCACACCAAACGCGGAGAAAAAAGGCGGAAAAACCCGCGCACCATTGAGGTTTTTTTCTCGGTCTTTTTACTCGTGTCTCGACGGTTTTCCGACGCGGAAAGGGTGTAGCGTGGTTTGTGGAGGATGTGTTTGATAGCTGGCGTAGTGGCGAGATGGTTAGATGGTGGCGTACTTGTTGTGGCGATTGTAGGTGGTTGGCGTTGTGGCGTGGTTGGGGTGGTTGTTGGTTGGCGTTGTGGTTGTTTGGGGGGGCGAAGTTGGTTGCTGTAATGGTGGTCCGTGATATGGTCGGTCAAAATAACGATAGCAACAGAAAACCTACTCAAAGGGTCACAGCCCGGTGTACACGAAGAATTCCCTCTAAAGAACGTGGGGAAACCTATCTGAACACTCACTTACCGGGATAACTGATCTAAGGAACCTTTATGGTGTTCTGCAATTTCCAACAGCCGTAACAATATATATATATGTATGTAATATACGTATATTACTAGATGACCCGTGACCCGTTGTGACAGCGGTTGATGAAAAAATCAATTTCAAGAAAAAAAACAAAGATAGCTCCAGCGAACTATACCGCTGAGGTTGTTTGCATTGATCAATTTCTCCCGAAGAGTACTTGACTGAATCAGGAGTTGATTTTTTAATAATTTTTTCTTGCCTGATTTGAAGGAAAACTTGATACTGCACACCGCAGGCGAATGGTGGTAGGTGGCCCTAAAATTGCGCTATTGTGTACTGTTTTGGCCTGTATTTCGGACATACATAAACATACATACATACAAGATGAGAGTTTTAGTAATATACTAGATGACCCGTGAACCCGTTGTGACAGCGGTTGATGAAAAAATCATTTCAAGAAAAAAAAGAAGATAGCTCCAGCAACTATACCACTGAGGTTGTTTGCATTGATCAAATCTCCCGAAGAGTACTTGACTGAATCCGGAATTGCTTTTTAAAATAATTGTTTTCGTTGCCCGATTTGAACGAAACTTGATACTGCACACTAAAACTGCAGGGAATGGTGAGTAAGGTTGCCCTAAAATTTTTTGCGGCTATCGTGTACCGTTTTGGCTGTATTTCGGGAACATACATACATATATACATACCAAGCCGGTAGGCGACATGGGTGGTCGCTATATAATTGCATACTAGTCATACAATTTTTGACGGGATCGGGCTGAAAATTTTTGACAAAGAGTTGATTATAGTGCGCATAAAAGCGCGGAAGCCGATTTTTGATTTTCGAAAAAAAAAAATATATAAAATATTTTTTCGGATTTTTTCCAAACATTTCCAAAGTCCGCGTTGCTTGGCAGAGCAACGGTGCTCAAAAGCAATACAACTAGATCCTGGTATGAACCTACCAGTCAAGTTCATCAAAATCAGTTGACGACTCCTGGCCTCCAGAGCCTGTCCATTACATACAAACAAACAGACAGACATATAGACAGACGGAAAACCTGAAGAATAACGGTAGTCCTAGCGACCACCCAACGACATACAGCAGATGAAAACCTGAGAATAACAGGTAGTCTAGCGACCACCCATCATACATGCATACTGCATACATCAACATACCTACATACATAACATACATACATACATACAAGATGAGAGTTTTAGTATTTTTTGATAGATAGATAGAATAGATGTGTATATTTATATATATATTTATATATACAGTATGTATGTATGTCTGTATATAGATTATATATATATATATACATATATATGCAGCTGGTAGGCGACATGGGTGGTCGCTACATAATTGCATACTACAGTCATAGTTTTTTGACGATCGGGCTGAAATTTTTTTGACAAAGAGGTTGATTATAGTCCGCATAAAAGCGCGGAAGGCGATTTTTGATTTTTGAAAACATACTTTTTTAGGATTTTTCAAAAAATGTCAAAGTCCCGTTGCTAGGCAACGGTGGCGTCCATGGCAATGGTGGCCTCAAAAGCATACAACTAGATCCCTGGTATGAACCTACCTGTCAAGTTCCATCAAAATCGGTTGACTCCTCTGGCCTCCAGAGCTGTCCATGACTACAAACAAACATACAATACATACAAACATACAAGACAGACGGGAAAATGAAAAATAAGGTACTCTAAGCGACCACCCAAACAGACGACGGAAAAACTGAGAATAAGGGTAGTCTAGCAGCGACCCACAATACAGTATATATAACCAATAAAGTGTGGTTGTTGGTTGTTATCTCCCATATGCGGGTTTCAGAAGGTGGAACGGATCCCTCCCAGGTCTTCGAAGTTTCCACCGGTGTGCTGGCGTGTGTGTGTGTGTGTGTGTGTCTGTGCGATGCGCTGCCACGGTGCGTGTCGTTGTTTGGTATCTACATATGGAGTTTCAGAGTGTGTAAAGGAGTCCTCCCAGTGCAAGGCTCAAAGTATCCACCTTCTTTCAGTAAGGGGGTCACGATTCACAGACCAAGATGTGAAGTTTTTTTCTTTTTTTTCAAAGTTTTGTTCTGAGGGTCTCTTCAGGATCGTTCCTGACCCAGGATGGGCTTCTCCAACTGTAGTTCGTTTGTAGTGATTTTCCCAAGGGATGGTTTTTAAATCTCTGTGAGGTTTCTTCTTCATCATTACCAAGAGGTTATTCATCATTACAGAACAACTTGGCATTTTTTCAGCTTCCAGGATCTTTTCACTTCATGCTTGAGATCTTGGTATTTGATCATTTTCTTCAGTTCTGCATCGTTAGTCCAAAATCGCCGGCATTAACACCTCAATTAGCAACATCTTCTCTGTTTTTTTTGCACCTTCGTATGATATCTGGTCACAATGCTTTGTTTTCGATGCCCGCACCCGATGGGATCATAAGGTCGTACGTGAGCGGTACTTCAATGTTTTCAGTGATTACTTTTGGTTTGTTTTCCCACAAATTTTCTGGAACTGGAATATTAAAGTATTTGCAGATGTGCCAGCGGATTATTTTACAAACTCTGTTGTGTCGTTGTGTGTACAGCTGTTCTGACACGTTTTTTTTTTCTTAATGCGCGTCGTTAAGCGTCACATATCATTCTCTTTGCTAACCCCAGCTCCACACCTCAACTGCTCTTTATTTTTTTCCTACTCCCCCACCCTTCTATCTCACTCTGTCCCCTCCTCGCTCCCCCTCCTAATAAAATGCAGCACCTCCTCCCACACCTCTATTGCTCTGTCGCTCTGTGTGTGTGTGTGGTGTGTGTGTGTGTGTGTGTGTCTGTGTATAAATGTACATGTAAGGCTTGCTTTGCTGATGGAATACCAGTCTTTTCTGTGATGCTTAAGTATGGGGCAGGACAAAAAGGATTTCTGGGAGATCCTGCCCTCTGTGCAGGGATATCCAGTCGCAAGTTGGCATTCACAGTTTGACGTGTGTCCACGTACCCATGCACACAAACTGGCCTTTGTTTCCTTCCCTTTTTTTTTTGGCATCACAAACCTTCCTGGGAGTCCCCTGAATCCACCATCTTTGGATTCATTGAAATCCGTTAATCCGTTCTCAAGTTATAACATGACAAACAGACACATCGACATGGATCCTTTTGTAATATAGTACAGTACTGTATTCCTTTTTGAGGGACCACAACCCCCAAACCACTTGTAGTTAGAGCTGATATTTTTTTGTTGGGCGATTCCATCCATAAAGGTATGTTTTAATTCTTTATTTTCTTTTAAAATTAAAGTCTCTCCGGTTTGGAGAGCGCTTGGCGAGTTGGCGTTGAAGACCCAGTACCTGCAGAGTGATGATGCAATGAATGCTTCTAACACGTGACGCCTGTGGATGTTAATTAACAGCAGCAATCAAAATGGTTCAAGTTGTGTTTTAACACCTAATTATGAAGCGATGCGACGTCAGCACGTGAGATATTCGTCGGTGGTGCCTTCTGTCGTAACAAAAGTTGTTGCAATAACATGGCATGCTCCACTTGGTGTCCTTTCAAAGGAGGCGATACCCGTACTTGTTCATCGAGGATGAGCATGATGCACGGTAGTCATGGACGAGTAGTGTTCGGATCCTGATTAGGCGGAGAATAATGTTTTCCTTGTGAACCTGCAAAGATGAAACGAATTGTGATTTTAAAATGTAACAAAAGCTATTGTCATTTGTCCGACTGACTAAAGTGATGTGCACACACACGTGATGGTCCAATAATAATGTCTCTTTTAAAACTTCGTTCAGTTCCTTGTCTTGGTATGTGGCGGCTGGTTTGTCCGTGAATCACTCCTTATTGCAGACACCACAAAGCGATGCAAAACCTGTATCTCGTATTTAACGTGAGGAAGCGTTTCCTTTCTGGAATGGGTTAATGTATTTATTTATTTATTTATTTATTAACAGGACAAGTGCAATGCTTTGTCTCAAATATACCATGAGGTGGTCTCTGGGTTAACTGATTGTTCATGACCTTCTGCGTACTGAGGAAGTCGGGGGGGACATTCACCCTCTTCTTCTTGTCCAGGTGCAAGCTGCACAATGACCTATTGTTAATCTCGTCCTGAAGGGGCTACGAGACAATTGCAGCGTGTGCGTGAACGTGCGCATCTATATATTTTCACTTAAAATTTTTATTTCTCTGCAAATGCTTGTTTAATCGCTGCAAAACTTTAAATGTAGGAGTGATTCCACCCCCTCCCCCCCCCATGGAGAATATTCTGTTTATAACTCAGACATCATAGGTCACGTGGTATGGCAGCCATATTGGTTTAAGGGGGAAAATTTGGACATAATTTCCTCGAAAAACCACTGAGCTAAAAAAATTGAAGCTTGGTATATGCCGTCAACTCCCCGTGGGGTATATAGGGTGATAACGGTGGCATCATCGGCGAGGTTGAATTGAAACTATCCGTGCATAATTGGTTGAATTGAAATCTTTATCCGAACAATCTGAAACTTCTTATGTCTGATCTATGACCGGACGTGAGTGAAGAATTAAATTTTCGACGTTCGTAACCCATGCCAAGAAACTAGGGTGTATGGATGATGTGAGTTTATTGGTCATGATAACAGTGGGCCTCAATAGTGCTGTGCTCAGTTAACGATGGTATTCTTGTTCAGAATGAGTACACGAGGTGAGACGATGCGCTGTACGAGTGCTATTCTAATTACCATTTTCACATAATTAACCTCCGCCATCGAAGATGGACGGAGGTTACTGTTTTCACCTTTTCTGTTTGTTTGTTTGTTATCTTGCCAAAACGAAGTTTTTGCAAGATATGTTAGTAGCTTGTATGTTTTTTTTTTGTTTTTTTTTTGTTTTTGTCTGTAATCACGTATCGATCACTCTGCAGAGCACAGTTATCATTGGAAATTTTTGTAACTTCGCACATCAGAGTCCTATAGAGGTCCCTTTCAGCGCATAAAATTTTCAAGGTCAAGGTCAAAGGTCAAGGTCACTTTGTCGCAAATCAGGTGAGTCGACGAAACTCTTATTTTTTGAGTAATTTTGATCGGATCGTCTTCAAACTTCATGGGAATATAGTTCATGGTCTGGCGCTCAGCTGATTAATTTTTGGTGGCGATCGCCTTGACCTTCATGGTTAGCGCTGGAGGTCGAAAGTTTTGCCCAAGGTCAAATTTTGAAATCTTAGATACCATATCGAGTAATACCTCATATGAAAGCGCTTGATAAGTGCTTTCCAGATCTGTCAAAAGTTTGACGCTATGACGTCATTTGATAGCGTCATGACGAAAAAACGGATTTTTCATGAAAATTTTATTTCCTCAGTTCTCATCAAAATCTCTTAATATTTCATGTACAACAGTCCTGGAGAGATACCATTAACCGTACGAAAATATAAAGGTCAAGGTCACAAAAAGGTCAAGCATCAAGGTCGACGAAACCCTTATTTTTTGAGTAACTTTAATGGAATAAATAAGTCACTCATGTTCACATTTTGGCAAGATACTGGTCACCCTGGGGTGACTGGTTTTTTAAATTGTTTGTTGTTATTGTTTGTTTGTGAACAGTATTACGGAAAAACTCCTCGACGGATATCGACGAAACTTGGTGGGGGGGGATTAGGTGTGGTCCAAGGATCATGCCATTAGATTTTGGACTTGGTCCAAAATCCAATATGGCCGCTATGGCGGCCATTTTGAAAAAATATTTGAATTTTTGTTTTGTATTTCTACATGTTTTAAGTGATTTCCAACCCCCCCCCCCAAAAAAAATGTTGGAGAAAAGAACTATAACTCTGTCAGCACTGTTGACGTCATATTTAATGAATAAGATATAAGGTTCACTTGAGTGACCCAGCAGTATTGGTGGCGGAGGTTTTGCATTCTACCAAGTGCTCCCCTCTAGTTTTATCTGTGATTGTTTAATGTGAATATTTAAGTTTGCTGGGTTGGGGGGAGGGGTGGTGAGGAGTTGGGGGGGGGGGTGTCATTTAATATTCTCATATCTTTTTGTTTTTAATGAGGTTTCTTATAAAAAAAATTTAAAAATATATTAAAAGTATGTTGGTCAAGTGATAAAATTTACATATTGGGTATGTACACACTGTACATGATTCATTTATTGGTTTATTTAGGCTTTTTCTTCTTTTGTGTGCAGTACATGGCTGCGAGTAGCATCATTGGCTGAGGGCACCGCTGTAAAACAGGACTTAGTAATTTGTTCATCGTGCCGGCGATGACTTGCCACTTCCTTCACGAAGGACACCCTGGCATCTTTAACATCCACCAAGTAATACCGGCAGACAGGACGCCCAGTCTAACGCCCATCCAAGGGACGGCACACACATTAATGTGGAACACGCCCTGCCTGTGAAACACCGGGATGACTGGGTTGGGATTCAAACCTGGGCGAGACGGCTCAGAGGTTGCGTGTGAATACCTCGAGGCCATCCTGCCAACCACACGAAGGCCGTTTGTACTTCATTTAATACACTGAATATTAAGCTTGTTCATTTCATCTATCTGCTGGTGGGGCAAAGCACAGCGTCTGATCATATCTGACCACCTCGACCACAATGTGGCTGTGATCCAAGTGAGATGTGTGCACCTATTGCTTGGTCAACCCACTGATGTTGACGAGGACATATTCATTGTGGTGTCTGGTAATCCAAGCCTGTTTCGATTGTGACTGCTGCCCATAGCCTCGTACATGTCTTTGCTACTTCCTGTCATTGTAAAATCAGACCTAGCATGCCAGAGGTTCGAGCTTAAATTTTTTATTTTTTTTACGTTAATAACATCGTTGTTGAGCAATTTTAGTTTCCTGGAGAGGACGCAGGCTGCCTTGGGACGAGAGCGTAACGGCGCAGAATTTTATGATGGTCAACGTATTTCTCGGTCACAATGGTGTCTCTGTTTGCGTCTCACTTGCTCGCACGTCGCCCACACGTTTTGGTTACTGCCGTGACCCGGCTTCATCGAAGTGACGCAGACCTCACCTGATGTTTACGAAAATGCCCGCGGGCCCGTAGCTGCTGGGCGTGGTCGGAGTTACTCGCAGATGCGTAGAATTGCACTTGTTTCGAGGGCGCACTTGCTGCACTTGCACAATTAAGGGAGTAATTTTGGTGGCGATCTTTTTAATCCCACTCAAAATGAAATTGCACTGAGCCGTGGGCCTGTTGTTGTTGTTTTTTTTATTTTTTTTATTTTTTATAAACACCGTTTGAATGCAGAGTAAGAGGTTCTAAGGCGAGAAAATAAACGATGGTGAGGATGGGAAACAGCTGTGGCAGCTCAGCAGGAGGTGGTGTTGGGTGGCCATATTGTGTAAGCGCAGGTTGTGTGAGTAGGGAAGTGTTTCGGTTGAAATCAGGTTCACGATGGGTTTTCAGATGGGACGGCGTAGTGGTAGCCAAGTTGATTTGACTGTGTGTTTGTTTGTTTTTTAACCCATTGTTTTTATCCTCGTGCTTGTGCAAGGAAGCTGTTTGCTTGCAACGCTCGTACAGTGCTGTGGAAACGCTGGAGAAACTGCACGTTTTGGCCGTCTATCTCCTCCGCACAATCCAGGACAACTGACAAATTGAGAAGTCGGTGATGGTCCCTTAATCGTTTTCCTACCTGATGCAGCAAGCGTGTTTTGTGATCGAAGCGAGCGCGGGAATGTGTACCGATAGGCGGTTACGAGCGAGCACATGACGCCTGAGAATGAACTTGGTCAAATTTCCGGGTTCCCGCTTCGCATCGAGTCCTGGTGACTTGTGCATCGGTTCCTTTCCAGCCGGTGTGCAATGTTATTGTCGTTCGAGCTCAATTTAAAAATAGCATGCTTCGTCATCCTCGGCTTTGTGGGGACAGGTATGTGGCGTCCCAGCTTGAGCCGTTCATACCTGCAGCACTCGCGTACCACCCACGCAACCAAGTCGACATGCGGAAACTCCCTCAACGCACCTGAGTGCTGCCCTATCATTGTGATGGTGGCACCAGTTTGTGTAGAATTTCTATAAGCAGGCCATTCTGCCCTCGGGTAGGGATTAAATTGTGTTCATCCACAAATTTGTGCGGTGTAGATTTTGGGTGTTGCATTGTTTTATTTTTACTCGAGTTAAATGGTGTTTATGTCACCCATCAACATGATCGATGAGTAAGTGTCTTTCTCGAATATAAGGGCATTTGATCGTGGCGTGAAGGTATTAAAGGAATCTGTGGTTTAAAGGGTACCGAGCTACTGTTTTTCACTGTTAATCGACCTACCCCCCGAGGGCTGCAACTACGATGAACAATGTGCATTGTATTCTCGTTATGTGCACGCACAATGAAGAACCTATTTCTGAAAGTTTGCCTCTGACACCATGAAAAAAGACCATGTTTTGTAAAACAAACTTAACTTGCGGCTTATTTCCAGCCGAACACCTGTTTGCGATCCAGTAAAACTGGGTTATCTTAGGTGACAAGCTCAGGTGGCTTGGTCGTGCAAGTATGCCTCCTGTTGCAATAGATGTCCTTGCATGTTCTCGACGTCTTGGGGAGTTTCCTGCCAGCTCATGTGATGGTCTGGGATCGTCAAATAAGAGTTGGATAATAAACGAGCAAATAAAGTGTTACGTTGGAGTCCATTTGTGGAAACTCCTTTGCCGGCTGCACTACGCACTTAACTTAGGCCTGCGCGGTTTAATGGTGTTCATCGTAAAATTACTCGACTGGATGCCTGCGAGGGGACTTGCTTGTGCTTTTCACAAAGGGCTGAAAAATTAAACTCGGGTTGACTGTACGATACAGGTGAGCTGAAAAACAAACTCCCCAAGACGTCGAGAACGCGCGCGGACATCTGTCACAACAGGAGGCCACCCGAGCTTGCCACCTAAGATAACCCAGTTTTACCAGAATGCAAGCAGGTGTTAGGCTGGAAATGAGGAACTAGTTAAGTTGGTTTTACAAAACATGATCTTTTTCATGGTGTCAAAAGCAAGCTTTCAGAAATAGATCCTTCATTTTATGGATATTATACTGGATTAGCTGACAGGATAGCCTCGAGGTACACACACTCCCTCTAAGCCATCTAGTCTTGGTTTGAATCTCAATTCAGTGACAAACTGCCATCCTGGTATCTCACAGGTATGGCGTGGCATCGTTGTGTGTGGTATCACTCGGATGGTCATTACACTGGGCATCCCACCTTCCGGCATCAGTTGGGGAATGTTAAAGATCCCATCGTAGGCGAGCTTTTGCCAGCACCCTGAACAAATTACAAATTCCTGCCCTAACCTACAGTGGGTGCTATCAGCGGCGCACCTGTGCCTACAGCAAATGCTACGTATGAACGGAGAAGAAGAAGAAGACTGGACTAGATGTAATGACACCTGCAAATGTTCTGCATCTTTTGAACCTGTTGAGCAATCCTTTAATCATCAATGTTTCCAAAAGAGAATCTGCTTTTGAGAGTTAGGGTGCAAGTACTTGCATGCACTTCTTCTTCTTCTACTTCGTGAGCAGCCCGTGGCTGCTGGTCGCATCATTGGTTGAGGGCGCGGCTATGCCGCTGACGCAGTGCCCCTTTTACCAGTACACTGGTGCTCATTTCGCCGACCTCTGAAGGATGACGGGCTGAGTCGACCCCACCTGGTGTTAATTCAATGACCAACAGGCTCAAACCCGGGACCCGAAGATCCCAAGCCAGCCACCCTAACCACCAAGCCAACACCAGGCTCTTGCATGCACTGCTGCTGTTCGACTCGATGACACACAAACATGGTAACCATGTAAATGTTTCACACTATTTTTTTTCCTTTATTTTTTTTTTTTAACTCCTCATTTATTCTTCAAAATGGACTTTTGCACAAATACTCTTCAAGGGCATCCGATTCAACTACGGCCTGTAACGTTTCATGTCTTAGGTGTTGGTGTTTTTGACCGTTTGCGGATATTGCCCTTTAAACGGTCTTCCTCAGAAGCAATGCAAGAACGTCGACGATATGCTGATTATATCATTGATAAACTAGACGATGAAATAAAATTATCTTGCTCTCACTTCCCTGCCACCCGCCAAAAATGTTTCGGCAAACGGAATCTTACACGGCTACAAGGTTCCTGATGAGTATTCTTGGAACTGATACAAGGTTCCGATCGGTGGTGTAGTACAGGCCTACCAGGGATCATCGTCACCGCAACGTGTGCATTCTCGATTGCCTCTGGTGTTCCGACGGTGCGTGGTCTGTCGACCACGTGGTCTGCATTTGCGCAGACAAAACTTGATGCGCACTTTACTGACGTTTGAAAGCTTGTTGAGCAGTCACGAGGAACATTCCCACAAGAGCAGACCTTTCTTTGGTCACGACAGACCGACGACCCTTGTTCTTCACGATTTGAAAAGCAGAAAGTTGTCTTTGTGCTCGGGCCATCAGCACATCATTTTCTTAGTCGACGTGCACGAGAGAAACTTCAACCAGAGAGAGGTCGTTGGAGGAGAACAATTCTGCTTCATCTATGTTTATTACCTCCATCACCGAAGGTGGACGGACGGAAGTTATGTATTCATTTATCCCTGTTTGTTTGTCTGTTTGTCCGTCTGTGAGCACGATATCTCAAAGTGAAAGAGTTGTGGACGTAGTGTGATGAAACTTGGTGGATGAGTTGTGTCGGTGATGAGAACAAGCCAATTAGATGTTGGTTCAGGCCTGGATTCAGATCCGGCCTATCAGTGGGATACAAAATGTGAACTGTTCAGCCTGGTGGGGGTACGGCGCTCTACCGAGTGCCCTTCTTGTTTTCTTTTAAATTGGACTTTTCTTTTCTTTTGTTTTTTTTGACTATTGGTATTTACAATTTTTTATTTCTGTATATGAATTAATTTACTTGCACCTGTTCAAAGCGGTTCAAATCCAAAATATCTGTTTGCATATTATAGCTCGATGATGATCGGACGGGTTTTAACCCTTCCGGCAGAACTTTAACCAGGTGCTACAAATGGCCTGAATGACATTCCTGTAGTTTCGTCCCCACTACCGCATGACCACCTGCAGTGTGCTCGATGCAGACGACACTGATCATTTGGAAAGGAATGCGAAGAATCCCTTCAGCTTGCACTGCACTTCCACACTTTGAGATGGTGAAAATCCAAACAACCATTCACACTCGTACTACACTTATACCTCATCTTGCATTTCCACCGAAAGACAACATATTGCATTGAAAACAGCTGCCTGACCCAGTAGTTGATTTTTTTTATTTTTTTTAATGACAATCCGGATCATCAACTGGGCTCCGTTCATCGCTGAGGTTTGACTCATTTCAATCGCAGAACCTCTCCGAACCACCGGGTCCACAAACTCGGTTACGTCCAAAGGTCACAAAGAGCCTGACTCGGCATCCTTTGCGAAAGACTTTATGCTTTTGGGATTCGTACTAAGTTTGTGATGATCCCCATATTTTTCTGGTATGCTTCTAACTGGGATCGAAACACGATCCCGAACAAGATAATGTGGACTCTCATTCATCGACACATAATGGTACTCTGCCCTTTCCAGCTTATGAGTGTATCTTAAGTAATATGTGGCCACAACCGAATTGGTACTGCAGCTGTTCCATTCCATCACTCGGTGTATCATGCATTCAAAATCGCACTTGGCGCCTCGCCCCTTGAACTATTTTGATTTTTGTTTCGCTTTTTATCACCTTTTGCATTTTGTTGAGAAACATGACGGCGTGTCGGGTTAACGTTCGGATATGTGGGAGTGGTTGAACGTTTATTTGGGATATGTAACGACCATCTTGTATATTTAGGACTCGGTCATGTTCTACCATAAGCCACTTGTCGCAGAGGGCTGTGTCATCTTTCTCGTCACGGTTCTCGGTGTTTACATTTTGTGTACATGGTGGCAAAGAGTGACGTCGGAGTGGGAGTTTGCTTGCCTTCTTTGTTTTCCTTGCGGTGCTGAACGTGTGATTTTAATTCGTTCTGTTCATCCCACTCATGAAGACCAATGTCATGCGGGTGTGCTTGCCCAATCCCCCTAACCTGACTATCCGAGGCCATCATGACACTTCGGATGATGATCTCTCCTCCAGAATCGGGCCTGAAGGAGAGATTCACTGTTTGGGCCAATATAAATAGGGAGCAGCCTGATAACACATAATAGCTTAATGTTTAGGGTGGCGGCTTGGGATCCTGGGGCCTGAGTTCAAATCCCACTCAGCTGTTGAATTAATACAGTGGGGTTAACTCGGCCTGTCACCTACCGAGGTCGGCAAAATGAGTACCAGCTTCCTGGTTGGTATCCTGTGTCGGAGTGGTGACCCGTCCAGGATTGTGCCCAATAGCCAAGGAGACTGCTTTGGCAGCACCAACGCTCTCTCTGCACAGAGTAGGGTCCCAATGGATGGATGGATGGAACCATTGTAGTGTAGTTCCCCTGCGCACACAAAGTGAAAAGTGGAGTTAAGCAATTGGTTCACTTCTGTCTTTCTATAAATGTCAGGTTATGGTCAAGGAACAACTAATTTACTGAATTTTATATATATATTATAAATATATATATATATATATATATATATAATATATATATATATATATATATCTGCACTATAATTCGTGTGCGTGCGTGCGCGCTTGTCACGCTACTACTCCTACAGTTGTGGGCTGATGACATCCAACTTGCTATGTAGGATCAACATGATCCAATTAGTGTACAGGGGTGTTTTATATCTTGCGTGGTCTTTGAGGGGGGGGGGGTAGCGATGTTGATTCTCCATGTAAATGTGTATCGTGTACGCCGCCTCCAGGTGGTGGAGGGTATTACAAGTTTTCACCATTTACAGTACAGTTTTCCAGTACAGTGAGGTGTTTTGAATTGTAAGCTGTCGGTATGTTTTTGCTTCGTGTACATAACTTCATGGGTTATTTAATAAAAATTGCCTACACAGAGCTGTCAGTTGCTGATACACACCGAAATGAAGGTATGCTCAGAAGAACATGTTGCATGCTTGGGCGTGTACTCTGCTCGTACGTCGTGTGTGTGTGGTGGTGTTGTGTGTGGGTGCGCATAAATCCAAAACCATGAAACTAGCGGCCTAAACTTTGCATGCATATAAAGGGAACTCCAAGGAAGTGCTTGAATGAAAACCAGGT
The DNA here is from genome assembly GCA_035128595.1 of Eptatretus atami. Taxonomy (NCBI): domain Eukaryota; kingdom Metazoa; phylum Chordata; class Myxini; order Myxiniformes; family Myxinidae; genus Eptatretus; species Eptatretus atami. Next base: position 5,733,417 of record CM068963.1, read on the forward strand.
GTTTGGGTAAATTTAAACACCCCTTTTGAAGATAATTTACGGCCGTATACCAGTAATCCAGTCATGTTCAACTTTCATATTATTTCCACGAACAAAAAGTAATTCTCTCTCTTCAATGTTTTTTTTTTTTGCCTGGCTTTTGGTGTCCAGAGGCAGCTAAAAAATAGAAGGAAGCATTGCGTATTGGGTTATTTTGTGAGATTCCCATTGTGCTGATGCTGAATAACTGAAACAACTGTGACAACTGAAGCTAGGTGATAACGATTATATTTTTCAACAGCAGCAGCAAAGCAAAGAATGACTAATGCTTAGATGCATACGAGTGGCTGTAACACGATACCGTACGGAAAGCAATATGAAATGTAAAGATACTTTTTCTATAATATTGCCACAAATGGTACCGATGAATATCCAAGGTGGAGTACACCTGAAACTCTGGACATTCATAAGCATTACAGCTGAAATGCGATCAGCTCTCGAATGTCTTTACCTGAACCAAATTTCAAAATTTAAACTGGGGAAATTGAACTTGGCAACCCCCAGACCAGCCAGAAGAGGCCACCACAGCAGAGAGAGGGCCCCAAGCCAGAGAGAGAAAGCCAGGAAGCAGACAGCCACCAGCACCAGACCGAACAGAGCCCCAGCCAGAAGCAGCCCCCAACCACAGAAAGAGCAGAACCCTAAGCCAGACACACCACAGAAGGAACAGAGCAAGAGCAGACCCAGAGACAGAGAACCAAGCCCAAAGCACAGAGACAGATGAGAGCCCCAGACCAGAGAGAGGACACCAGAGCAGCAGAACAGGAGGAGCCACCGACCCAGCCAGAGCAAGACCAGCCCAGCCAAGAAGAGCAGACAGCCCATAGCCAGAGAGGAAGCACAGAGACAGAGCCCACACACCCAGCACCAGCCAGCACCCACAGGGGCAGACCCAGCCCCCAGAAGCCAGCAACCAGCACCACGACAGAGCCCGCAGCACCACAACCCAGCCAGACCCCACCAGAACCAGAGAAAAAGCAGCCACCAAGCCCGCCAGAAGAGTCAGCAGAGAAGCTCAGAGCAGAGAGCAGAACCAGACACCCACAGAAGAGACAGGCCAGCACGAGAGCCCAGCCCCACCAGAGAGCCCAGACACCAGGCAGCAGCCCAGAAGCAGCAGAGCAGAAGCAACAGCAGAACAGAAGGAGACAAGACCCAGCCGGACAGCCACCCAGGCTAGCACCAGAGGACAGACAGGGAGCCACAAAGCAGAAGGGGCCAGAGGCGCCAGAGACACAGGCCGCAGACCCATGACCCAGGAGAGGGCCAGAGCCGCCGAGACAGCCAGAAGCAGCAGAGGACAGACAGCCCACAGCGAACAAAGAGCAGAGAGACAGATGACAAGCCAGAGAAGACAGAGACAAATAGACAGATACATGACCCCCCAGCCCAAAGCCCGCCCAGAAGAACCAGAGAGCAGAGCAGCAGACCAGAAGAACCAGAAGGACCATCATGAGCAGAAGCAGTCAGAAGACCCCAGGACAGACAAGACACAGAACCAGCAAAATAGAGAGACAGACCAGCAGGAGCAGAGACAGAGGCAGGACAGCACCAAGAGAGAGAGCGCCAGAGAGAGAGAGCAGCTAGCCACAGAAGGCCAGGCATGACCACGCAGCGCAGCGAAGGATCAGACAAGCCAGCAACCCCAAGCAGAACCAGAAGCACGCCCAGAGACCAGCAGAGACGCCAGAGGACGGGCGCGCGCCAGACACAAGCCCAGCCCGAGTACCGCCTCCCAGCAGGCAGACACAAGACAGACCACAAGAGAGCAAAACAACCCCCCCACAGCAGTAGAGCCCAACGCCAAGACCCAGAAGCGCTCAAGAGCCAAGCAGCCAGCACGTCCTCGGCGGCACCCACGCATGCGCGGCCAGACCCCCAGAGCCCAGAGACAGAGAGAGGGAGAGGAGAAGAAGAGAGGAGAGGAGACAGAGAGAGAGGGAGAGAAGAAGGGGGGAGACAGAGAGAGAGAGAGAAGAGAAGAGAAGCAGAGAGAGAGAGAGAGAGAGAGAGACAGAGAGACGAGAGGAACAGAGGGAGAGGAGACAGAGAGAAGGAACAGGAGAAAGGGAGACAGAGAAAGGGAGAGATGTGATTGAGGAGAGAAGAGAGAGAGAGGGGAGAGGGAGACAGAGACGAGAGGAGGAGACAGAGAGATGAGGGAGGACAGAGGAGAGGCAGACCAGGGAGAGAGAACAAGAGAGAGACAGAGAAGGGAGACGAGAGGAGACAGAGGGAGACAGAGACAGAGAGGGAGACAGAGAGAGACGAGAGATGAGAGAGAGAAGAGAGAGAGAGAGAGAGAGAGAGAGAGGAGACAGAGATTACAGAGAGAACAGAAGAGACAGAGAGAGAAGAAAGAGAGACGAAGACAGACAGACAGACAGACAGAGAAGAGAGAAGGAGAGCAGGTTTCTGTGGGAAGAATTCCAGGCTGATAACATCAGGGGCAGTCGATGTGGGGGACCAGTCCTG
>CM068963.1:5737506-5749489 GCA_035128595.1 Eptatretus atami
AATCCTTTTGAAGAAGAAGGAGACATATTGTCGTGAAGCAGTACATGTGCAGCATTTGTAAAGGAGAAACAAGGATTGAAATGTGTTGTTAAAATGATTTTTATGCCTCCGCCAACAAAGTCGTCAGAGGCATTATGGTTTCAGGTTGTCCATCCATGAGTCCGTGCACGATTCCTTTTAAAATCCATTTTCTTTATCCATTTAAAATCCACGTCAAGTACTCCCCATGGGGAATAACTGTTGTTAACCATGACGTTATCACTGAAATGGTATTCTCGCCAAAATTCGACATGGAGAACGCTTTTTCCGAACAGTATGAAAATTTTTGAGGGTCATCTGGGGATAGGTTGGTCAACAGAAAAATTTGATGACATCATCGGTCACATGGTTTTGCAGCCATATAAATACATATATTTTCTTCAAAACTTCTCCAAAACAGCTGAATCTTCTTCTCCAAAACTTCGCCTATCCATGAGGGACAAAAATCTCCCTCCCTTTGAGGGCATAGGTCACGTGGCTTGGCAGCCATATTGGATTTACCCGAAAATCGTTTAAAATCTTCTTCTTCTCCAGAACAGCTTGACAGATAGAGGGGAAACTTCACACACATGTTCCCCAAGCCTTGGGGATACCAGGGTGTTCACAAATAATTAATACGTCACATGGTCTGGCAGCCATGTTGGATTGAATGAAAATCTTAAAAAAAAATTATTTCTCTTGAAACCGCTTCATCATCGGAGGTGAAACTTCGCAGTTATTATTTAGTAGTCGTGGGGGAATACATGTTTTAAATTTCAACCTGATCGGACGCATGGTTTGGCAGCCAGAATTATTTAATTCTTTGAATCTGGCTGACGAAGTCGCCGGAGGCATCATGTTTTCAGGTTGTCCGTCCATCTGTGTGTCCTTGATAGGTTTTCGTTTCCGCAATGACCAAAGAACGGCTGAAGGGATCCAAGTCAAACTTAGTACAAGTACGTATAATGATGTAAAGATGAGCTGATTAGATTTTTGGGGTTAAAAGGTCAGGCCAGATGTCATGTTCAGTAAAAATTATGTCACCACGCGAACTTGTGAACTCGTGATGGGGATTTTGACCAAACTTGGTATACGTATACAGTATGATGCACCGACGAACTGATTTAGATGGTGGCATCGAGGTCAAAGGTCAGAGTCCGTGGTAGGTTTTCGTGACTCCGATAACGTGAGAATGGCTGAAGGGATCAATTTGCTGCTCGCACAGCCCGCTCACCTCCTTATTTCTCAAGACCATGTCGGGTAATGTTACGTGTTCTATGGACCCTCTAGTTTTTGCTTTCAACTTGCTGCATCGCCCATCGGTGTTAATATCTCTCGAGCGCATTTTAGAGACGGATTGATATGAACTAGAGATGCGTGCTTCTTGTGCTACCTTTCTGTTTTTATTTATTTATTAATCAGCAGCTTGTGGGAAACTGTGATCCGCAAGATGGGGGCAAGATGCATTTTGATTTCATGTACGTCATTGCCCTGAGTTCTCTGTAAGGGGGGGGGAATTCCAGTTGTTCGATAATGCAAGTTTTGGAGTATTTGTAGGTCTCTCATTTATGCAGAAGGAATTTTATTTGTTTAAATTTTTTTGTTTTTTTCAACGAAAAGAGAATATTTGAATCTGTGAACAGATGCAGGTTCACAGTGGAACGCACCGAAGACTCACGGAGACATTCGTGCAGTCGAGTGTGGTTATATATTACAATCTCAGACTTGGAAAACTTTTTCTTGATTATAATTGTTTGAGCATCAAATCGTGTGTTTGTCGCAGGTGTGCTCTCGTACGAGAACCCATGAGCCACGAGAGCGGTTTGCCGACTCGTCGAGTAAAGGGCAAACGTTTGATTTTTGTATGAACGTGTAATGTGAGAGGTCTGCTTGAGGAGAAATGTGCATTTTTGTATAAACCTGTTTCATTTTGTTTTTATCAGTTTCTCGTCGCCTTGTTTCGAGACCAAGTCAATGGTTGGTGAGACATGCGTGGCCTTTTGTTACCGTCGCTAAGGGCCCTGTCACACCTTGACGTTTTAGCCAGGAATGCAATGTATAAAAATGTAATGTAAAACGTTGGCGTACGCTGAAGTTTTGAGGTTTTTTTAAAAGTTTTGGTCGTATTCATAACGTGTTGTCGTATGCATAACATATTAGTAACGGGCACAGAACGTTTCGTTGTGTTAAAGATAATTATACCAACGAATGCTTAGCCTGTTGTTGGCGTTCACAACCTATGCCCAACGATAGTTTAACTTAGGCATAGCTGCGCTGCACGTATCGCCGACGAACTCGTGGCTTCTCTGTTAAAACCTGCCGCACGCCGATTTAAATCATAACCGCCTGAAATTGGAAGTGTAACATCGCAGTCACACCTTGACGATTTAGCCAGCGTATGCCGACCTATGAAAAATGTGTCTAAAACGCTGGGACACGTCGAATACGGTATGTAAGTTGTGTAGACGTTAGGAGCACGCTGAAAAACAAATGAAGTACGCTGGCATATTAGTGGTACGTCTAGTACGTCGTGAATTTCAAGCATGCTGAAAATTTTATGACGTATCGACGTATGGCTCACAATTTCCGCATACGCTGGCATAAGTTCTCGGCCGCTCCGCGATCGTTTACACACGTCGGCCACACGTTAACTTGTAAGTTACTCATAAGTCGAAACACACGTCGAGGTAATGTTAGCATACCCGAACTTTATTTTTTAACTACGAGTAACGTGCTTTGAACCTATTAGTAGCGTGCTTTGAACCTATGTGTAACGTCATCTCAAACGCACATTGGCGTATGTAGAGCGAAATTTGATTGACGTCTTCCGGACGACACAGAACTTACTGAACGTGTTTCTAACTTACAGCTACCGTATAATGGCGTATTGGCAGCGTTTAGGGGAATTGGTATATACAAATGGGCTTCACAAGAGGACCGTCAGTGTTCCAGACTCCATGTTGAGTAGATGTCAATGTCAGTATGCAGTAGCAGTAGTAGTAGTAGTAGTAGTTCGAGAGAATTTAGTGATGTTGATGTTATTAAGTAGTAGTATAGTAGTTTCGAGAGAATTTAGTGATGTCGTTGTTAGTAGTAGTAGTATTGTAGTAGTAGTAGAGTAGTAGTAGAGTAGTCGTAGTAGTTCGAGAGAATTTAGTGATGTCGATGTTGGTAGTAGTAGTAGTTCGAGAAGAATTTAGTGATGTCGATGTTAGTATAGTAGTAGTAGTAGTAGTAGAGTAGTTCGATAGAATTTAGTGATGTCGATGTAGTAGTAGAAGTAGAAGTAGTAGTAGTAGTAGTTCGAGAGAATTTAAGTGATGTCGATGTTAGCAGTAAGTAGTAGTAGTTCGAGAGAATTTAGTGATGTTGATGTTGGTAGTAGTAGTAGTTCGAGAGAATTTAGTGATGTCGATGTAGTAGTTAGTAGTAGTTAGTAGTAGTAGTAGAGCAGTAGTTCGATAGAATTTAGTGATGTCGATGTTAGTAGTAGTAGTAGTAGATAGTTCGAGAGAATTTAGTGATGTCGATGTTGGTAGTAGTAGTAGTTCGAGAGAATTTAGTGATGTCGATGTTAGTAGTAGTAGTAAGTAGCAGTAGTTCGATAGAATTTAGTGATTCGATGTAGTAGTAGTAGTAGTAGTTCGAGAGAATTTAGTGATGTCGATGTATTAGTAGTAGTAGTAGTAGTAGTTCGAGAGAATTTAGTTGATGTCGATGTTATTAGTAGTAGTAGCAGTAGTAGTAGTTCAAATTTAGTGATGTCGATGTTGGTAGTAGTATAGTAGTAGTATTAGTTCAGAGAATTTAGTGTGTCGATGTTGGTAGTAGTAGTAGTAGTACTTTCAAGTAACGTGTTGCAAAGTGTGAACAACGTTCGTGTAGCGTGCTTACAAAACGTTACTCATAGGTTAGAAATAAGTTTCGGGTACGCTAAACATTACCTCGACGTGTTTCGACATGAGAAACTTACAAGTAACGTGTTTCGACGTGTGTCAACGATCGCATAATGTGCCTACAACTTATGGCCAGCATAGCGGAACGTGTGAGTCATACGCGGCATACGTCGTAAAATTTCAAGCATGAAAAAATTTGAGGAAAACTCAAAAGTACAAACGTTTAAAGCCAGCGTACTACGACGTATGGCAGTGTTTTTCAGTGTGCTCTTAACGTATACAAAACGTACCATAACGTATTCGACGTGTACCAGCGTTTTAGACAAATTTTTCATAAATCGGCATACGCTGGCTAAATCGTCAAGGTTGACAGGGCCTTAAGAGGAGAGGGTATTGTATTTGGGTTTGTTTGTCTGTCTGTCTGTCCTCGCACAAGTGCTCACGTACATCACAAACTCTTCTTTTTTCAACCAAGGAGCTTGATTAAGTACGTGCAATTAGAATGTGAGCACATCGATAAAATACGTACTAATATAATGTGAATACGTATTCAAAAAGATGTACTATTGAGAATGTGAGTACGGGTCGGTTTATCCGCTCGATGAAGTTAAACCGACATCGTCCGCGCACCACTCAAACAGCAGCGCACAAACGCCACACAAAACAGGGCCTGGCGAGCGTCTGCAATCTCCGATTGCTCTATTCGAGTTTTGTTTAATTCCCCTGAGATCACGAGTACTATTCTTGCTCGATTTGCTACAAAGTGCTGACCTGTGAGGTTTAAAAATTTTTAAAAAAGAAAAAGGTTTTAATGCAAGATCTCGGCTCATGGAAGAGATCAACGCCGTTATGCTCCAGGGTGGCCACAACGCGGTGATCGGTTATCTCGACCTTTCTGTCCGTGTCCAAAACGTTCCTCAAACGCGTCTTCCGGGACTTTCCGGTTGTTGTTCCCCCTCTCGTGCAAGTACACGCAAGTTAGCAATCTGTCCTCCGCGCGTACGGACTTTTGCCGCTCATCAGTAGTCACGTGAAAGTACAAAATAACAGATTCCCCAGTTTGTGGCCCACGGTCGGTGTACATTCCTTGCTCGTATCGTCATTTTGATCTGTGAATCTGTAGATTTTGGTCATGACAATGAAGTGATTGTTTTCCTATCCGTTTGAACGTATGTGAGCGACTTGTTGAGCTGCTGTCTGTTGCAGGCCTGTTGTTGTATTACTCAACTCGGTGATGATGTAAATAAGCCCACAGAGACTTTGACGTTTTCGCTAATGTCCACTTGTGATGTCTTTATAATGGATGATTGCACGAAGCATCATTACCAGCTTTGTAATCATAATTGGGCTTGTATCGTAATGGCTGCGCCATCTGACAACCCGTACGAGCGGAGGGAAGCAAATCCAGTCGTTCCCATACCCTGCCATTCAAACACTTGTATCCTGGATGATTTGAAATCATTGTGTGTGTGTGTGTGTATGTGTGTGTGTGTGTGTGTGTTGGGGTGTTGGTGGGAGGTCAGTTGAAGGCCTACTCTGTGATTTACACAACTTGACTTATTGCATCATCCTTCCGATATGATGCCATACTTTGTGGTTAACGACGATTCAAAATGTCTCGATTCGAGTGCTGGAATTATCTTGATGCCGATGGATTGAATGTCGAACTCACAAGTGCACACAGACATAGACTCTTCTTTAACTTCAAAATTTCAAACACAGCAAATGCTGGACCATTTGATCATTAAGGGTAACAAAGACAAATGATTTTTGTTGTCAGTAATTGTATTTTCACGACATAATGAAGTAGCCACAAAATATCAATATTTTTAATAATCTACTGCACATTTCTATCAACTAGGCCCTTGGTGGTGGAATGGTTAGAACGTCCACCGTGAGGCTGCGGGGTCGGCGGTTCGAGTCATACCAGAGTGTTGCCATACCAAGGAATGTGAATATATTTCGATGATTTGATGAACCAGACTCTTTACAGAGCATAATGTTAGAGTTTCTTGGCGAGGGCTACACTGGGTGGTTTGCCATTGCCTTCCCACCATTGTTTGTCCATGCTCTATCGTGTGTGTGTGTGTGTGTGTGTGTAGGTGTGTGTGTGTAGGTGTGTGTGTGTAGGTGTATATGTTCATTCCTCTTAGAGGCAAGCTGATATCTCTCAGTGATAAAATATTTTGTGAAAAACTGGTTCCCTTTCGATTCCAGAACAGCAAGAATCAGTGTTGGCTTGAACCAGTCGATTGTGAATTTACTATTAACATTAAATGTACATTTTGACAAAAAAAATAAATAAATACCTGATCACTATACAGCATTGAATTGGATGTGGAATAGTATGGTCAACGACGATGCCAAACATCGGATATTTAATTGGTCAATTTGACATCGGATTTTAATTCATTAATTTTCAAATGGGAGTGGGAAACGTAAAATCCCAGAAAATCTTTACAAATTATATCTTTAGTGAAGTCTAAATGTGTCAGATAAAAATCAATATCACACACAGAAACATAAAATCCTTCGTCATCAATCAGATCCCCGTGTTGTGTCAGTCTGGAGTAACACGAGCGGTGACGTAGCAGGTTGGAGGAACACGTGTGACAACGTGGCAGGTTAGAGGAACACGTGTGACAACGTGGCAGGTTGGAGTAACCAGAACGACGACGTAGCAGGTTTGGAGGAACACGTGTGACAAGCTGGCAGGTTGGAGGAACACGTGTGACAACTGGCAGGTTGGAGGAACACGTTTGCGACGTGGCAGGTTGGAGGAACACGTGCGACGACGTGGCAGTTGGAGGAACACGTGCGACGACGTGGCAGGTTGGAAGAACACGTGCACAACGTGGCAGGTTGGAGGAACACGTGCGACGACATGGCAGGTTGGAGGAACACGTGTGACGACGTGCAGGTTGGAATAACAAGTGCGACGACGTGCGGTTGGAATAACACGTGCGATGACGTAGCAGGTTGGAATTACACGAGCGACGACGTGGCAGGTTTGAAGCACACGTTGTATCGACATGGCAGGTGAGTAACACGAGCGACGACATGGCAGGTTGGAGTAACACGAGCGACGAGTGGCATTTTTTGGGGGTTGGAATAAGTAACACGAGTGATGACGTGGCAGGTTGGAGGTACATGAGCGACGACATGGCATGTTGGAGTAACGCGTGACGACGTGGCATGTTGAGTAAACACGAGTGACGACGTGCATGTGGAGGTAACACGAGTGATGACGTGGCATGTTGGAAGGTAACACGAGTGACGACGTGGCATGTTGGATAACACGAGTGACGACGTGGCATGTTGGACTAACACGAGTGACGAGTGGCATGTTGGAGTAACACGAGTGACGGACGTGGCATGTTGGGATAACACGAGTGACGACGTGGCATGTTGGAGCAAAAACGTGTGACAACGTGGCGTTGGAGTAACACGAAACGACGATCGTAGCAGGTTGGAGAACACGTGTGACAACGTGGCAGGTTGGAGGAACACATGGACAACGTGCAGGTCTGGAGGAAACACGTGCGACGACGTGGCAGGTTGGAGAACACGTGTGACGACGTGGCAGGTTGGAGAGTATGACAAGTTGTGATGACGTGAGGCATGTGGGGGAAGTAACACGCTGTGACGACGTGGCAGGTTGGAGAGTAACACGTTGTGACGACGTGGCAGGTTGAGTAACATGTGTGATGACGTGGCAGGTTGCGGAAGTAGTAAACACTGTGTGACGACGTGGCAGGTTGGAGTAACACGTGTGATGACGTGGCAGGTTGAGTAACACGATGGACGAGTGGCAGGTGGAGTAACACTGTAGACGTGGCAGGTTGGAGTTAACACGTTTGTGACAGACGTGCCCCCCCCCCCCCCCCCCCCCCCCCCCCCCCCCCCCCCCCCCCCCCCCCCCCCCCCCCCCCCCCCCCCCCCCCCCCCCCCCCCCCCCCCCCCCCCCCCCCCCCCCCCCCCCCCCCCCCCCCAACCCCCCGCCCCGCCCCCCCCCCCCCCCCCCACCCCCCCCCCCCCCCCCCCCCCCCCCCCCCCCCCCCCCCCCCCCCCCCCCCCCCCCCCCCCCCCCTGTGAGGACAGCGTTGGAGTACACGTCGTGGATGACGTGCGGTTGGAGTAACACGAGCGACGATGTGGCAGGTTGGAGTAACACCAGTGGTACGCAGCAGTATTATTTGGTTTTCATAACAGGTTCCTATCAAAATGTACATTAAGATACATCATCAATGACTCATTGCAGTTGCACTAGATGAAGCTGTGTGCAGGCATTCCCTATGACAGTCAACAGTTCGAGGTCTTCATTTTGCCAAAAAGCATTTATTTGATGAATCCCATTGTCCCATATTGTAAGTCTCAAAAAACAGATTCCAAAAAGACTGATATTTTACAAACGTTCATTGGGATTTCTTTGATTGAGATTCTCGTTGGAGCACGGTAGTTCATTGATCCTGGGACCCAGTTTCCATTCTCAGAGACTGTGAATTTTTTGTCTTGCTATATTAAATAAGGCAGGATGTGTGTGTGTGTGTGTGTGTGTGTGTGTGTGTGTGTGTGTGTGTGTTGTGTGTGTGTGTGTGTGTTGTGTGTGTGAAAATCATCGAAAAAAAACATGGCTAGGCCGATCTCCACCAAAGTTTTATACGTGTTGTAGGTACCAGGGTGATGTCATGGGCATTTAAAAAAATCCCCCCCTCCCCACCACCGTCTTTCCCCCACTCTCGCAAATGACTGTGAGTTTTCATATGTACACGTGCCCACAGTGTTGTAAAGTGTTTACTGACCCCGACTACAGAACAGGGATTATGTTGCCACGCTCCCCCCTCTAGACTGCTCCTGTAGGGAGCAGGTGTTTCTAGTTATCCAAACTTTCAAATGTTTGTGAGCTCCTCCATTACATTCAGATCACTCTGAAAATAATTTAAATTACCCTACCTCTCTCTTATCATTGTTGGCACCGTCGAGTTTTACCGGACATGGTACAGCCACATCCTCTTCTAGCACCATGTGGTTGATCACATAACGTGCTCATTCCTTTATTTTGTTTTAACCACATCACGTTCCAACAAAACGAGACTCGATAAGCAGTTTTTTTCCTGAGAAAAATAAAATAAAATTGCAAAATGTAGATTCCATTCTTCTGGAAGAGCCGGGCAAGCAGATACTGCTGCTTTCTTGGTCGTGTTTCGGCCTCTCTCGCTGTTTATACTGCATCTATATTTCTATCCTGGTTATCTTGTTTGCTTTCCTTATCCCTTTTCTTTCTGCCTATCCCACTGCAACTTTTTTGCTTACCCTCTGCCATTAGTTTTAGTGGTGCAGCTGATTGAATTACTATGCCATTTACACATTTATTCCAAGAGTGCTGGCAAGATGGCCTAGAGGTATGCACATTCTCCTCTGAGCTGTTTAGCCTGGGTTTGATTCCTGACCAGGCTATCAACTGTCATCCCGGTGTTTCACAGGCAGGGTGTTACATCGATGCATGTGCCGTCCTTTGGTCGGATGTTAAACGGGCGTCTCGTCTGCTGTCATCAGTTGGTGGATGTTGAACATCCCACGGTGTCCTCCTCGAAGAGTAGGCGAGCTATCGCCATCACCGTGAACAAACTACAAATTCCTACCCTAACCTATGGAGGGTATTGCATCAGCGGCACGGCTGTAGCAGCAAAGCAAAGAATGACTAACTCTTAGCTCTTCCCCACCTCCCCCCCCCCCCCACCCTCTAACCATGAAGGTCGTGCGTTAGTGAAAGTGAGCAACACCGACGTTGGTTCATTCACTTGTAGTTTCCAACCATTCACAAATCTCCTATTAGCGGTGGGAGAGTTTCTTGACACCGTTGAAATATTCCAGGTACATTTTGGTTCCAAACCGTTTATTTATTTATTTTACTATTCATGGAGGGAAGTTGTCAAAAAGCCAAAGTGAGCGATTAGGACAGTCACTTTGCCATGCCATTGGCGGCTACCGGTACACCTCATTACACAGCACGCAACAGCTTGAGTGGGTTTAAATATCTTGCAAGACGCATCAAGATGGTTTCCTTTGCTTCTGTAGTACGAAAAGTACAACTGTACACATAAGCACAATATCGAGTCATTTGTGTCGAGCACGATCCGTGGCATGGCTGACAGGATGGCCTGAAACTGTCGGTATACGCACTCGCCTCTGAACTGTGTGCAGCCTGGATTCGAATCTCGGCCATCCCAGTGAAGTGAAAGACTGTTGATGGTGACATGGTTAACGCTCGCTCGTTTGCTTCGACGAAGGGTTAACGCACAAAACGTCAGCTTCTCACGTCCCACATACCCCGAGCATACCCCGATCAACTCCCTATTGATTCCATCCGATGTTCTACCTGGTCCGTAAACGCAGATCGACACGAGCCTTCATGAAGACTAGTTTTCCATTCTAGTTGGAACAACTGTTTTTATTATTTTTCTTATTATTTATTTCTTTTTTTAATGGGGTTGGGTGACATCAAGTCAGTCACTCATTAATTTTAGTTTTTAAGTTTGCAAACATGGAAGTGAAACGATAACTACAGGTATTTGTAACACTGATACATTTCTTCTTTATGGTGTGATGTTATTGCATCCTTTCCTTTGTCTGCTCGAGTAGTGTGACCCCGTACCAATCGACAGTGGTGATTAATGAAGAAAGCTTGTCTTGGTAGTTCAGCGCACGCCATTTCGAGAACAGGAGTTGGCTAAGGACAGACGAAGTGAAGCATGTTGGCATGCAGGCAAAGGTTGCAAGGTTGGTGTTTTTGTTGTGTTAGCATTCACTTCGAGAGCACTTACAGTCCTGCTCCGTATCTGCAGTCGTCATCAAGCGAACTCCCACCTCCCATCCCATCCGAGCCCCCCACAACCCCCAACCCCTGACCCCTCCCCCTCAAGTTCAGCTGTAAGTGTATCCTTCCATTCAACTTTCAATGAACGATAAGGAAAGTACCTTCTAAGAATAATATATCCAAATCTACAGATATGATGAGCCGTAAATCCAAGCTCATGTGGCTTTTCCATGCAAGGAAGTTTCTCTGCTTTGCACACTCGACACATTTGAAAAGTCAAAAGTTCCACGAGTGGCGTACTTATCTGCTCCAGCCTTCTGCCACCACGTGAGTGCAGAAAGCTGTTTGTGGCAGTGCGCGGACATTGTCATTTCGGCAGCTCTGGGTAATTGGCAGCTGTGGGTTTCTCCACTGTTGAATGCCAGTGTACTTGGCATCTCTCTCAAACGCATCGCTTGTTCTTTTCCTATATGTTCGCCTTGTTTTATGATCACATAGGTGAGTGCCAATGGGCGAAGGCTCCAGCACCACTTTACCTTTACGATAATTTCATCGAGCCAAAATGCCCATTTCATGTGTAGTTGCCCCGTGCACACAAAGCGAATGGTGGGGTTAAGCAAATTGGTTCAAGTCTGTACGTCCAGACATACGTACATTCGTCTGTCTGTCTGATGAGTTTGTGAATGATCGAGGAACAGCTTATTTAAATCTAATGTTATATTTTGAACATGAATCGGAAAACAGGTTTGCTGTTTTGCAGTACAGTACTTTGGTGCTGAATTTGTCCCGATTGCACATGTGCTGAGAGGAGTGAGATATTATTTTACCCTGTCTGTCTGCCCGGAAGCCAAAATTGAAAATCATTCTAAACAGGAAACTTGCTGTTTTTATGGACGTTATAAATGACATATGCAGCAGGCACGAAGAACTAATGCAGCTTGTGAGACAGGGTGATGTAATAGCCACTGGAAAAACGGCGGTAAAACCTGGAATTCATTTATTTATATGCCTTTAAACCTCCTTAAAGCGTTGTTTAAATTGAATTGTCCCAGATCTAGGATTCGAGTTTCACCACGAGTAGAAGCGCTCGAGTTCCTCCCGAACACCCGGTCCTGAGGCCACCGGGCATGAATAATTTAGTGCTACGGTGGGTTGTTAAGCAACCACGAATGCTGATTGGTACCACCAATCCTGGCAGGGTTCGCACGATTTCGCATGTTTCCGTTTCCGGTGTATTGGCAACATCAAGGGG
>CM068963.1:5749514-5766464 GCA_035128595.1 Eptatretus atami
ATATAAAGGTCTTATCACAAATAACAAGATTTTTACAATTCAATATTAAGTACGCTTTTTAATTGTTTTTTCAACTGAAAAAGCATAAATTGCATATTTTTAACTTCGTGTACTCCATTTGCTTCACCACAGCGCGCTATGAAGGATTTCACTTGTTTATTATAACTAGTGCGGCCCGTAGGTGCGGGCCGTAGGTGCGGGCCCGTAGGTGCTGCCCAGTAGGGGCGGCCCATATGTGAGGGGCCCGTAGGTGCGGGGCCCGTAGGTGCGTGCCCGTAGGTGCGGGCCGCGTAGGTGTGGGCCCGTAGGTGCGTGCCCGTAGGTGCGGGCCCGGTAGGTGTGGGCCCGTAGGTGCGTGCCCGTAGGTGCGTGCCCGTAGGTGCGTGCCCCCGTAGGTGCGTGCCAGTATAGTGCAGCTTCGTCCTTCGCCTCGAAATGAACGACTGGATGGGGCATTTTTTCAATTAGATCGGACCACCGTATCATCATGGCCATACACTGGGAAACACCTGGGAAACATACTAGGTCCCCAGCGCATGTGACATCATATCAAACGAAGAAGAATGAAAATTGTGACGCCCGCCTGCTCTCTCGCCCCCCTCTCTCCCCTATCTGCCCCTCCTCTCTCGCCCTCTCTCTCGCCCCCACTCTCACCCCCTCCTGCGCCTCCCACCGTCCTCCTCCCCACTCTTGAAAATTGTGACGCCCCCTCTCTCTCGCCCCTCTCTCTTGCCCCCTCTCTCGCCCCCTCTCCTCGCCCCGCTCTCTCGCCCCCTCCTCTCCCCCTCTCTTGAATTGTGAGCGCGCCTCTTAAGCCCCCTCTCTCGCCCCCTCTCACCCCTCTCTCGCCCTCCTCTCTCGCCCTCTCGTCTGTAAATGTATTCACAAAATGTCTACCAAGCACAACAATTTAATTTCAAAACCTGGGAAAAACAGCTTTCAAACTCTTGGAAACAGCTGTTTCCCTTGGGAAAACAGAAGCCTGGTGGGATTAATTAATAATCTTGGAAACAGTTAATTTACTTGGAAAAACAAGCTTTCAAACTTGGGAAACACTTGGGAAACAGCTGAACGGATGAAGAACGATAATCTAAACCTTGAATAAGGACATACTCGGTCCCCAGCATCGATTGTGACGTCATACAAACGAAGAGAAGAAGAATTGTGACGTAATCGTGCAAAAAAAGTAATAATAATAATAAATAACATTAATTGTGACTTCCATTTCGTGACGTCATAGCCCCGTGTCTTGTCATGGTACAGATAAAAAATGGCGTAACTTTGGAACCGCTACTGATTAATATCAAACCTTGAAAAGGCACAACGCGCAGGTCCCCAGCAATATTCCTGGCAAGTTTCAATCAGATCGGACCGTCATCTTGCAAATATATTGTTACGGCTGGTTGAAATTCGCAAACCACGCATTCAGGTCCCGGTGGTGAGATATCCTTTTAGTAATGTAATAGTTAGCCCCAAACCCGTTGTTTAGAGGAATTAAATGTGATTCATGATCGGGCTCGATCACCTTTATCAGTCGTTTTTCTGTTCTTTCTTTATTTTTTCGAACCAGACCACGCTCCAACCCTCACGACCATTACACAACGCGACGACGCCACACTACAACAAACGCCAACCACGCCACCAAAACAACAACGCCACCACCCACCAACTACAACAACGCCAACCACGCCACCATACAGACAACCACCGGGTTCCGACTCGCATACACGGTTGCCAGAGGCAAGGCCTTCAGGGAAAGCAGGCGGCCCCCGCCCGACCCTCCCCCGAACGAATGGCGCCGTCGCGGTGGATTACAACCTGCGAGGGAAGAAGAAAAATGCACGCGGTTGCGAGCGTCACGCGATTGGACGGAGCACCACGCCCTCGGAAGTTCCAGATGTTCTGGAAGGAGGGGTGGAGCCGAAACGGGGGCGGAAGTGGAAGGGCGGGGCCCCGCGATAAAGGGACGGCGAAGGCGACGGAGTGCGGAGGAGCGGCGCTGTCTTTTTTCGACCACTGGGTCAAAGTGAGGTCCCGGGTTTTTCCTCGCGTCGTGTGGAGCTGAGAGGAGTCGCGGTCGTCAAGGGACGCGAAGGCACCGGGAGCTGAGAGTGAGGAACGTCGGAGGGGACTCGACGCCTCAGGAAGTCGGACTTCATTTCTTTTGGGTTCTGTGTGAACGTGTGTGTGTGGCGCCGTGTCCTCGTGAGTAGAACGCTAGTGTTGCGGGTGTGCGCGTTAAGTCGGTGTAGAGCTGCGTCGTCGTTGCTTATCTTTCTTATTTGATATATGTGCATTCTTAACTGTGTGACTATACGTGTGCTGTGCCTGTGTCGGTAAATAAGTGCTTGCATTTGAATTGTGTCCCGTTTCGCTGCGTCCTTTCCTTTGTTGGGTCTCCATCTGCTTCACGTAAGGGTTCGAGTGGGGCGGGATAACGCCCGATAATTTATCTGAACGTCATGGTGACGAAACACGCTCGTTATCCCGAGTAACGAAAGAACGGGCCGCTTAAGCGGTTCGTGTCCGGAGTCGACTGTGGCGTGGGGAACCCTCGGTAGGTACCCGGCGAGTACTTAGTATATCGATCTTCGGCGATTCACCTACCGTCGCACGGTAGAAGCGGACTGGGTGTGGTGAGGTTTTAAACCGCCCACCCGTGACTAGCTCCGGCGTTAGTGAGAAGGGTCACGACTGAATTGTCATTACGGTGGCGAGGCGGCCGCGATCCGAGTCACGTGGCCGTTTCGCAGACGCCGGCGGGCGCGAATTCGCTCAACATAATATATAAATATAATATAGTATATATATATATATATATATATATATATAATATATATGATATATGTTACGGCTGTGAAATTCGCATTACACCATAAGGGGCCCTTAGGTGAGATATCTTCATAGGTACATGTGTAGTTAGCCCAACCCCGTTGTATAAGGGAATTACGTGAATCCATCCGGGCTGCGACGCTTTGAAGTCGGTCGTTTTTCTTTTTTCCTATCTTTTATTTCAAACACACATACATTTCAACAACCATCCCATCAAGCGCCAACCAACACTGCAACCACGCCACTGTCCATCATCTACCTACTGATTCGCTCACTACGTCCGCTTCCGAAAAGGCACAAAGGCGCCAAGGAGGGAACTGCTAGGATGCCGCAGGTTCCCGCCTTTTTCTTCCGTTTGACTTCCCCACGCTTTGTGTGGGGAGGTGCGATCCGAGCCGGCAAAGGTGAGGAAAGTGCGTGGGGGGGCGGTTGTGGATTGAGCGTGGCGGGGAGCCACCGTAGCACACACAGAGATGATGGACCGGAGATGGAAAAAATACAGGG
Organism: Eptatretus atami; assembly: GCA_035128595.1. Lineage (NCBI taxonomy): Eukaryota > Metazoa > Chordata > Myxini > Myxiniformes > Myxinidae > Eptatretus > Eptatretus atami. Next base: position 5,752,851 of record CM068963.1, read on the forward strand.
GACGAAAAGGCCGAATTGAAAGTTCCACACAAAGGAAGCCAGGTTCCCAAATCTGTCAACTTGCAAAATTGTATCCACTTAAAAGGCCTTCATCCGCAGCTTTCGAGGATTGTGCTTCCTCTGAGCTGGCGATCCTGCCTCATACCTCGCTCAGCTTGATGTGGTGGAAATTAAGGCCTTCAAGATCATTGGAATATCTTGTGAAGAAGACATGTCGTGGTCTCTCTGTTATCTGCCACCTGCTTTCTGGTCTGCACCCTTTGCTCTTTCCACGCTTTATCAATTTCATTCTTCCCTTCATACTTCAAGAGAGCTGTCTCACATCACATCACCCCACCCCAATCCAAAACCATGATTTTTGTTCTAATCTCATTAACCCTCCCCAAACCCACATCTTTGGAAATTCCAGTTTTTCCTTCCTGAGATTTTGCTTCTGTATCTGTCCTGTCCACCCAATGCACTCCTCCCACCCCTCGATCTTCTCCACATCCCTTATTTGTCCAAGTCTCCCTCTATCTTTGTCCTTAATCCTGCTGTTGGCATGTCCCACCACCCATCTTTGTACTGTTCCTTTTGCTCTGTTACGTCACAATCCATTCGATATTCTAGCTCTTCCACAAGATTAAAAAAACATCTTCATATATTTCGCACTGTCAGTTCTGCCTCACTGTTCCACACAGCCTCATCCCTATTAAAAAAGGGTTTAATTAAGAATGTCTACTCAAGTGGTGGTAGAACTTCATGAGAATGTGGAGGAACCTAAAATCTTGAAAGCAACAGAGGAGTATCCTTATGTTGTAGCTATCTTGAGCACGTACAGATCATAGCACAGTTTGTAACACGAGGTAAACTCAGTTTAAAAAAACATGTGCAGTAAAACGATTACAGACAGGAAATATAGGTTGGAGGGTGTAGCAGAGAAGGCATAAGGTTTGAGCGAAGGAAGTTGGCAAAGTCTGTGCCAAATGAGCAGCTGCATTCGGCTACGTGCAGGCAGACACGCCAAACAGCACAGCAACCTTTGGGCCGAGCTCGTACGATTCATCTACAGACGAACTGGTTTCCACCGTGCAATCGAGAGTCGCTCATTGCCATCTATGTTTACAGCTGCAAAAAGCCACGACCCACAGAGCTACAAATGAAGGATCACAGGATTCATCAAAGCATCCGATGGTCCATCACAGGCTGTTGCTGCACACAGAAGTCTACCAACAGGGATTGGGACACACAGGTAGATTAAAAGTTAAGAATATATATAATATAAATAAATATTGTACAGTATATATACATTTATATTCTTTCCTCCATCTCACCTGAACACTTGTACTTTTTTGCCATCAGGTCACCATCTGTTTAGTGAATGAATTCTGTTTAACCTTTACTAAAATCATACAAGAAGTTCAGTGGGATTTGATGTACAGAGTAATGGGTTGTGGTTACCATTAATTGTTATGAGAAAGGGGATGCAGTGAGATCCCAAATGTTCCTCAAGTGCAAGCAAATTTTCATGGGATTCTGGGATTGTGCAGGTGTGATGGCAGAACCCTAACATGCATCAGCCCCCTCCCCAACTTCCCCCCCCACACCACCCTCCCAACTCCGACTTGTACTTCCACTCAGTTACGTAACCAGGAGAATGAAACCAGGGCAGTAGTGAAATAAAATTTATTTTATATAATGGAACAACAATGGGACATGAGGTAAAATACATACAACATACATATTGTACATTCTACAATTTCCTTCCATGTGCTTCCAGAAGCCAAACTGATGTCAGACGAGTCCAGTATCACACCAGACAAAACTACGCTTCAGTCTCTCACCCACACCATTGCTACTATGGCAATCCACCACCGTACGGATTGCAATTTGGAGATCGCACTTAAATTTACAAACTTCAATGGCCGCAAAAACTGCAGTCTCCGCAACGTGTACCCAACGGGTCATCCGTGCAACGAACGCATTGGATAACCGGTAAGGTAGGAATGATACAGAGGTTTTTGCTTTTGCTACCGATGTGGCAGACTCTGCAGAACAAGATGTCAAAGGGGAAGGACCGAAGCGTTGAAAAACAGCTGCAAAAAAAGGTACAGGTGTGCAGTCGATCATCAGCGATCGGAGTGTGGATTATGGTGAGAAGAGGGCTGAGAGTCACTAACACACTAAGTTTATCATCTGGCTTGAGGTTTCATTTGTTTTTTTTTTTCTTCTCTTCTTCTTCTTTTTATAAGAACACTGGCTTTTGGGGTGTCTGAGAAAGTTCATTCGACTTGACGAGTCCTCGTCTTGCTTATTTTTTTTGGTGGTGAACAAAGCTCGTTCTCCAGGACAACTTGCTGGTGATAGATCTTCAGGCTAATGCCGATGCATTATGCAATTAGCTTAAGTAGTGGTCCTTTAAACACCGAGAACGAATAAAGTAACGAGAAAGAGAGAGGAGAGTGAGAGAAATCAAATGATTAAATGCATACGTAAAAGGAATGAGAAAAAGCTCTGATGATGATGATGATAACTGAGACAACCATAAGGAAAGCACCATTAAATCCACAGATATCCACAAGTGTAGACATTTGGTCATAAATAGTTTCGAAACGGATATTTAGCACATTGGCAAAACAGCATTACAGAAAATAATAAAATAAAGAAAGGGCTAAATAGACTCGAAATGAAAGAAATAAAGAAAAAAAACAACAAATCAGCAATCATCATTGAGCAAGTGCCATTTGCATCTGCAGAGTAGTAAGGCGTTTACGTTTGAACTGAGGAGTCAGCTGCCTTGGTCGAGCAAAGGCCTGGTGCTTCGTGCACGACTTGTATGACTGCTCAAACCCTCTGCAATTTTTATTTAAAAATTTTTTTGTTTAATCTTCATATAATCGATAAAACAAACCTGACCAACAATGTGCAATGTTTAAAGCAAGATATGTTCATATAATTACAATTAACTTCCGAGCAACAGGCCATTTGCTGCTCAGACTCAAAACACGGTAAGGTTAAAAAAAAAAAAGAAAGAAAGACAAACAATCAAACAAACAAAAACAACCAGGAAAAATAAAATAAAATAAAGAAGACTAATTTTAATTGCAAACAGGGTTATATTACACCGACTTAAAAACTAAACGTAAAAGGCACAAGGAGAGGAAGGAGGTCAAGGAAGAGAGAAAGGGAAGGACAGAGAGGGACCATGGAGATTAGGGGCTTGCCAGGGATTAGGGAGGAAATGGAAGAATAGAAGGAATAGAGGAAGAAGACCTCTTAGTGATACAAGTGTAAAATAACAAAAGAGCAATTAGCCAGGGAGGGCAGGTCCCTGAGAATCAAAGAAAGTGTGGAACCGAGGACTGACTGTCAAGCACTGCGTATGAACACACGAGCACATCAACCTCACACGTGTGCACATCAGCAAGTGGACGCACGCACACCAGCAAGCACAGGCGACACACACCATAATAGGCGCAGGTGCACGCACCAGCAAGAGGATGCACACGCAGCGGCAAGTGGACGCACGCACACCAGCAAGCACAGGCAGCCACAATAAGCGCAGGTGCATACGCCAGCAAACACAAGTACGCACACACCGACTTTAGGAAAAATATTGGTATATATATCTTTTTTTTTTAAGATCACATTCTACTTGTGAGGTCAATTATTGTAAAGATACTTTGTTTTAGTCTTCGACGAAGTGCAACTTAGATAATTTATCAGGGTGAGACACTGAGGGTCCAAACTCAAACCCTCGCCGTAAAGTAAGGACGGACATTGGCGAGTAAGGACTGATCTGGCCACAGAGTCCACATAAAACTCCTGATGAGATAGTAACAAATCAGGCAGAGACCAATGCGTACACCCACAAAGACTCCAATTCCGAGAGTGGACTCATTAAAACCTTGCGCTTCAATCTTACCTTCATGTGTTTGAGCTTTTGATAGCAATTTTGTGTTCACAAGCAATTTTCAGCCCTAGAGGCTGAACTTGAGTGGAAGCAGAGAGCAAAGCCCTCCACAATGTAAGGGATCGATCAATCCAAAGAGATTGGGTGGGGAGAAGGCAAGGGTTGATACGGGGTTTACGCCATTGAAAATTTCACCTCAAAGGCTGGTAAAACAAAGGAAACAACACCTTTAGATTACAGGTGCTCATCACTCTTCTTGTTGGTCCAGTCTGATCATTTCCATGTGTGGATTTTTTTTTCTTTATTTTGTTACACAGGTCTTCCATTGTTTGATGCTCAGAGTTCTCCTTGCCTCACTTAACCCCACTCGAAGGTACCGGGCCTGACTCAAGCTTGCCACGATACGGTCGGTGGGACGGCTCAGCGGCGGTGGACTCGGCAAGTGGCATGGTGGTGAAGTCAGGAGAGGGGGAAAGTGTAGCGAGGGCTAGCAACAAGGCAGCTTGGGGCTGCAGCTGGAGTAGCCCCCATCACTAGTCGCACTGCGTAGGCTTATACTCTCATCCATGTCGCTGGCACTGCCTGCGCTCAGGCTGTCCGTCTCACCAGGGAGAACTCCAAGCTCTCGACATCCACATCGATCTCTTCTGAAAGCGAAGAGCAGCAACGATATACAAACAACAGAATTACTTTCAACATCAAAATACCATTACTACTGCAAAAGCAATTAATTCCCCCCTCCCAAAATGTTTTTTTTTTTTTATACAAAGCATTTGTAACGGTGAAATGTATATTCTTATGGCATCTATCCTCATGCAAACTTTTATTCCTTGTGATATTCATCATGAGCGCAAAATGCAAGTGTTTTTTTAATCTACGGCATTAGCTCAAGAGCGACTGTTGATAAAAGGGACACTGCTGCAAATCTTTCGCATGGATTCTGCTGGACAGACAGAACTAGCTGGCCTCCCACTGGAAGATGTGCTCCATGAAGCCTTCTCCCCCACTCATTACCAGGATGACATTTTACACGTCAGATTAAATGTTGTTTACGACAAAGACTTATATCTAATATATGTAAAAGCCAGTTCGTTTTTGGACTATGTATGCATGCATGTGTGGACTGACTGCCTTCACCCCATTGGTTGAGTGTAACCCCACAATTGTCACCCCACAACTTCACCCCAAATGTAACCTGAAAATAAAGGCCAAAAAAAAATTCCGCCATTGTAGAGGATAGGGGTGCATAGGCCTTAGGCCTTATAACCCGATTTATTACCCTCGCCAGAACCGAAAGCAAATCCAACCTCCAACCCCCCCCCTTATTAGATTTGTCCCAAACTGTGCCGATTGGTCCCCTTCACAGGCCAATCATGACGTTAGCCATCCCATCGACGTAATAAGTACAGCTAATGTCTCTGTAGCTTCACGTCTGGTGTCTTATTGTTACCTCTGAGGACGGAAAATAGTATTCTTCTGAAACACCAGGATTTTAAACAAGGAATTTTATTCTTTTCCGCTCAGTGTGCTTTTACTCTCCGTTTATGTATGTGTGTGTGTGTGTGTGTGTGTGTGTGTGTGTGTGTGTGTGTGTGTGTGTGTGTAATATTATATAATGATATATGATATAGTCGGGGGAATTTGACGGGGTAACGGGTGTTCCATTCGTACATGTTTAGCACAAACGTACGGTATCTATGTAAAAATGACAGGACACAGTGTCGAAGAGTGTATTCGGAGATGAAGAGTGCATTCGCCTACCCTCCCTCATGTGTCCAAATCCCCACTTTCCTCCCCTCTCCTTCTGAATCCCTCAAATCATTCCCTTGTTATCTGTCTCTGTGTGTTTCTTCATGATAATGAACGATCACACAGCTCCGCAAGCCAAGCGTATCCCTCCAAAGATGACCCTGAATATGCCTCGTGACCATGTGTTTGGAGAGAAGCCGCCATTAGCTGCCGACAAATGGTGGGTGTGTGAATATGAAGAGACGTCCTGTAAGCCAGCCCCGGAGAACAATGGCGCTGGACAAAAGATGAATGAATGAAGAAGACCACGGGACCCAGACGCAACACGCCAAACCCTTCTTACCGCCAAGAGCATCGCCATTTTTAGCTCTCCGAGCAAACCTTCGGCAATCACACAAGAACGTGAGGGGGTCAGGTTATTCTCCCCTTTGTCTTGTCATTGCCCACCCTCGCTTTGCTATCTGTCATTTGAGTGAGTCAAGAGAAACGTGATAAATCACCACAGATCGTGAGCTTCATAATTGTTCAGTGACTTGTGAATTACCATGATCTACGTCCTTGTCTCTCTTCTCTGTTAATCCCCTTATTGTTTATTACCTCTGCCACCGACGGTGAAGGAGGTTATGTTTCACCCCTTCCTATCCTTTATCTGGTTGTGTACAGGATATCTCAAAAAGCTGTGGACAGATCCGGATGAAATTTGGTGGACAGGTTGGGTGTGTGACAAGGACTAGCTGATTAAATATTAGTGAAGATCTGGATCCGGATACGAGAATTAAATTGTTAAAGTGATTCTTCACCAATGAGAGATCGGGCCAAAAATGATATAGTCCTGTATAGCATGATATTTCAAAAATGTATTGGGCCCGATATGTTCTCGTGGTTCAAGCATTACGTGGCGGAGGTATGCGCTCTACCGAGTTAAACCAGTTTTCACCTTCTGTGTGTTGGCCTGGCATGCAATTCGTTAATTGGAATTAATATGCCAGCGTGAATAAGTCTGTGGCTGTTAGGAAATGGCGCCAAACCTCGATAGGAAGTTCAATAAAACCACACTGGTTCGTCTTGAGTGCAATTTCTTGACCCCATCATAATAGATGGACGAACGGCTGTAGAGACATTCTTGTTGGAGTTTTCTGTCCGCCGAAAATCAAAGTAAAGATCTGTTTGGCTTTCCCGGCGGATGGCATATAGTTCCTTTCGACGGTCCGTCACTAAATTGGTGATCGTGTGGGGGTGGGAGGAAGATTTGATCACGTATCCACCCCACAGCCCACCGTTACATTGTTCATCAGGATTTTGATCAAGAAACTGGTCTGAATCCGACTACCATTACAATATATATATATAAAGATCTGTCAGTTCGTCCATTATGAAAAAAATGTGCCCACAGACACAATTATTCTACTTTTTTTAAACAATTAGTCCAAATATTGTTCAAAAATAAACGTTCAAATGGAATTTGACACAAAGCAGCCACGAGTGCTATCGGTATTCCATTCGTAATGCAATCCTATATTGAGCAATTTTGGGGCAAATTAAACAAATAAAAGGTGGCTGTGTCGTAATGGTCGGAACATCTGCTCCGAGTCTGAGAAGTTGGCAGTTTCGAACCCCGATCTAGTCATACCAAAGACTTCTGACACTTTGGACACATTTGACTCGTGGAAAAAAAATGATGCAACTTATTTATCTGTCCTCCTGTTAAGGAAAAACGAGGTCAATGTTGCATTTAGCTGCGGCGTACAGGCCCAAAAGAGTCCTGGATGAGATAGTTGGCATTTCATGACATTAGTATCGCACGACTTTAAAGCACAAACGTATCTGTGGAATTCTTGCCTTCCTTTCCTTCAAGACCGATGCCCTGCTTTCACCTTTTCACTCCCTCAGGAATTATGAGCGAATCAAAGTCGAACACGAGCTGTTAATTTCTACAATTTCTGTGTTCGTGCAAAATGTGTTGCGAGACATCGTATGGGAGAATAAATGAATGAATGAATGAATGTCCACAATGTTTCGATGGTGCTTGCACAATTAAAGTATGACTCGATGGCTAAAATGAATCAACAGGTAAATTAAAAACTGTGGAAAATCTCCCGAAGGGTGCGTCGTTTTGTGTGGGTGAAGAACGCGACAAACTGCAATCAAATGGGATTTTAAACACGACATCTTGTGCACATAACAGCCAGCAGGTGCTCTCACCCCTGTCAGAGTCTGAGCGATCGGAGCACAGGTTGGACCCGAGGCTGTCCGTGCGCATCCTCTCGGGCAGCTGTGGCTCAAAGTTTGTGCTCTGCGCTCAGCTGCTGGAGACGGCGCTCGAGGTGCCGCTGCTCCCGGCGCAACTGCCTCTTTCTGATGCTCGTTCCGTCGCCCCACGTCTTCTAGTTTCTGCAACGACAGGTCAATCAACCTTCTGTTCCAAATTTTGCAAAACGTAGATCGTCAGATAACCCGTTGGTCGCTCGTACACAAGATTTATTGAGTGCAGCTGTGGACAAAAGGGCAGGTGCAAGGAAACGTCTGAACATCGTACCTTAATGTGATTCGTGGCCTTGTTCAACAGACCCAGGGTTGTGTGACGGGATGTGTCCGAATCCAGTGGGACTATTCCCTTAAGGCGGTCCAGGCAGTGGCGGAGGTTAGCGCGCCTAGGGGAAGGGGGTTGGGAGGGGAATGGAATTATAAACACGGTCTGCCGATTTCAACAGGTAGCACAGTCACAATCTGAAGCGATACGTTAAATTCCTAATCGGCCAGAACGATGGCTGCACGGTCATGACGGTGCGACGTGTGAGCTTTCATCGAGTTACAATCAAATCCAGTAAGTTTGAGCTTCAAATTCCACCTCAAATTGAGCACTTGTTTCGTACCGCAAATTGCAAGATATAACTTGTACACGTGTTGTGGAACATTATTCGAGTCATCGAGACGTCTGACAACAAAATGTGCCAAGTGCTCGCGGACCCCTCTTAGGATGAAACTCCCACTGTGCTGAATTTTGTGAATGTCCAAATCAACGAAAGTACAAAACGCTCTTGGAAACGCTTAACCTCCCATCACCACCACCATAACGCGAGCAACTTGGAGGGAATCGGGAAAGTCCTCACGTGACTATTATTTGTACCTCCCTGATGTTCAAACAAAAACAATACGATTTCCTTGTACACAGTGACGGCCGACGTTTTCATTGCCAACATGCTGACACGGCAAATCCCAACATCCCATCGCTCTCGAACCAAACCAAATGTCTCGGAATCCCTCCCACCGACGGCTATCCTTGTCCCTGTCTCACCCCTTCCCTCTTCGGTCGGCAACAAACCCACCGAGGAAACAACACTGCTTACACAGCAGCGTACAGACAAGACATTCCATTACACTGTATATGCAACTAGTCAGTAATCAGAGGGATTACGGTTCAAACTCCAGATTGTTCTGTTTAACTTGCTACGAGATCATGACGCCTGAACCCGCTCATCGATATCCTAAAATATGTCAATCACTAGTTTAAAGTCACTGATAAAATAACCTCTAAAACAGCAGAGAACCACTTCCTGACACTTCAACCACTTCCTGAAATCACCATCTCACACTGAAAGAAACAAACTTTTCCTTTTCAAACCCCCCCCCCCCCCCACTCCCCCTTCCTTGAAAACATTACAGAAAGTGCTTCAGCAACAGACTTGCCTGTGGCCTATCCTACGTGACTTCCTTTTTCAACAACAGTGGGTCGGCAACCATTGATTGGATGGAAGGCTGTCTCGAGTGCCTATTAGCTGCCTGATGCTGAGCCAAAGTCACAGAACTAATGACAGGTTGGTGTTACAATGGCAGGAAGGGGGCACAAAGAGAACCAATCAAGGCTGGGGGGAGGGTTGGGGGGGGCATCTGCCTAACATATGGAGAGGTGTGAATTGGATAAAAATAAAATACAACTCAATCCAGGCAGAATCATTTGATTATTTCTCAATACGATGCATAATTCTGGCAAGAAATAACAAAAAATGTTCAAGGAAATATCAAGAAGCATGGCTTTAATCAAAGGACAGCATTGCTCCAATATAGAGCCTTATATATATATATATAGATGGAGTCCCACAGGAAACCTGGACGACTGTGCTGGCCTGGCTTGGATAGGTTTCAACTGGGCCATTGGGTGGGAGAGGGTTTGGAGCAGACACTCGAGAACCTGAGGTACGACATTTATTTACATCAGAGTTCCCGATGTGCTTTGGCTGTCAAAGTAACCAGCTACAAGCGGTGCGACACCAAGCTTTCCAGGTGCAAGAAGGTAGTTAGGGCATCTACAGGTCATGTACTTTGCTAATGCTGAAGACAAATAGCTCTTCCCATCTCTTCCCTTCTTCTCCTATTGGTTTGACAACAAATCAGGTAAAGATAGGTAAACCTTTCTGCAAATGCATTGTGGATTGCTCGAAATGTCTTCATTATCAATGATGCTGGGCTCCGCTTTCAGCATAGCAGTTCTTAAATGTAAGAAATATGAACAATAATATTGTTAAGTGTATGGCAGCCACATCAACCACACCGCACCAGGAGCGGAGACCGAACACGGTGGAGAACCCTCTGCGGATGACAAAATAGAACTGGATCACGCCTGAGTGGTATTTCGCGTCTCCCCGTCTTCCGAATGTGTCTAAACCACTTTGGTTATCGATATTACAATTAATAGCAACTTAATCCTCCAGGGATTCTCAATAATCCAAATAGTCAGCACACAGGAAAAGTTGGCTGCACCGACACGCACATCGGCTAATATAAAGGGATATCACAATTCATTCACAAGACAAACATGGGCCGAATGTCGGATGAATACAATACATTAAAATGACTTGTACACAGAAACGAATCCCCAACTATGTGACTGACACACACACACACACACACACACACACACACACACACACACACACACACACACAACACACACACACGAGTGATTAGAACAAACAGTGGGAGTCATATGTTTAACAGCAGGCAGGCAAGCAGCTTGTGAGGATAGAACTGGCCGGCAGCAGAAACAACAGGTCATGCTTGAGAACGCCGCCAGAGACCAAGCGCGTACATGAATGCAGAGTCCCCGCTCTTCTGGACTCGCACTCCCACTTCATCCATTGCCCTCAAGGTGTCGATGTCAGCACCCGCATGGCACCAGCCAACGACGTGCTGTGTCCACACATAGGACAGTCTTGCCCAATCAGACGACACAGATTCTGTCCTAATAGGCGCCGTGGCTGCCAAGCAGCACAGTCCAATGGCATGCCGCCTTGCTTGTTGCCAATTCAGAGTGAGCATGCAGAAGGGAAAAACCTTCACCAATGAGAGTCAGAGGCTGTCACATGATACCCCACGCAGGGTTCAAATATACACAGGAAGCCTTACCGTTTACATGGGTTATGTTCTTGAAAATTCCCTGAACCGCAAGTCCGCGATGTGCAAACTTTAGGGATAATGGGAATAGGGTTAGGACTTCAACTTTAAAACTTGTCCAAACTTTCCCCTTAACATGTTTCTGCATGTTTTTTTGTGATATTTATTTTATGAATAAAAGTTAAGAACATAAAATAAAGTATTATTTTCCTGCATTATTATCTTGTAATATATCCACCCCCCCCCCCCATTCCTTCAAGCATGCCTGCACGAGTACCAGCAGGGCGTCTTTCATAGCAAACGTGCGCCATAACACATTCAAACCTCATGCCATGTACCATTATCAAACAGACGCTCACCTCAAACCCTCACCAGACCCGGACCAGAACGCTACAACCCTCATGCGACCACACAACACGTTCCTAAAAATCCCCACAACAAACAACACTCGCTTACCAATGCCATTAACTGCCACACACCACGACGTCATAACCACACACCAAAACTCACCACAACACTCACCACTGCCACTGATAACCACCACCACCACCTTTTGGGACCAGCGGGCACAAGGAGATGTTTTCACGGTGGAACCACGTGACACAATACCCCACCCCACGTTAAACCCCAGAGCTCCTTCGCGTGCCAAAGCACAGAAGTTAATGAGGCCATTTCCGGTGCGAAATCCTCGCCGAGGCAGGGCCAACACAGTGGTTTGAGTCCATGTGCCAATGAGGATGTGGGGAAACGCTCTGCATGTTCCACTCTCAAGTGCTGCCCCTGCGGGGAAAGTACAAAAGAAAGCCCTGATCTGGCCCGGCCTTCTCTCTCCTGGTCCGCCTGCTCTTCTCTTGCGTCTGGCCTGCCTTTCTTATTCCTGGAGTCACGGAGTGGTAGAACAGAAAGAGCCAAACACCAGACCGAGCGTCACCTTAGCCCATAAACATGTACACGCACAGACCTCTTTACACTCGATTTAAATCTATCTTCTCACACATTCTTTGCTCCATTTCAAACCCCTTGATCAACAATCCTACATCTTTACATCTCCCTCTCCGCATCTGCCAATCACCACACACCTCATCGCACCTTAAATACCTTCAGTTTTTCTCCCTCATAAGCGAATGGGAAGCGTGGGCCCGTCAAAGAGGTTGTAAACACCTCGTTCTCTCTCATTCTCTCTCTCTCCTCCTCCCCCCCCCCAAGTATGTGTCCGATGGCATCTGTCAGGTTCGCATAATTAAGATTTTAAAGTTTAGTATTGGGGCAACTTTGCAGCAGTGTCTCTTGGGTTTGAATACAACTTTCTTTCTTTGCTGCACCCCATGAATCCTGCTTTCTCCTGATGTACATATTACTTTTTGTAAAAAAAAAAAACTTTTTATTGTTCCGCATGCTTTTCCCTCACCCTTGCTTTAAAATAAATTGCTCTCATTGTGAATGGACCCAGTTCATCCTGTCTTTTCCTCCATTGGGCCAGCAAAGTCCGTCCGTAGTTATCCGGGAAGTTTTACCCCATCAATTTGCTCATGTAGCCGGCGCGTACTCGACAGCTCTACTGGGCTGCACCTGATACGAGAAGTCATCTCGAGTACGCATGAGGGCACGAGACTCCCCCCCCCCCTTTCCCCCTTGATGAGGGAGAGAGAGAGAATGAGAGAGAACGAGGTGTTTACAACCTCTTTGACGGGCCCACGCTTCCCATTCGCTTATGAGGGAGAAAAACTGAAGGTATTTAAGGTGCGATGAGGTGTGTGGTGATTGGCAGATGCGGAGAGGGAGATGTAAAGATGTAGGATTGTTGATCAAGGGGTTTTGAAATGGAGCAAAGAATGTGTGAGAAGATAGATTTAAATCGAGTGTAAAGAGGTCTGTGCGTGTACATGTTTATGGGCTAAGGTGACGCTCGGTCTGGTGTTTGGCTCTTTTCTGTTCTACCACTCCGTGACTCCAGGAATAAGAAAGGGCAGGCCAGACGCAAGAGAAGAGCAGGCGGACCAGGAGAGAGAAGGCCGGGCCAGATCAGGGCTTTCTTTTGTACTTTCCCCGCAGGGGCAGCACTTGAGAGTGGAACATGCAGAGCGTTTCCCCACATCCTCATTGGCACATGGACTCAAACCACTGTGTTGGCCCTGCCTCGGCGAGGATTTCGCACCGGAAATGGCCTCATTAACTTCTGTGCTTTGGCACGCGAAGGAGCTCTGGGGTTTAACGTGGGGTGGGGTATTTGGTCACGTGGTTCCACCGTGAAAACATCTCCTTGTGCCCGCTGGTCCCAAAAGGTGGTGGTGGTGGTTATCAGTGGCAGTGGTGAGTGTTGTGGTGAGTTTTGGTGTGGTGGTTATGACGTCGTGGTTGTGGCAGTTAATGGCATTGGTAAGCGAGTGTTGTTTGTTGTGGGGATTTTTAGGAACGTGTTGTGGTGGTCGCATGAGGGTTGTAGCGTTCTGGTCCGGGTCTGGTGAGGGTTTGAGGTGAGCGTCTGTTTGATAATGGTACATGGCATGAGGTTTGAATGTGTTATGGCGCACGTTTGCTAATGAAAGACGCCCCTGCTGGTACTCGTGCAGGCATGCTTGAAG
>CM068963.1:5766489-5799548 GCA_035128595.1 Eptatretus atami
ATATAAAGGTCTTATCACAAATAACAAGATTTTTACAATTCAATATTAAGTACGCTTTTTAATTGTTTTTTCAACTGAAAAAGCATAAATTGCATATTTTTAACTTCGTGTACTCCATTTGCTTCACCACAGCGCGCTATGAAGGATTTCACTTGTTTATTATAACTAGTGCGGCCCGTAGGTGCGGGCCGTAGGTGCGGGCCCGTAGGTGCTGCCCAGTAGGGGCGGCCCATATGTGAGGGGCCCGTAGGTGCGGGGCCCGTAGGTGCGTGCCCGTAGGTGCGGGCCGCGTAGGTGTGGGCCCGTAGGTGCGTGCCCGTAGGTGCGGGCCCGGTAGGTGTGGGCCCGTAGGTGCGTGCCCGTAGGTGCGTGCCCGTAGGTGCGTGCCCCCGTAGGTGCGTGCCAGTATAGTGCAGCTTCGTCCTTCGCCTCGAAATGAACGACTGGATGGGGCATTTTTTCAATTAGATCGGACCACCGTATCATCATGGCCATACACTGGGAAACACCTGGGAAACATACTAGGTCCCCAGCGCATGTGACATCATATCAAACGAAGAAGAATGAAAATTGTGACGCCCGCCTGCTCTCTCGCCCCCCTCTCTCCCCTATCTGCCCCTCCTCTCTCGCCCTCTCTCTCGCCCCCACTCTCACCCCCTCCTGCGCCTCCCACCGTCCTCCTCCCCACTCTTGAAAATTGTGACGCCCCCTCTCTCTCGCCCCTCTCTCTTGCCCCCTCTCTCGCCCCCTCTCCTCGCCCCGCTCTCTCGCCCCCTCCTCTCCCCCTCTCTTGAATTGTGAGCGCGCCTCTTAAGCCCCCTCTCTCGCCCCCTCTCACCCCTCTCTCGCCCTCCTCTCTCGCCCTCTCGTCTGTAAATGTATTCACAAAATGTCTACCAAGCACAACAATTTAATTTCAAAACCTGGGAAAAACAGCTTTCAAACTCTTGGAAACAGCTGTTTCCCTTGGGAAAACAGAAGCCTGGTGGGATTAATTAATAATCTTGGAAACAGTTAATTTACTTGGAAAAACAAGCTTTCAAACTTGGGAAACACTTGGGAAACAGCTGAACGGATGAAGAACGATAATCTAAACCTTGAATAAGGACATACTCGGTCCCCAGCATCGATTGTGACGTCATACAAACGAAGAGAAGAAGAATTGTGACGTAATCGTGCAAAAAAAGTAATAATAATAATAAATAACATTAATTGTGACTTCCATTTCGTGACGTCATAGCCCCGTGTCTTGTCATGGTACAGATAAAAAATGGCGTAACTTTGGAACCGCTACTGATTAATATCAAACCTTGAAAAGGCACAACGCGCAGGTCCCCAGCAATATTCCTGGCAAGTTTCAATCAGATCGGACCGTCATCTTGCAAATATATTGTTACGGCTGGTTGAAATTCGCAAACCACGCATTCAGGTCCCGGTGGTGAGATATCCTTTTAGTAATGTAATAGTTAGCCCCAAACCCGTTGTTTAGAGGAATTAAATGTGATTCATGATCGGGCTCGATCACCTTTATCAGTCGTTTTTCTGTTCTTTCTTTATTTTTTCGAACCAGACCACGCTCCAACCCTCACGACCATTACACAACGCGACGACGCCACACTACAACAAACGCCAACCACGCCACCAAAACAACAACGCCACCACCCACCAACTACAACAACGCCAACCACGCCACCATACAGACAACCACCGGGTTCCGACTCGCATACACGGTTGCCAGAGGCAAGGCCTTCAGGGAAAGCAGGCGGCCCCCGCCCGACCCTCCCCCGAACGAATGGCGCCGTCGCGGTGGATTACAACCTGCGAGGGAAGAAGAAAAATGCACGCGGTTGCGAGCGTCACGCGATTGGACGGAGCACCACGCCCTCGGAAGTTCCAGATGTTCTGGAAGGAGGGGTGGAGCCGAAACGGGGGCGGAAGTGGAAGGGCGGGGCCCCGCGATAAAGGGACGGCGAAGG
This sequence comes from Eptatretus atami, assembly GCA_035128595.1. Taxonomy (NCBI): domain Eukaryota; kingdom Metazoa; phylum Chordata; class Myxini; order Myxiniformes; family Myxinidae; genus Eptatretus; species Eptatretus atami. The sequence continues at coordinate 5,768,466 of CM068963.1, forward strand.
CGACGGAGTGCGGAGGAGCGGCGCTGTCTTTTTTCGACCACTGGGTCAAAGTGAGGTCCCGGGTTTTTCCTCGCGTCGTGTGGAGCTGAGAGGAGTCGCGGTCGTCAAGGGACGCGAAGGCACCGGGAGCTGAGAGTGAGGAACGTCGGAGGGGACTCGACGCCTCAGGAAGTCGGACTTCATTTCTTTTGGGTTCTGTGTGAACGTGTGTGTGTGGCGCCGTGTCCTCGTGAGTAGAACGCTAGTGTTGCGGGTGTGCGCGTTAAGTCGGTGTAGAGCTGCGTCGTCGTTGCTTATCTTTCTTATTTGATATATGTGCATTCTTAACTGTGTGACTATACGTGTGCTGTGCCTGTGTCGGTAAATAAGTGCTTGCATTTGAATTGTGTCCCGTTTCGCTGCGTCCTTTCCTTTGTTGGGTCTCCATCTGCTTCACGTAAGGGTTCGAGTGGGGCGGGATAACGCCCGATAATTTATCTGAACGTCATGGTGACGAAACACGCTCGTTATCCCGAGTAACGAAAGAACGGGCCGCTTAAGCGGTTCGTGTCCGGAGTCGACTGTGGCGTGGGGAACCCTCGGTAGGTACCCGGCGAGTACTTAGTATATCGATCTTCGGCGATTCACCTACCGTCGCACGGTAGAAGCGGACTGGGTGTGGTGAGGTTTTAAACCGCCCACCCGTGACTAGCTCCGGCGTTAGTGAGAAGGGTCACGACTGAATTGTCATTACGGTGGCGAGGCGGCCGCGATCCGAGTCACGTGGCCGTTTCGCAGACGCCGGCGGGCGCGAATTCGCTCAACATAATATATAAATATAATATAGTATATATATATATATATATATATATATATAATATATATGATATATGTTACGGCTGTGAAATTCGCATTACACCATAAGGGGCCCTTAGGTGAGATATCTTCATAGGTACATGTGTAGTTAGCCCAACCCCGTTGTATAAGGGAATTACGTGAATCCATCCGGGCTGCGACGCTTTGAAGTCGGTCGTTTTTCTTTTTTCCTATCTTTTATTTCAAACACACATACATTTCAACAACCATCCCATCAAGCGCCAACCAACACTGCAACCACGCCACTGTCCATCATCTACCTACTGATTCGCTCACTACGTCCGCTTCCGAAAAGGCACAAAGGCGCCAAGGAGGGAACTGCTAGGATGCCGCAGGTTCCCGCCTTTTTCTTCCGTTTGACTTCCCCACGCTTTGTGTGGGGAGGTGCGATCCGAGCCGGCAAAGGTGAGGAAAGTGCGTGGGGGGGCGGTTGTGGATTGAGCGTGGCGGGGAGCCACCGTAGCACACACAGAGAGATGAGAGAGATGGAAAAAAACAAGGTGGCAGAAAGGCGAATTGAAAGTTCCACACAAAGGAAGCCAGGTTCCCAAATCTGTCAACTTGCAAAATTGTATCCACTTAAAAGGCCTTCATCCGCAGCTTTCGAGGATTGTGCTTCCTCTGAGCTGGCGATCCTGCCTCATACCTCGCTCAGCTTGATGTGGTGGAAATTAAGGCCTTCAAGATCATTGGAATATCTTGTGAAGAAGACATGTCGTGGTCTCTCTGTTATCTGCCACCTGCTTTCTGGTCTTGCACCCTTTGCTCTTTCCACGCTTTATCAATTTCATTCTCCCTTCAGTACTTCAAGAGAGCTGTCTCACATCACATCACCCCACCCCAATCCAAAACCATGATTTTTGTTCTAATCTCATTAACCCTCCCCAAACCCACATCTTTGGAAATTCCAGTTTTTCCTTCCTGAGATTTTGCTTCTGTATCTGTCCTGTCCCACCCAATGCACTCCTCCCACCCCTCGATCTTCTCCACATCCCTTATTTGTCCAAGTCTCCCTCTACTTTGTCCTTAATCCTGCTGTTGGCATGTCCCACCACCCATCTTTGTACTGTTCCTTTTGCTCTGTTACGTCACAATCCATTCGATATTCTAGCTCTTCCACAAGATTAAAAAAAACATCTTCATATATTTCGCACTGTCAGTTCTGCCTCACTGTTCCACAAGCCTCATCCCTATTAAAAAAGGGTTTAATTAAGAATGTCTACTCAAGTGGTGGTAGAAACTTCATGAGAATGTGGAGGAACCTAAAAATCTTGAAAGCAACAGAGGAGTATCCCTTATGTTGTAGCTATCTTGAGCACGTACAGATCATAGCACAGTTTGTAACACGAGGTAAACTCAGTTTAAAAAAACATGTGCAGTAAAACGATTACAGACAGGAAATATAGGTTGGAGGGTGTAGGCAGAGAAGGCATAAGTTTGAGCGAAGGAAGTTGGCAAAGTCTGTGCCAAATGAGCAGCTGCATTCGGCTACGTGCAGGCAGACACGCCAAACAGCACAGCAACCTTTGGGCCGAGCTCGTACGATTCATCTACAGACGAACTGGTTTCCACCGTGCAATCGAGAGTCGCTCATGGCCATCTATGTTTACAGCTGCAAAAAGCCACGACCCACAGAGCTACAAATGAAGGATCACGGATTCATCAAAGCACTCCGATGGTCCATCACAGGCTGTTGCTGCACACAGAAGTCTACCAACAGGGATTGGGACACACAGGTAGATTAAAAGTTAAGAATATATATATAATAAATAAATATGTACAGTATATATACATTTATATTCTTTCCTCCATCTCACCTGAACATCTTGTACCTTTTTGCCATCAGGTCAACCATCTGTTTTAGTGAATGAATTCTGTTTAACCTTTACTAAAATCATACAAGAAGTTCCAGTGGGATTTGATGTACAGAGTAATGGGTTGTGGTTACCATTAATTGTTATGAGAAAGGGGATGCAGTGAGATCCCAAATGTTCCTCAAAGTGCAAGCAAATTTTCATGGGATTCTGGGATTGTGCAGGTGTGATGGCAGAACCCTAACATGCATCAGCCCCCTCCCCAATCTTCCCCCCCCACACCACCCTCCCAACTCCGACTTGTACTTCTCACTCAGTTACGTAACCAGGAGATGAAACCAGGGCAGTAGTGAAATAAAATTTATTTTATATAATGGAACAACAATGGGACATGAGGTAAAATACATACAACATAACATATTGTACATCTACAATTTCCTCTCCCATGTGCTTCCAGGAAGCCAAACTGATGTCAGACGAGTCCAGTATCACACCAGACAAAACTACGCTTCAGTCTCTCACCCACACCATTGCTACTATGGCAATCCACCACCGTACGGATTGCAATTTGGAGATCGCACTTAAATTTTACAAACTTCAATGGCCGCAAAAACTGCAGTCTTCGCAACGTGTACCACACGGGTCATCCGTGCAACGAACGCATTGGATAACCGGTAAGGTAGGAATGATACAGAGGTTTTTTGCTTTTGCTACCATGTGGCAGACTCTGCAGAACAAGATGTCAAAGGGGAAGGACCGAAGCGTTGAAAAACAGCTGCAAAAAAGGTACAGGTGTGCAGTCGATCATCAGCGATGGAGTGTGGATTATGGTGAGAAGAGGGCTGAGAGTCACTAACACACTAAGTTTATCATCTGGCTTGAGGTTTTCATTTGTTTTTTTTTCTTCTTCTCTTCTTCTTCTTTTTATAAGAACACTGGCTTTTGGGGTGTCTGAGAAAGTTCATTCGACTTGACGAGTCCTCGTCTTGCTTATTTTTTTGGTGGTGAACAAAGCTCGTTCTCCAGGACAACTTGCTGGTGATAGATCTTCAGGCTAATGCCGATGCATTATGCAATTAGCTTTAAGTAGTGGTCCTTTAAACACCGAGAACGAATAAAGTAACGAGAAAGAGAGAGGAGAGTGAGAGAAATCAAATGATTAAATGCATACGTAAAAGGAATGAGAAAAGCTCTGATGATGATGATGATAACTGAGACAACCATAAGGAAAGCACCATTAAATCCACAGATATCCACAAGTGTAGACATTTGGTCATAAATAGTTTCGAAACGGATATTTAGCACATTGGCAAAACAGCATTACAGAAAATAATAAAATAAAGAAAGGGCTAAATAGACTCGAAATGAAAGAAATAAAGAAAAAAAACAACAAATCAGCAATCATCATTGAGCAAGTGCCATTTGCATCTGCAGAGTAGTAAGGCGTTTACGTTTGAACTGAGGAGTCAGCTGCCTTGGTCGAGCAAAGGCCTGGTGCTTCGTGGCACGACTTGTATGACTGCTCAAACCCTCTGCAATTTTTATTTAAAAATTTTTTTTGTTTAATCTTCATATAATCGATAAAACAAACCTGACCAACAATGTGCAATGTTTAAAGCAAGATATGTTCATATAATTACAATTAACTTCCGAGCAACAGGCCATTTGCTGCTCAGACTCAAAACACGGTAATGGTTAAAAAAAAAAAAGAAAGAAAGACAAACAATCAAACAAACAAAAACAACCAGGAAAAATAAAATAAAATAAGAAGACTAATTTTATTGCAAACAGGGGTTATATTACACCGACTTAAAAACTAAACGTAAAAGGCACAAGGGAGAGGAAGGAGGTCAAGGAAGAGAGAAAGGGAAGGACAGAGAGGGACCATGGAGATTAGGGGGCTTGCCAGGGATAGGGAGGAAATGGAAGAATAGAAGGAATAGAGGAAGAAGACCTCCTTAGTGATACAAGTGTAAAATAACAAAAGAGCAATTAGCCAGGGAGGCAGGTCCCTAGGAGATCAAAGAAAGTGTGGAACCGAGGACTGACTGTCAAGCACGTGCGTATGAACACACGAGCACATCAACCTCACACGTGTGCAACATCAGCAAGTGGACGCACGCACACCAGCAAGCACAGGCGACACACACCAAATAGGCGCAGGTGCACGCACCAGCAAGAGGATGCACACGCAGCGGCAAGTGGACGCACGCACACCAGCAAGCACAGGCACGCACCAATAAGCGCAGGTGCATACGCCAGCAAACACAAGTACGCACACACCGACTTTAGGAAAAATATTGGTATATATATCTTTTTTTTTTAAGATCACATTCTACTTGTGAGGTCAATTATTGTTAAAGATACTTTGTTTTAGTCTTCGACGAAGTGCAACTTAGATAATTTATCAGGGTGAGACACTGAGGGTCCAAACTCAAACCCTCGCCGTAAAGTAAGGACGGACATTGGCGAGTAAGGACTGATCTGGCCACAGAGTCCACATAAAACTCCTGATGAGATAGTAACAAAATCAGGCAGAGACCAATGCGTACACCCACAAAGACTCCAAATTCCGAGAGTGGACTCATTAAAACCTTGCGCTTCAATCTTACCTTCATGTGTTGAGCTTTTGATAGCAATTTGTGTTCACAAGCAATTTTCAGCCCTAGAGGCTGAACTTGAGTGGAAGCAGAGAGCAAAGCCCTCCACAATGTAAGGGATCGATCAATCCAAAGAGATTGGGTGGGGAGAAGGCAAAGGGTTGATACGGGGTTTACGCCATTGAAAATTTCACCTCAAAGGCTGGTAAAACAAAGGAAACAACACCTTTAGATTACAGGTGCTCATCACTCTTCTTGTTGGTCCAGTCTGATCATTTCCATGTGTGGATTTTTTTTTCTTTATTTGTTACACAGGTCTTCCATTGTTTGATGCTCAGAGTTCTCCTTGCCTCACTTAACCCCACTCGAAGGTACCGGGCCCTGACTCAAGCTTGCCACGATACGGTCGGTGGGACGGCTCAGCGGCGGTGGACTCGGCAAGTGGCATGGTGGTGAAGTCAGGAGAGGGGGAAAGTGTAGCGAGGGCTAGCAACAAGGCAGCTTGGGGCTGCAGCTGGAGTAGCCCCCATCACTAGTCGCACTGCGTAGGCTTATACTCTCATCCATGTCGCTGCACTGCCTGCGCTCAGGCTGTCCGTCTCACCAGGGAGAACTCCAAGCTCTCGACATCCACATCGATCTCTTCTGAAAGCGAAGAGCAGCAACGATATACAAACACAGAATTACTTTCAACATCAAAATACCATTACTACTGCAAAAGCAATTAATTCCCCCCTCCCAAAATGTTTTTTTTTTTTTATACAAAGCATTTGTAACGGTGAAATGTATATTCTTATGGCATCTATCCTCATGCAAACTTTTATTCCTTGTGATATTCATCATGAGCGCAAAATGCAAGTGTTTTTTTAATCTACGGCATTAGCTCAAGAGCGACTGTTGATAAAAGGGACACTGCTGCAAATCTTTCGCATGGATTCTGCTGGACAGACAGAACTAGCTGGCCTCCCACTGGAAGATGTGCTCCATGAAGCCTTCTCCCCCACTCATTACCAGGAGACATTTTACACGTCAGATTAAATGTTGTTTACGACAAAGACTTATATCTAATATATGTAAAAGCCAGTTCGTTTTTGGACTATGTATGCATGCATGTGTGGACTGACTGCCTTCACCCCATTGGTTGAGTGTAACCCCACAATTGTCACCCCACAACTTCACCCCACAATGTAACCTGAAAATAAAGGCCAAAAAAAAATTCCGCCATTGTAGAGGATAGGGGGTGCATAGGCCTTAGGCCTTAAACCCGATTTATTACCCTCGCCAGAACCGAAAGCAAATCCAACCTCCAACCCCCCCCCTTATTAGATTTGTCCCAAACCTCGTGCCGATTGGTCCCCTTCACAGGCCAATCATGACGTTAGCCATTCCCATCGGACGTAATAAGTACAGCTAATGTCTCTGTAGCTTCACAGTCTGGTGTCTTATTGTTACCTCTGAGGACGGAAAATAGTATCTTCTGAAACACCAGGATTTTAACAAGGAATTTTATTCTTTTCCGCTCAGTGTGCTTTTACTCTCCGTTATGTATGTGTGTGTGTGTGTGTGTGTGTGTGTGTGTGTGTGTGTGTGTGTGTGTGTGTGTAATATATATATATATGATATATGATATAGTCGGGGGAATTTGACGGGGTAACGGGTGTTCCATTCGTACATGTTTAGCACAAACGTACGGTATCTATGTAAAAATGACAGGACAGTGTCGAAGAGTGTATTCGGAGATGAAGAGTGCATTCGCCTACCCTCCTCATGTGTCCAAATCCCCACTTTCCTCCCCTCTCCTTCTGAATCCCTCAAATCATTCCCTTGTTATCTGTCTCTGTGTGTTTCTTCATGATAATGAACGATCAACACAGCTCCGCAAGCCAAGCGTATCCCTCACAAAGATGACCCTGAATATGCCTCGTGACCATGTGTTTGGAGAGAAGCCGCCATTAGCTGCCGACAAATGGTGGGTGTGTGAATATGAGAGACGTCCTGCTAAGCCAGCCCCGGAGACAATGGCGCTGGACAAAGCATGAATGAATGAAGAGACCACGGGACCCAGACGCAACACCGCCAAACCCTTCTTTACCGCCAAGAGCATCGCCATTTTAGCTCTCCCGAGCAAACCTTCGGCAATCACACAAGAACGTGAGGGGGTCAGGTTATTCTCCCCTTTGTCTTGTCATTGCCCACCCCTCGCTTTGCTATCTGTCATTTGAGTGAGTCAAGAGAAACGTGATAAATCACCACAGATCGTGAGCTTCATAATTGTTCAGTGACTTGTGAATTACCATGATCTACGTCCTTGTCTCTCTTCTCTGTTAATCCCCTTATTGTTTATTACCTCTGCCACCGACGGTGAAGGAGGTTATGTTTTCACCCCTTCCTATCCTTTATCTGGTTGTGTACAGGATATCTCAAAAAGCTGTGGACAGATCCGGATGAAATTTGGTGGACAGGTTGGGTGTGTGGACAAGGACTAGCTGATTAAATATTAGTGAAGATCTGGATCCGGATACGAGAATTATTTAATTGTTAAAGTGATTCTTCACCAATGAGAGATCGGGCCAAAAATGATATAGTCCTGTATAGCATGATATTTCAAAAATGTATTGGGCCCGATATGTTCTCGTGGTTCAAGCATTACGTGGCGGAGGTATGCGCTCTACCGAGTTAAACCAGTTTTCACCTTCTGTGTGTTGGCCTGGCATGCAATTCGTTAATTGGAATTAAAGCCAGCGTGAATAAGTCTGTGGCTGTTAGGAAATGGCGCCAAACCTCGATAGGAAGTTCAATAAAACCACACTGGTTCGTCTTGAGTGCAATTTCTTGACCCCATCATAATAGATGGACGAACGGCTGTAGAGACATTCTTGTTGGAGTTTTCTGTCCGCCGAAAATCAAAGTAAAGATCTGTTTGGCTTTCCCGGCGGATGGCATATAGTTCCTTTCGACGGTCCGTCACTAAATTGGTGATCGTGTGGGGGTGGGAGGAAGATTTGATCACGTATCCACCCCACAGCCCACCGTTACATTGTTCATCAGGATTTTGATCAAGAAACTGGTCTGAATCCGACTACCATTACAATATATATATATAAAGATCTGTCAGTTCGTCCATTATGAAAAAAATGTGCCCACAGACACAATATTCTACTTTTTTTAAACAATTAGTCCAAATATTGTTCAAAAATAAACGTTCAAATGGAATTTGACACAAAGCAGCCACGAGTGCTATCGGTATTCCATTCGTAATGCAATCCTATATTGAGCAATTTTGGGGCAAATTAAACAAATAAAAGGTGGCTGTGTCGTAATGGTCGGAACATCTGCTCCGAGTCTGAGAAGTTGGCAGTTCGAACCCCGATCTAGTCATACCAAAGACTTCTGACACTTTGACACATTTGACTCGTGGAAAAAAAATGATGCAACTTATTTATCTGTCCTCCTGTTTAAGGAAAACGAGGTCAATGTTGCATTTAGCTGCGGCGTACAGGCCCAAAAAGAGTCCTGGATGAGATAGTTGGCATTTCATGACATTAGTATCGCACGACTTTAAAGCACAAACGTATCTGTGGAATTCTTGCCTTCCTTTCCTTCAAGACCGATGCCCTGCTTTCACCTTTTCACTCCCTCAGGAATTATGAGCGAATCAAAGTCGAACACGAGCTGTTAATTTCTACAATTTCTGTGTTCGTGCAAAATGTGTTGCGAGACATCGTATGGGAAATAAATGAATGAATGAATGAATGTCCACAATGTTTCGATGGTGCTTGCACAATTAAAGTATTGACTCGATGGCTAAATGAATCAACAGGTAAATTAAAAACTGTGGAAAATCTCCCGAAGGGTGCGTCGTTTTGTGTGGGTGAAGAAACGCGACAAACTGCAATCAAATGGGATTTTAAACACGACATCTTGTGCACATAACAGCCAGCAGGTGCTCTCACCCCTGTCAGAGTCTGAGCGATCGGAGCACAGGTTGGACCCGAGGCTGTCCGTGCGCATCCTCTCGGGCAGCTGTGGCTCAAAGTTTGTGCTCTGCTCAGCTGCTGGAGACGGCGCTCGAGGTGCCGCTGCTCCCGGCGCAACTGCTCTTTCTGATGCTCGTTCCGTCGCCCCACGTCTTCTAGTTTCTGCAACGACAGGTCAATCAACCTTCTGTTCCAAATTTTGCAAAACGTAGATCGTCAGATAACCCGTTGGTCGGTCGTACACAAGATTTATTGAGTGCAGCTGTGACAAAAGGGCAGGTGCAAGGAAACGTCTGAACATCGTACCTTAATGTGATTCGTGGCCTTGTTCAACAGACCCAGGGTTGTGTGACGGGATGTGTCCGAATCCAGTGGGACTATTCCCTTAAGGCGGTCCAGGCAGTGGCGGAGGTTAGCGCGCCTAGGGGAAGGGGGTTGGGAGGGGAATGGAATTATAAACACGGTCTGCCGATTTCAACAGGTAGCACAGTCACAACTGAAGCGATACGTTAAATTCCTAATCGGCCAGAACGATGGCTGCACGGTCATGACGGTGCGACGTGTGAGCTTTCATCGAGTTACAATCAAATCCAGTAAGTTTGAGCTTCAAATTCCACCTCAAATTGAGCACTTGTTTCGTACCGCAAATTGCAAGATATTAACTTGTACACGTGTTGTGGAACATTATTCGAGTCATCGAGACGTCTGACAACAAAATGTGCAAGTGCTCGCGGGACCCCTCTTAGGATGAAACTCCCACTGTGCTGAATTTTGTGAATGTCCAAATCAACGAAAGTACAAAACGCTCTTGGAAACGCTTAACCTCCCATCACCACCACCATAACGCGAGCAACTTGGAGGGAATCGGGAAAGTCCTCACGTGACTATTATTTGTACCTCCCTGATGTTCAAACAAAAACAATACGATTTCCTTGTACACAGTGACGGCCGACGTTTTCATTGCCAACATGCTGACACGGCAAATCCAACATCCCATCGCTCTCGAACCAAACCAAATGTCTCGGAATCCCTCCACCGACGGCTATCCTTGTCCCTGTCTCACCCCTTCCCTCTTCGGTCGGCAACAAACCCACCGAGGAAAACAACACTGCTTACACAGCAGCGTACAGACAAGACATTCCATTACACTGTATATGCAACTAGTCAGTAATCAGAGGGATTACGGTTCAAACTCCAGATTGTTCTGTTTAACTTGCTACGAGATCATGACGCCTGAACCCGCTCATCGATATCCTAAAATATGTCAATCACTAGTTTAAAGTCACTGATAAAATAACCTCTAAAACAGCAGAGAACCACTTCCTGACACTTCAACCACTTCCTGAAATCACCATCTCACACTGAAAGAAACAAACTTTTCCTTTTCAAACCCCCCCCCCCCCCCACTCCCCCTTCCTTGAAAACATTACAGAAAGTGCTTCAGCAACAGACTTGCCTGTGGCCTACTCCTACGTGACTTCCTTTTTCAACAACAGTGGGTCGGCAACCATTGATTGGATGGAAGGCTGTCTCGAGTGCCTATTAGCTGCCTGATGCTGAGCCAAAGTCACAGAACTAATGACAGGTTGGTGTTACAATGGCAGGGAAGGGGGCACAAAGAGAACCAATCAAGGCTGGGGGGAGGGTTGGGGGGGGCATCTGCCTAACATATGGAGAGGTGTGAATTGGATAAAAATAAATACAACTCAATCCAGGCAGAATCATTTGATTATTTCTCAATACGATGCATAATTCTGGCAAGAATAACAAAAATGTTCAAGGAAATATCAAGAAGCATGGCTTTAATCAAAGGACAGCATTGCTCCAATATAGAGCCTTATATATATATATATAGATGGAGTCCCACAGGAAACCTGGACGACTGTGCTGGCCTGGCTTGGATAGGTTTCAACTGGGCCATTGGGTGGGAGAGGGTTTGGAGCAGACACTCGAGAACCTGAGGTACGACATTTATTTACATCAGAGTTCCGATGTTGCTTTGGCTGTCAAAGTAACCAGCTACAAGCGGTGCGACACCAAGCTTTCCAGGTGCAAGAAGGTAGTTAGGGCATCTACAGGTCATGTACTTTGCTAATGCTGAAGACAAATAGCTCTTCCCATCTCTTCCCTTCTTCTCCTATTGGTTTGACAACAAATCAGGTAAAGATAGGTAAACCTTTCTGCAAATGCATTGTGGATTGCTCGAAATGTCTTCATTATCAATGATGCTGGGCTCCGCTTTCAGCATAGCAGTTCTTAAATGTAAGAAATATGAACAATAATATTGTTAAGTGTATGGCAGCCACATCAACCACACCGCACCAGGAGCGGAGACCGAACACGGTGGAGAACCCTCTGCGGATGACAAAATAGAACTGGATCACGCCTGAGTGGTATTTCGCGTCTCCCCGTCTTCCGAATGTGTCTAAACCACTTTGGTTATCGATATTACAATTAATAGCAACTTAATCCTCCAGGGATTCTCAATAATCCAAATAGTCAGCACACAGGAAAGTTGGCTGCACCGACACGCACATCGGCTAATATAAAGGGATATCACAATTCATTCACAAGACAAACATGGCCGAATGTCGGATGAATACAATACATTAAAAATGATACTTGTACACAGAAACGAATCCCCAACTATGTGACTGACACACACACACACACACACACACACACACACACACACACACACACACACACACACACACACACACGAGTGATTAGAACAAACAGTGGGGAGTCATATGTTTAACAGCAGGCAGGCAAGCAGCTTGTGAGGATAGAACTGGCCGGCAGCAGAAACAACAGGTCATGCTTGAGAACGCCGCCAGAGACCAAGCGCGTACATGAATGCAGAGTCCCCGCTCTTCTGGACTCGCACTCCCACTTCATCCATTGCCCTCAAGGTGTCGATGTCAGCACCCGCATGCACCAGCCAACGACGTGCTGTGTCCACACATAGGACAGTCTTGCCCAATCAGACGACACAGATTCTGTCCTAATAGGCGCCGTGGCTGCCAAGCAGCACAGTCCAATGGCATGCCGCCTTGCTTGTTGCCAATTCAGAGTGAGCATGCAGAAGGGAAAAACCTTCACCAATGAGAGTCAGAGGCTGTCACATGATACCCCACGCAGGGTTCAAATATACACAGGAAGGCCTTACCGTTTACATGGGTTATGTTCTTGAAAATTCCCCTGAACCGCAAGTCCGCGATGTGCAAACTTTAGGGATAATGGGAATAGGGTTAGGACTTCAACTTTAAAACTTGTCCAAACTTTCCCCTTAACATGTTTCTGCATGTTTTTGTGATATTTATTTTATGAATAAAAGTTAAGAACATAAAATAAAGTATTATTTTCCTGCATTATTATCTTGTAATATATCCACCCCCCCCCCCCCCATTCTTTGGACAAGTTTTAAAGTTGAAGTCCCTAACCCTATTTTCCCCATTATCCCTAAAGTTTGCACATCGCGGACTTGCGGTTCAGGGGAATTTTCAAGAACATAACCCATGTAAACGGTAAGGCCTTCCTGTGTATATTTGAACCCTGCGTGGGGTATCATGTGACAGCCTCTGACCTCCTCATTGGTGAAGGTTTTTCCCTTCTGCATGCTCACTCTGAATTGGCAACAAGCAAGGCGGCATGCCATTGGACTGTGCTGCTTGGCAGCCACGGCGCCTATTAGGACAGAATCTGTGTCGTCTGATTGGGCAAGACTGTCGCTATGTGTGGACACAGCACGTCGTTGGCTGGTGCCATGCGGGTGCTGACATCGACACCTTGAGGGCAATGGATGAAGTGGGAGTGCGAGTCCAGAAGAGCGGGGACTCTGCATTCATGTACGCGCTTGGTCTCTGGCGGCGTTCTCAAGCATGACCTGTTGTTTCTGCTGCCGGCAAGTTCTATCCTCACAAGCTGCTTGCCTGCTGCTGTTAAACATATACTCCCCACTGTTTGTTCTAATCACTCGTGTGTGTGTGTGTGTGTGTGTGTGTGTGTGTGTGTGTGTGTGTGTGTGTGTGTCAGTCACCATAGTTGGGGATTCGTTTCTGTGTACAAGTATCTTTTTAATGTATTGTATTCATCCGACATTCGGCCCATGTTTGTCTTGTGAATAAATTGTGATATCCCTTTATATTAGCCGATGTGCGTGTCGCGGTGCAGCCAACTTTCATCTGTGTGCTGACTATTTGGATTATTGAGAATCCCTGGAGGATTAAGTTGCTATTAATTGTAATATCGATAACCAAAGTGGTTTAGACACATTCGGAAGACGGGGAGACGCGAAATACCACTCAGGCGTGATCCACGTTCTATTTTGTCATCCGCAGAGGGTTCTCCACCGTGTTCGGTCTCCGCTCCTGGTGCGGTTGTGGTTGATGTGGCTGCCATACACTTAACAATATTATTGTTCATATTTCTTACATTTAAGAACTGCTATGCTGAAAGCGGAGCCCAGCATCATTGATAATGAAGACATTTCGAGCAATCCACAATGCATTTGCAGAAAGGTTTTACCTATCTTTACCTGATTTGTTGTCAAACCAATAGGAGAAGAAGGGAAGAGATGGGAAGAGCTATTGTTCTTCAGCATTAGCAAAGTACATGACCTGTAGATGCCCTAACTACCTTCTTGCACCTGGAAAGCTTGGTGTCGCACCGCTTGTAGCTGGTTACTTTGACAGCCAAAGCAACATCGGGAACTCTGATGTAAATAAATGTCGTACCTCAGGTTCTCGAGTGTCTGCTCCAAACCCTCTCCCACCCAATGGCCCAGTTGAAACCTATCCAAAGCCAGGCCAGCACAGTCGTCCAGGTTTCCTGTGGGACTCCATCTATATATATATATATAAGGCTCTATATTGGAGCAATGCTGTCCTTTGATTAAAGCCATGCTTCTTGATATTTCCTTGAACATTTTTTGTTATTCTTGCCAGAATTATGCATCGATATTGAGAAATAATCAAATGATTCTGCCTGGATTGAGTTGTATTTTATTTTTATCCAATTCACACCTCTCCATATGTTAGGCAGATGCCCCCCCCAACCCTCCCCCCAGCCTTGATTGGTTCTCTTTGTGCCCCCTTCCCTGCCATTGTAACACCAACCTGTCATTAGTTCTGTGACTTTGGCTCAGCATCAGGCAGCTAATAGGCACTCGAGACAGCCTTCCATCCAATCAATGGTTGCCGACCCACTGTTGTTGAAAAAGGAAGTCACGTAGGAGTAGGCCACAGGCAAGTCTGTTGCTGAAGCACTTTCTGTAATGTTTTCAAGGAAGGGGGAGTGGGGGGGGGGGGGGGGGGGAGGTTTGAAAAGGAAAAGTTTGTTTCTTTCAGTGTGAGATGGTGATTTCAGGAAGTGGTTGAAGTGTCAGGAAGTGGTTCGCTGCTGTTTTAGAGGTTATTTTATCAGTGACTTTAAACTAGTGATTGGACATATTTTAGGATATCGATGAGCGGGTTCAGGCGTCATGATCTCGTAGCAAGTTAAAACAGAACAATCTGGAGTTTGAACCGTAATCCCTCTGATTACTGACTAGTTGCATATACAGTGTAATGGAATGTCTTGTCTGTACGCTGCTGTGTAAGCAGTGTTGTTTTCCTCGGTGGGTTTGTTGCCGACCGAAGAGGGAAGGGGTGAGACAGGGACAAGGATAGCCGTCGGTGGGAGGGATTCCGAGACATTTGGTTTGGTTCGAGAGCGATGGGATGTGGGATTTGCCGTGTCAGCATGTTGGCAATGAAAACGTCGGCCGTCACTGTGTACAAGGAAATCGTATTGTTTTTGTTTGAACATCAGGGAGGTACAAATAATAGTCACGTGAGGACTTTCCCGATTCCCTCCAAGTTGCTCGCGTTATGGTGGTGGTGATGGGAGGTTAAGCGTTTCCAAGAGCGTTTTGTACTTTCGTTGATTTGGACATTCACAAAATTCAGCACAGTGGGAGTTTCATCCTAAGAGGGGTCCCGCGAGCACTTGGCACATTTTGTTGTCAGACGTCTCGATGACTCGAATAATGTTCCACAACACGTGTACAAGTTAATATCTTGCAATTTTGCGGTACGAAACAAGTGCTCAATTTGAGGTGGAATTTGAAGCTCAAACTTACTGGATTTGATTGTAACTCGATGAAAGCTCACACGTCGCACCGTCATGACCGTGCAGCCATCGTTCTGGCCGATTAGGAATTTAACGTATCGCTTCAAGTTGTGACTGTGCTACCTGTTGAAATCGGCAGACCGTGTTTATAATTCCATTCCCCCTCCCAACCCCCTTCCCCTAGGCGCGCTAACCTCCGCCACTGCCTGGACCGCCTTAAGGGAATAGTCCCACTGGATTCGGACACATCCCGTCACACAACCCTGGGTCTGTTGAACAAGGCCACGAATCACATTAAGGTACGATGTTCAGACGTTTCCTTGCACCTGCCCTTTTGTCCACAGCTGCACTCAATAAATCTTGTGTACGACCGACCAACGGGTTATCTGACGATCTACGTTTTGCAAAATTTGGAACAGAAGGTTGATTGACCTGTCGTTGCAGAAACTAGAAGACGTGGGGCGACGGAACGAGCATCAGAAAGAGCAGTTGCGCCGGGAGCAGCGGCACCTCGAGCGCCGTCTCCAGCAGCTGAGCCAGAGCACAAACTTTGAGCCACAGCTGCCCGAGAGGATGCGCACGGACAGCCTCGGGTCCAACCTGTGCTCCGATCGCTCAGACTCTGACAGGGGTGAGAGCACCTGCTGGCTGTTATGTGCACAAGATGTCGTGTTTAAAATCCCATTTGATTGCAGTTTGTCGCGTTTTCTTCACCCACACAAAACGACGCACCCTTCGGGAGATTTTCCACAGTTTTTAATTTACCTGTTGATTCATTTAGCCATCGAGTCAATACTTTAATTGTGCAAGCACCATCGAAACATTGTGGACATTCATTCATTCATTCATTTATTTCCCCATACGATGTCTCGCAACACATTTTGCACGAACACAGAAATTGTAGAAATTAACAGCTCGTGTTCGACTTTGATTCGCTCATAATTCCTGAGGGAGTGAAAAGGTGAAAGCAGGGCATCGGTCTTGAAGGAAAGGAAGGCAAGAATTCCACAGATACGTTTGTGCTTTAAAGTCGTGCGATACTAATGTCATGAAATGCCAACTATCTCAATCCAGGACTCTTTTTGGGCCTGTACGCCGCAGCTAAATGCAACATTGACCTCGTTTTCCTTAAACAGGAGGACAGATAATATAAGTTGCATCATTTTTTTTCCACGAGTCAAATGTGTCCAAAGTGTCAGAAGTCTTTGGTATGACTAGATCGGGGTTCGAACTGCCAACTTCTCAGACTCGGAGCAGATGTTCCGACCATTACGACACAGCCACCTTTTATTTGTTTAATTTGCCCCAAAATTGCTCAATATAGGATTGCATTACGAATGGAATACCGATAGCACTCGTGGCTGCTTTGTGGTCAAATTCCATTTGAACGTTTATTTTTGAACAATATTTGGACTAATTGTTTAAAAAAAGTAGAATATTGTGTCTGTGGGCACATTTTTTCATAATGGACGAACTGACAGATCTTTATATATATATATTGTAATGGTAGTCGGATTCAGACCAGTTTCTTGATCAAAATCCTGATGAACCAATGTAACGGTGGGCTGTGGGGTGGATACGTGATCAAATCTTCCTCCCACCCCCACACGATCACCAATTTAGTGACGGACCGTCGAAAGGAACTATATGCCATCCGCCGGGAAAGCCAAACAGATCTTTACTTTGATTTTCGGCGGACAGAAAACTCCAACAAGAATGTCTCTACAGCCGGTTCGTCCATCTATTATGATGGGGTCAAGAAATTGCACTCAAGACGAACCAGTGTGGTTTTATTGAACTTCCTATCGAGGTTTGGCGCCATTTCCTAACAGCCACAGACTTATTCACGCTGGCATTATAATTCCAATTAACGAATTGCATGCCAGGCCAACACACAGAAGGTGAAAACTGGTTTAACTCGGTAGAGCGCATACCTCCGCCACGTAATGCTTGAACCACGAGAACATATCGGGCCCAATACATTTTTGAAATATCATGCTATACAGGACTATATCATTTTTGGCCCGATCTCTCATTGGTGAAGAATCACTTTAACAATTAAATAATTCTCGTATCCGGATCCAGATCTTCACTAATATTTAATCAGCTAGTCCTTGTCACACACACCCAACCTGTCCACCAAATTTCATCCGGATCTGTCCACAGCTTTTTGAGATATCCTGTACACAACCAGATAAACGGATAGAAAGGGGGTGAAAACATAACCTCCTTCACCGTCGGTGGCAGAGGTAATAAACAATAAGGGGATTAACAGAGAAGAGAGACAAGGACGTAGATCATGGTAATTCACAAGTCACTGAACAATTATGAAGCTCACGATCTGTGGTGATTTATCACGTTTCTCTTGACTCACTCAAATGACAGATAGCAAAGCGAGGGGTGGGGGGCAATGACAAGACAAAGGGGAGAATAACCTGACCCCCTCACGTTCTTGTGTGATTGCCGAAGGTTTGCTCGGGAGAGCTAAAAATGGCGATGCTCTTGGCGGGTAAAGAAGGGTTTGGCGGTGTTGCGTCTGGGTCCCGTGGTCTCTTCATTCATTCATGCTTTGTCCAGCGCCATTGTCTCCGGGGCTGGCTTAGCAGGACGTCTCTCATATTCACACACCCACCATTTGTCGGCAGCTAATGGCGGCTTCTCTCCAAACACATGGTCACGAGGCATATTCAGGGTCATCTTTGGAGGGGATACGCTTGGCTTGCGGAGCTGTGTTGATCGTTCATTATCATGAAGAAACACACAGAGACAGATAACAAGGGAATGATTTGAGGGATTCAGAAGGAGAGGGGAGGAAAGTGGGGATTTGGACACATGAGGAGGGTAGGCGAATGCACTCTTCATCTCCGAATACACTCTTCGACACGTGTCCTGTCATTTTTACATAGATACCGTACGTTTGTGCTAAACATGTACGAATGGAACACCCGTTACCCCGTCAAATTCCCCCGACTATATCATATATCATATATATATATATACACACACACACACACACACACACACACACACACACACACACACACAACAACATACATAACGGAGAGTAAAAGCACACTGACGGAAAAGAATAAAATTCCTTGTTAAAATCCTGGTGTTTCAGAAGAATACTATTTTCCGTCCTCAGAGGTAACAATAAGACACCAGACGTGAAGCTACAGAGACATTAGCTGTACTTATTACGTCCGATGGGAATGGCTACACGTCATGATTGGCCTGTGAAGGGGACCAATCGGCACGAGGTTTGGGACAAATCTAATAAGGGGGGGGGTTGGAGGTTGGATTTGCTTTCGGTTCTGGCGAGGGTAATAAATCGGGTTATAAGGCCTAAGGCCTATGCACCCCCTATCCTCTAAATGGCGGAATTTTTTTTTGGCCTTTATTTTCAGGTTACATGTTGGGGTGAAGTTGTGGGGTGACAATTGTGGGGTTACACTCAACCAATGGGGTGAAGGCAGTCAGTCCACACATGCATGCATACATAGTCCAAAAACGAACTGGCTTTTACATATATTAGATATAAGTCTTTGTCGTAAACAACATTTAATCTGACTGTAAAATGTCATCCTGGTAATGAGTGGGGGAGAAGGCTTCATGGAGCACATCTTCCAGTGGGAGGCCAGCTAGTTCTGTCTGTCCAGCAGAATCCATGCGAAAGATGTGCAGCAGTGTCCCTTTTATCAACAGTCGCTCTTGAGCTAATGCCGTAGATTAAAAAAACACTTGCATTTTGCGCTCATGATGGAATATCACAAGGAATAAAAGTTTGCATGAGGATAGATGCCATAAGAATATACATTTCACCGTTAAAATGCTTTGTAATAAAAAAAAAAACATTTTGGGAGGGGGGGAATTAATTGCTTTTGCAGTAGTAATGGTATTTTGATGTTGAAAGTAATTCTGTGTTTGTATATCGTTGCTGCTCTTCGCTTTCAGAAGAGATCGATGTGGATGTCGAGAGCTTGGAGTTCTCCCTGGGTGAGACGGACAGCCTGAGCGCAGGCAGTGCCAGCGACATGGATGAGAGTATAAGCCTACGCAGTGCGACTAGTGATGGGGGCTACTCCAGCTGCAGCCCCAAGCTGCCTTGTTGCTAGCCCTCGCTACACTTTCCCCCTCTCCTGACTTCACCACCATGCCACTTGCCGAGTCCACCGCCGCTGAGCCGTCCCACCGACCGTATCGTGGCAAGCTTGAGTCAGGGCCCCGGTACCTTCGAGTGGGGTTAAGTGAGGCAAGGAGAACTCTGAGCATCAAACAATGGAAGACCTGTGTAACAAAATAAAGAAAAAAAAATCCACACATGGAAATGATCAGACTGGACCAACAAGAAGAGTGATGAGCACCTGTAATCTAAAGGTGTTGTTTCCTTTGTTTTACCAGCCTTTGAGGTGAAATTTTCAATGGCGTAAACCCCGTATCAACCCTTTGCCTTCTCCCCACCCAATCTCTTTGGATTGATCGATCCCCTTACATTGTGGAGGGCTTTGCTCTCTGCTTCCACTCAAGTTCAGCCTCTAGGGCTGAAAATTGCTTGTGAAACACAAATTGCTATCAAAAGCTCAAACACATGAAGGTAAGATTGAAGCGCAAGGTTTTAATGAGTCCACTCTCGGGAATTTGGAGTCTTTGTGGGTGTACGCCATTGGTCTCTGCCTGATTTGTTACTATCTCATCAGGAGTTTTATGTGGACTCTGTGGCCAGATCAGTCCTTACTCGCCAATGTCCGTCCTTACTTTACGGCGAGGGTTGAGTTTGGACCCTCAGTGTCTCACCCTGATAAATTATCTAAGTTGCACTTCGTCGAAGACTAAAACAAAGTATCTTTAACATAATTGACCTCACAAGTAGAATGTGATCTTAAAAAAAAAAAGATATATATACCAATATTTTTCCTAAAGTCGGTGTGTGCGTACTTGTGTTTGCTGGCGTATGCACCTGCGCTTATTGGTGCGTGCCTGTGCTTGCTGGTGTGCGTGCGTCCACTTGCCGCTGCGTGTGCATCCTCTTGCTGGTGCGTGCACCTGCGCCTATTGGTGTGTGTGCGCCTGTGCTTGCTGGTGTGCGTGCGTCCACTTGCTGATGTGCACACGTGTGAGGTTGATGTGCTCGTGTGTTCATACGCACGTGCTTTTGACAGTCAGTCCTCGGTTCCACACTTTCTTTGATTCTCAGGGACCTGCCTCCCTGGCTAATTGCTCTTTTGTTATTTTACACTTGTATCACTAAGGAGGTCTTCTTCCTCTATTCCTTCTATTCTTCCATTTCCCTCCCTATCCCTGGCAAGCCCCCTAATCTCCATGGTCCCTCTCTGTCCTTCCCTTTCTCTCTTCCTTGACCTCCTTCCTCTCCCTTGTGCCTTTTACGTTTAGGTTTTTAAGTCGGTGTAATATAACCCCTGTTTGCAATAAAATTAGTCTTCTTTATTTTATTTTATTTTTCCTGGTTGTTTTGTTTGTTTGATTGTTTGTCTTTCTTTTCTTTTTTTTTTTTAACCATTACCGTGTTTTGAGTCTGAGCAGCAAATGGCCTGTTGCTCGGAAGTTAATTGTAATTATATGAACATATCTTGCTTTAAACATTGCACATTGTTGTTCAGGTTTGTTTATCGATTATATGAAGATTAAACAAAATTTTTAAATAAAAATTGCAGAGGGTTTGAGCAGTCATACAAGTCGTGCCACGAAGCACCAGGCCTTTGCTCGACCAAGGCAGCTGACTCCTCAGTTCAAACGTAAACGCCTTACTACTCTGCAGATGCAAATGGCACTTGCTCAATGATGATTGCTGATTTTGTTGTTTTTTTTCTTTATTTCTTTCATTTCGAGTCTATTTAGCCCTTTCTTTATTTTATTATTTTCTGTAATGCTGTTTTGCCAATGTGCTAAATATCCGTTTCGAAACTATTTATGACCAAATGTCTACACTTGTGGATATCTGTGGATTTAATGGTGCTTTCCTTATGGTTGTCTCAGTTATCATCATCATCATCAGAGCTTTTCTCATTCCTTTTACGTATGCATTTAATCATTTGATTTCTCTCACTCTCCTCTCTCTTTCTCGTTACTTTATTCGTTCTCGGTGTTTAAAGGACCACTACTTAAAGCTAATTGCATAATGCATCGGCATTAGCCTGAAGATCTATCACCAGCAAGTTGTCCTGAGAACGAGCTCTTGTTCACCACCAAAAAAAATAAGCAAGACGAGGACTCGTCAAGTCGAATGAACTTTCTCAGACACCCCAAAAGCCAGTGTTCTTTATAAAAGAAGAAGAAGGAGAAGAAGCAAAAAAAAAACAAATGAAAACCTCAAAGCCAGATGATAAACTTAGTGTGTTAGTGACTCTCAGCCCTCTTCTCACCATAATCACACTCCATCGCCTGATGATCGACTGCACACCTGTACCTTTTTTGCAGCTTGTTTTTCAACGCTTCGGTCCTTCCCCTTTGACATCTTGTTCTGCAGAGTCTGCCACATGGTAGCAAAAAGCAAAAACCTCTGTATCATTCCTACCTTACCGGTTATCCAATGCGTTCGTTGCACGGATGACCCGTTGGGTACACGTTGCGAAGACTGCAGTTTTTGCGGCCATTGAAGTTTGTAAAATTTAAGTGCGATCTCCAAATTGCAATCCGTACGGTGGTGGATTGCCATAGTAGCAATGGTGTGGGTGAGAGACTGAAGCGTAGTTTTGTCTGGTGTGATACTGGACTCGTCTGACATCAGTTTGGCTTCCTGGAAGCACATGGGAAGGAAATTGTAGATGTACAATATGTATGTTGTATGTATTTTACCTCATGTCCCATTGTTGTTCCATTATATAAAATAAATTTTATTTCACTACTGCCCTGGTTTCATCTCCTGGTTACGTAACTGAGTTGAGAAGTACAAGTCGGAGTTGGGAGGGGTGGTGTGGGGGGTGAGTTGGGGAGGGGGCTGATGCATGTTAGGGTTCTGCCATCACACCTGCACAATCCCAGAATCCCATGAAAATTTGCTTGCACTTTGAGGAACATTTGGGATCTCACTGCATCCCCTTTCTCATAACAATTAATGGTAACCACAACCCATTACTCTGTACATCAAATCCCACTGGAACTTCTTGTATGATTTTAGTAAAGGTTAAACAGAATTCATTCACTAAAACAGATGGTTGACCTGATGGCAAAAAAGGTACAAGATGTTCAGGTAGAATGGAGGAAAGAATATAAATGTATATATACTGTACATATTTATTTATATATATATATTCTTAACTTTTAATCTACCCTGTGTGTCCCAATCCCTGTTGGTAGACTTCTGTGGGTGCAGCAACAGCCTGTGATGGACCATCGGAGTGCTTTGATGAATCCGTGATCCTTCATTTGTAGCTCTGTGGGTCGTGGGCTTTTGCAGCTGTAAACATAGATGGCCAATGAGCGACTCTCGATTGCACGGTGGAAACCAGTTCGTCTGTAGATGAATCGTACGAGCTCGGCCCAAAGGTTGCTGTGCTGTTTGGCGTGTCTGCCTGCACGTAGCCGAATGCAGCTGCTCATTTGGCACAGACTTTGCCAACTTCCTTCGCTCAAACTTATGCCTTCTCTGCCTACACCCTCCAACCTATATTTCCTGTCTGTAATCGTTTTACTGCACATGTTTTTTTAAACTGAGTTTACCTCGTGTTTACAAACTTGTGCTATGATCTGTACGTGCTCAAGATAGCTACAACATAAGGGATACTCCTCTGTTGCTTTCAAGATTTTAGGTTCCTCCACATTCTCATGAAGTTCTACCACCACTTGAGTAGACATTCTTAATTAAACCCTTTTTTAATAGGGATGAGGCTTGTGGAACAGTGAGGCAGAACTGACAGTGCGAAATATATGAAGATGTTTTTTTTAATCTTGTGGAAGAGCTAGAATATCGAATGGATTGTGACGTAACAGAGCAAAAGGAACAGTACAAAGATGGGTGGGTGGGACATGCCAACAGCAGGATTAAGGGACAAAGTAGAGGGAGACTTGGACAAATAAGGGATGTGGAGAAGATCGAGGGGTGGGGGAGGATGCATGGGGTGGACAGGACAGATACAGAAGCAAAATCTCAGGAAGGAAAAACTGGAAATTTCCAAAGATGTGGGTTTGGGGAGGGTTAATGAGATTAGAAACAAAAATCATGGTTTTGGATTGGGGTGGGGGTGATGTGATGTGAGACAGCTCTCTTGAAGTACTGAAGGGAAGAATGAAATTGATAAAGCGTGGAAAGAGCAAAGGGTGCAAGACCAGAAAGCAGGTGGCAGATAACAGAGAGACCACCGACATGTCTTCTTCACAAGATATTCCAATGATCTTGAAGGCCTTAATTTCCACCACATCAAGCTGAGCGAGGTATGAGGCAGGATCGCCAGCTCAGAGGGAAGCACAATCCTCGAAAGCTGCGGATGAAGGCCTTTTAAGTGGATACAATTTTGCAAGTTGACAGATTTGGGAACCTGGCTTCCTTTGTGTGGAACTTTCAATTGCTGTGCCCACCTGTGTTCATTGGTCATCATTCTCTTCCGTGACGGAAGGTCTGGGTGCTTGTTTGCTTCCATTTTAGTTTTATTCCCACATTTCTTCAGCGGTTCGCTCACTTGTCCAGTTAGAGTCTTCGTGCATCCTAAACGCTGACAATGCCAAACCAGGAATATTCATCCAGAGTCGAGATGAGCTCTTCTCTAGTGAGAGTCAAAACTACTCCGTTCAGGACATATCGAGTTAGTATGGCCATGAAAATTATTTTGCAATCGGTCCAGAAACATGAGCCTGCTTTACGGCTGTGCCTTCTTTTCTTTTCTTTTTTAAATCGAAAAAAAGGTTAAAAAAAAAAAACATTAAACAGAGCTTAGGACGCTCACCTTGACCCCACAGCCAAGGTACACTCCAACAAGACTGTCCCATGAGCATATACATGCACCTCGGCCCAGAGGCTGAAGTACATGATCAATCCAACACACACATCCGAACCCTGAGGGTACAGAATGCATGGTCATACAATTGGACCACTCCTCAATAGGAGTAGGTTCCCATTAGACATGAGTCTGAAGAGCTTGCTGTAATGGTCTTGTGTGGACTGGGGAGGGGGTTATGTTAAACTGCATAACTTGTGGACAACAGTTCAACAGTGGTACGACGGAACCTTCTTGGTCAGTAGCTTCCTCACTCAAGTTTATACATGCTCTTGAAGTTTTCCGGGCCTGGACATTTCTTTGGCGTTTTGGAGTCGATATGTTTGGTGACGCCATTTTTGCAAGGTGTGAAATACACAAACACCGACCTCACGTTGACTTTTATTTTTTTTATTTTGACGAGACCCTCTCACAGACATCACAATCCCCACACATGTATAGGTCTACTATCACCCGTCAATGGAATGTCAACCATGAACTCATCTCATGAAGGAACAAGTACCCGACAGACCACCATCATCATTTCCTCGGTGTTAAGCCTTTTTACAGACAAGCGGATTATCGGGTATTATGATGAATGTGGCTGAACGCGTGTTTTCCCTCCCAAATCGGAATGCTTTGGCATGTATTGAGTGAAAGCAAAGAGAGAGAGAGAAAAAAAGAGGAAATGAGTAAGGAATGTAAAAGAGGGTGGGGATAGAATGAAGGAGTTTGGAGTAAGTCAAAAAGAATCCCCCCCCCCCCCCAATCTACTTTCTCAACAATCCTCTTGAAGAAGTCCTTTCATTCAAGCTCTGGATCTCACTATCTGCCATGATCTTTCCTGGGAAAGCCACATTTCCAACCTGGCCTCCAAAGCCAGTCACCAGTTGAACAACCTTCATCGTGCAAAGTCCTTTCTCGACCCACCTGAGCTCCTGACCACTTACAAAGCTTTCGTCCGCAGCCTGATGGAGTACTGCTCTTCCCCTATGGGCTGGTGCTCCTACCTCTCACCTTTCTCGGCTTCACGCTGTGGAAACAAAGCAGTTAGGGTCATTGGTATCTCCCGCGATGAGGTTGAGTCTTTGGGTCTCTCACCGGAGGCAGGTCTGTGGTCATTGTGTCTCTTCCGTCTCCTCTCCAGCCTTGCCCCGCCCCCCCCCCCTTTGCTCTGTCTGTGATTTGTCTCCCCTATATTTCCTCAGGGTCCTCAAGGTCTGCCAAAAACCCCCTTCTGGTGAAACTGCCAAAATCACGAATCACTGCTCACCTTAACTCTTTCATTCCTCTTTTTTCCCCACCTTTGGAACAAACTCCCACACTCTCTTCAATCTCACTCTTCCCTCCAGGTCTTCAAAACAGTTGTTCACCACCATCTTTTATCTTCACCCATCCAAATCCTCGATCTTTTCTACCCCCGTTAATCCACCCTAAACCTACCTCCATTAAATTCCCTGCTTTCCTTCCTGAAAGTCCCTGTAGTGTCCATCTTGTTTACCCCGTGTTCCCCGCCCCATCCCTCTCCCTTCCATAGATCTCCTCAGGTCTCTGTTCCCCCACTGTTTTTTCCTTCCCTCTCCCACCCCTATTGTCTCCTGATCCCCTTGTACGTTCTGAGTGTTAGCTTTCATACGAGGCTCGACATTGTATTAAAAAATAATAATAAAAGGAGAGAGCCATGTCTGTTTGTGTCAATAGGAAATGGTTGGCGTCTGATATTCCTATCTTCACCCCATGATCATGGTTTTGGGATCCCATACACTACTCGTATATGGCTATATAAAAGCAAAATGGACATCTACAAACATCCTAGTCCCACGTGTGATTGATGTGGCTTACAAGCTCCTTCATGAGTCTTGGGTCGATGTAGCTATATAAATAAATGTCTGTGTATGTGCGTGTGTGTCAGTGTCTCTCCTCCATAACTCCAAAACCATGAAACCTAGTGGCCAAAAACTCTGTATGCATATTCAGGGAACTCCAAGGGAGTGCAGGAATGAAAATTGGGTATTTGGGTAAATGTAAACAACCCTTTGGAAGATAACTAGCAGGGTGCTCATCATGAAAAAAAACCAAAAATGGGTTTACCCTTAGTCAGCCTGCTTTCCCCTCGCAGGGGGTCTTAACCTGCCATTTTTGTTTCGGCCTGCTCAAAAATGCCTTACCTTGGAACAGGCTGCAACGGTTTCTGTACGATAAAGCACTCGTCATCAAATGCCTTATCTTCATACATATGAATCGCTGGAGACATCTGTAATCGCACGCCAAGCCCAGCCGTTCCTTATCAACCGTTTGGTTGGAGTCGTCGTGTGAGTGCTAAAGCCACTTGGTGAGTTTTTTCAGCAAAATAAACGACGAGGTATTACGTACGCAGTTCAGTCACCTGCCCCACACTACGTCAAAAGTACCCGCACCGTCACTCTACCAAACGCAACCAAAAATACACCGATCGATGTACGAAGTTCCCACGCACCACCATGCGGTGTCTCGGTGTCATCAGGTTCGCCCGCTGAAAATGTGCAATTAAATTATTTTTTTTAACACTCATCGTTTGACCTTTTTGTGCAATCTGTTTTCATTATACCACCCGCCACTTCGACATCGATTCATACACAAAATAACGTCCAACGTCGAATCGATCCTCATGTTCCGAACTCCGCCATGTTGGTTCTAGCTGTGACGACAAAGAACCGACATCTGTAGCTTGAATTTCACAATTTTTTTCACTTGAATTCCACTTTTAAAGAACTCCATTTAAAGGTAACCCTTTTGTTTGGTTATGCGATTAATCTGTACCTGTGGTGCCTTGGAACAAAAGCACTCAAAGTTTATCATGAAAGTGTATAATCGAAATCTGTGTTTGAATTTGAGGATCGGTGGTTGAGAGAGATCTGCGGTGTGGCTGTACGGTGTTCACACCTGTATTTTTATGATGCGGCAGTGCGGTATGAGCGATGTGGTATGGTTAAGTGAACGACGAGATATTATGTATGCACTTCAGTCTCCTGCGCTACCCTGCGTGACGTACAATGTTATTTACAGGCAAAAGTGCCATCGGTGACATAAAACAACAAGAATAAACGACGCTCTTGTTGAGGCATAGTAGTGATGGTCATGTTTAACCCTTGACCATTTAAAGATCCCTGAGGGGTTAAATATCTCTGCAAGGTCAGCTTTGGGTGGAGGGGAAGGGGTGGGGTGGAAGTCCGGAGGGAGGGGTGGAGTGGTAGGATGCAGGGAAGGAGTGGGAGGAAGGATCTGGTGTTGCCCGGCAATGCCAGGTACCTTTGTTAGTAATAATGTAGAATATGGATGGCCCATATGGTGGTTTTTGTCATCCATAAGCAATTCCAAACTGATGGGATACAGACTATAGAGTATAGACAGTTTGACGTCCTTCCCGACCTCGTCTCTGTTGCACCAGAACAGCAGTTTATAAAGTCATGGGATTGAGTTGCCTCGTGGAATCCAAATCGAGAGGAAGTTCACCTATTTTGTTCCCCTCTCCGGGTATACCTGCGCTTGTATTACCGGTGTCCATTTACCTTGCAACATGACGGTGGACACGTCTGTGAGAACTGTCTTGGAAAGACCTGTTTACAGGGGTCGTCTCTTCAATCTCACTTTTCTGTCCATCACAGACAAGACCTGTTTACAGGGGTCGTCTCATCAATCTCACTCTTCTGTCCATCACAGACAAGACCTGTTTACAGGGGTCGTCTCTTCCATCTCATTGTTCCCTCCGTTGCAGACAGGTTTCCGGTCGGTGGTCTGTCTGTCTGTCTGGTGTTGGCTTAATGGTTAGGATGGTGAGCTTGAGATCCTAGGATCCTAGGATCCTGAGTTCAACCCCCCCCCCTTTTGCTTTGAATTAATACCAGGTGGGGTTAACTCGGCTGTCATCCTTCCGAGGTCGGCAACATGAGTACCAGCTTGCTGGTATTCTGTGTCGGAGTGGCGACCCGTCCAGGATTGTGCCCAATAGGCAAGGAGACTGCTTAGGCAGCACCAACGCTCTGCACAGAGAATGGTTTCAATGGATGGATGGTCTGTCTGTCTTCTACTACTCCTTTGTGGTCTTGCACCCTCTGTTTCCGTTTGTGGGTTGTCCAGAAAGAACCTAAAT
Organism: Eptatretus atami; assembly: GCA_035128595.1. NCBI lineage: Eukaryota > Metazoa > Chordata > Myxini > Myxiniformes > Myxinidae > Eptatretus > Eptatretus atami. The sequence continues at coordinate 5,796,882 of CM068963.1, forward strand.
CATACGAAGAAGTCATCATACCACAGCATGTCCAACATTATCAATTTCATGTCCAAATGACTCGATAAGCTTGAATTGACTAACTTTATGGACCAAAACATCAAGCTTATCGTGGGGTTTCTATTGTCTTCAATTGCTTCGGCTTCTTGATAGTGGTGTTGCTTCTCTCGGCTGTGCTGGTCGCAGTTGTCCATCATCCATCATCATCATCACGATGAAGTAAAAGAGCAGTCCTGTTAAATCTTCCGATCATTCCTTCGATGCAGATTCCATTGATTCACGTTTCTGGCTTTCCTGTTGCTTTGAGCATTGTTGCCGTTGGCGTTGTGGAGTTGCTTGCACGTCGTCTACCCCGTTGTACTGTTCTCCACGAGGCATGAGTTGTTGCTGGACTCGTGTCCAAGTCTGGCGCCTCTCTGATGTCCTTTCATGGCACGTTTCACTCGCATCCTTCAGCGTTGACTTGCATTGCAGTAACTTCATTGGTTTGACATAGATGGTTACAATTACATGTACGTATATTCCTGTTAATTAACCTTAACCAAGTACAATTGAGGTGATCGCTTCTCTATACATGTGCCAACATGCCATGTCAGCTTGATCTTGTTTTAATATGTGCTTGGCAATCTTCACTGCCACTTCAGGGTTGCCATTGGGCTGGAGACAGTGTGGTGTTGAACTTCCCAGTCTCTTGTAAATTTGGCAAATTCTTCACTCAATTGGGGTCTATTATCAATCATGATGATCTCAGGTATCCCATGTTTGCTGAAATGTTGTTTCAAAGAATCAATGATGGAGTTGTAAGTGGATGTAGATACTTGGTCCAACTCCCAGAAATCAGAGTAGTCAATTGTGTCGAAGACCTCCACTCCTCCATGTGAGAATAAGTCAACTCCTACTTTGTCCATGGGCGGTCTGGAAACAAGTGTGTCATGAGTGGTTCTTTCTGTTGTTTGGCTTGAAACTCGTTGCATGTAATGCACTGGCCAATGAACCCCTTGATTTCTCCACTCATGTTGAGCCAAAAAAGGACATCTGCTTTGCGAAGACATGCTTCGGCACCCATGTGCCTTGATTGGATGTGGTTCAGCATCTCCTGGCGCATCGTTTTAGGTATGATGATTCGGTTGCCTTTGTACAGAATGCCTTCATGAGCGACTATCTCATCACGGAACGTCAAGTATTTCTTGATACAGAGAGGAATGTCCTCCTTCCGCTCAGGCCATCCTGACGTGACTACCACCTGCAATGCTTGTAGAGTCTCGATCGACTGGGTGTGTCGCTTGATCTTGTGTAGTCTCTCATCATAGACATTGAACTTGACTGGCCCAAGTACTTCTCTTGATTTTATCGCCTGTTGGATCTTGAAGATTTCATACTCCGAGCTTGCTTCCTGGATTGAATCTCTTGACAACATTTTATATATATATATATTGTTGCGGACCCGGGGTTGGGGTGAGAAGACCATGAGAGGGAGGGGGGGGGAGCTACCTCGGGTTCCCACCAGACTCTCCGGAATCGCAGGCCGTGGCACACGAATAACTTTGTGATGCGGCGGGTCGCTAATCAGCCGTGAACGCCAATAACTCAACCACGTGACTTAGGATCCTCCGTCTAATAAATACCGTTTACCTAATGGTCACGTGATATAATTACCTGGGGACACCCCCTCGGTACGCCTTGTTCAAACCGTATTACCTTACCGGATCAGATGCAGCCGAGCGTAACTGCCTAAGGATGTACCGGCTAGGAAAAGGATCGTTGGGGGATAACGTCCCGGCTAGGCTAGGATACGGACCATGCTGAACCAATGAAGGAAAAGACGAAAATGAGATGGGAACATTTCTATGCAAAGCATTTATTTACAATCAAGCGAGGAAAGGTATGTGGCACAGTAAATGGGTTTATTCATATATACAGCAGGGATAGCAAGGAATTTGTGGGGTGTGAGAAAAGGGCAAGCAATTTACAAAAGCAGACACAGAGCAGACTTATTGAAGAGCCAGCGACGGGCATAGCAAGCAAGGAGCAGTGAAGAAGAGTGCGAAGCGGCAAGACGAAGAAGAGAGCCAGCGGCTCCGCGATCCGCCTTTCATAAGCCCCGGGCGAAGGGTGTGGTGACGACCCAAAGCGACGCGCTGTGATTCGAATCCCGCTTCTCTATTGGGCGCCAGCGGCCCCAGCCATGCCCCACTAGGCTCCCGGGGCCGGAAGCGGTCTCATTTGCACATCCGGCGTGACACAGCCCGGAGCTCCGTACCGAACTCCCGGGTTGTTCTTCCTGCGACCCCCCCTCGCTGCCCGTCTTTCCATGTTCTGGCGACTGGACAAGAGTCGTATCAATCCCGCGTGCCCACCTGGGACATCCCCGGCGAGATGTGGTTGGTGCTGTTAACGTCCATTGCTTGTCCCCGTATCACGCGGTCTGAGTACCCTGAGCCGTACAGCACGCCTCTGTTTAGTGCCGAATTGTATCGATATGGAGGTACGAGGAGGTGCGGCAATATTTTTCCTGTGTGCGGAAGGTGTTGGTGGTCGAGGTGGTGAGTGAGGGGTGAGCAAGGTGAGATGCCGTTGTAAATTGGCCCGCAGATTTGAATGAAAGGGCGCTTAATAGACCGCTTAATAGCCAGTATGTATATATTGTATATATAATATATATATATA
>CM068963.1:5818466-5842552 GCA_035128595.1 Eptatretus atami
CCTCTTCCGTTTAATCGCCTCCTTCAGGCCCCACAAATGCAGCACGTGACTTGACGTCGTGCCATGATGACGTATTAATACTCCTGTGACGTCCCGAATGGTTACATCAACCAGTTTTACATTGAATCGTGTCACGTTGGAACGTCGCGTGCACGGTGTACACAAACAGCGGGGACGATCGCTCCGTGCCCTCGGCTATCGCCACGTTCCGTGTGAACAGTTTGTTTTGATCGGATCTCTAATGGCCGTGGACTCAAGGTCGACGAAAAGATAATAATAATAATAATAATAATAATAATTAATAATAACCGAACCAAGTCGAGATGGTGTATTTAATATTGTTGCCTTAAAGTTTGATAATAAAAACCCCTTAAATAAGGGACAGGTGGACCGAGCACCGCAAGGCGCCTCCACAAGCACCCATACCACGACGTTACGAATGTGACGTCACAACGAGGTTTTCGCTGAAAACTTCAAACCACCGAACAACACAACTTGATTGATGTAATGTCGTTGTACTTTGTGGTGACCATTAAGGTTCCGGCTTTCAGAAGGTTTTTCCAAGAAACGAACTTCGCTTCGTCCTTTTGATGGCGAAAGGGGGCTCGACGACGACGACGACGACGACGACGACGCGCGCGGACACCATCAGGCGGCTCGTGACGAGCACGTGCTCCGACATGAGGCTCGAGGCGCGGCGCACGTGCGAGTTCCGGGAAAAGTGCGGCCCGTTTCCCGTACGGACACGCTCACTGTTTCCCGTATGGACACGCTCACTGTTTGCATGTTCTCCTTGATGGGATTTGAGGTTGGCCAGATGTTTGAAACGTTAAGAGATCCTGCACTCCTTGCATTGCGAAAGCAGGATTGTGTGCGTGCGCAATTCAGAAACAATCGGTTGTGCCGAGACGTGTTGTTCCCACAGATCGCGCAACTCGGACGAACGACACAACGTTGATGGTCGTCACGACGTCACCGAGCGATGCTGTTTGTAAAGCGAACAATGAAACTCCCTTTGTCGCTGGAGAGTCGGTGATGCGAACTATTAACTCGTCCATTTGCGTTCTGACGATCAATTCGATACACAGCAGCACGTGATGATGCAAAACGTACTGTGAAAACATCCCGTGAGGGTCTATTAGTTGTTTGAACCTGACCGTCTACTGATCTACGTGCCATGTCCCTGCTGTCCTTTCTGGAAAGATTGTTTGTGTGTGTGTGTGTGTGTGTGTGTGTGTGTGTGTGTGTGTGTACAGGTCAGCTCGGGTGTGGGACCATGCGCCGGACCAGCGCGTCGCTGCGTCCACTTTCCGCCGGTACTCCAGGGGCCTCCGTCTGGCCATCCCCCCAGGCAGATGCCTGGCCCATCCCCATCTCCTTGAGATGCTGGTCAACCTGCTCTAACCACGAGGCACGTGGTCGGCCCATTGGCAACCTCGACTCACGAGGCTCCCTCGCTGAGAGAATCTGGTGAGCAGGATCAGCCTCAGGAAAACGAGTCACATGTCCATACAGCCGCAGCTGATGCTCACAGACTATGCAGGCAACAAATCTCATTTGAGTCTCTCTCAGCAACCGCTCGTTGGACACAAAGTCAGACGAGCGATCACCAAGGATTCTCCCAAGAGACCTGGCAGCAAAGGAATTAAATCTCCATCTCAGATCCTGAGTCAGAGTCCAAGTCTCACATCCGCAGAGCAAGACTGGAAGCACCAAGGACCTGAAGACTCGGACTTTCGTCCTCCCGCACAGGTACCAGCAGCGCCACACCTCATGATCCAGTGAATCCATGACTGCCCAGGCCCGACCCAGACATCTGTTGACCTCTGGCTCACAGCCAACAGTGACATGAATATCACTGCCAAGGTAAGTGAATCTCTCCGTGACCTCAACATCCTCACCACAAACAGGTACAAACAGGACTGCAGCATCCAAGATGTCATTGAAAGACTGGATCTTAGTTTTGACCCAGGAAACCTGTAATCCCAGCGGCTCCGACTCCTCATTCAGCACCTCAAGGACCCCCAAAAGGATATCTAAAGTCTCTGCAAAGATGACTGCATCATCTGCGAAATCAAGGTCAGAGATCTTGACATTCCCAAACGATGCACCGCAGCTTGATCTCTCCGACATCCTCCCCAGAATCCAGTCCATACAAGTGCTGAAAAGTGTGGGGGCCAGTACACACCCCTGACGAACTCCAGTAACAACTGGAAATAAGTCAGAGATGATACCACCACATCTCACAGCACTCTCAGTTCCAGAGTAGAGTTCAGACATCAGATTGATCAGTTTTGGTGGCACCCCACGAAGACCAAGAATCCTCCAGAGGGCATCGCGATTCACTGAATCAAACGCTTTATGGAGATCAACATCGGTTGCAAGCAGCCCCTGCCGAAACTCTCATCTGCGTTCGGTGAGGACCCGAAGAGCAATGATACGGTCAATCGTTGACTTCTTTGGTGTGAAGCCTGACTGCTCTGGATTCCGGTGCTCAAGCACATGGTGGCGAACCCTATCAAGAATTATCCGAGCGAAGACCTTGCCCGGCACTGAGAGCAGCGTCACCCCTCGGTAGTTGTTGCAGTCTTGCCGACCACCCTTCCCTTTCCAGAGTGGGACAACAAGGCTCCTCTTCCACTCGGTTGGGATGATGCCTGTGTTCCAGGCAGAGCACAGAACTCCACGCAACGACACGAGTGCAGCATTTCCACCAGCTTGAGAAGTTCATCATGGATGCCACAGATCCCTGGAGTTTTACCCCATTTCAACCAATTCACTGCAGCCTGTTTCCACAAACGAAGGTGGGTCACAGTTGATTGGAGGGTCAGCAATTGGGATCGTAACACCCCTGACATTCAACTCGACAGCTGGTGGATCAGCCTGGTACAACCGCTGAAAGTAACCGGCCCAGCGGGCCTTCACTTCGGACTACTATGTCAAGAGCCCACCACCCTCTGCTCTAACTGCAGTACACCGAGGGATGGGCTTGGATGAACGCAATGCACTAATTCCCCTGAGAGCAGGACGAGAATCACTTGACTACAGGTGATGCTCTACCCCCTCACAGATTCCTCGAACATAGGCCTCCTTGTCCACCCTTAGCGCACGTACAGTTTTATGCCTCAGCTCCATGAACAGCTCAGCTCTGCCATTCAGCCTGGCCCTGCGATTCTGGTCAATGGTATCCAGTGTCCCTTGAGAGACAAAATTTTCTTCGCCCTTCGGTGAGTTCCATCCACCGGCAACATCAAGGACGGTGGTCTTGAAAGCACTCCACAACTCTTCAGGATGCCCCAAAGGAACCATACCCCCCGAATCCCCACTCGGCCTGTTCGCAAACTCCTCAGCTCGCCTCTCATCTTTGAGCTTGCCTACATCCAATATCCAGTGTATACTCTCTTGTATCCTTCTCTTCCTCTCCTGTCTGCTCTCTCTCCCCCTCTCCCTCTCTCTCTCTTCCTCTCCTGTCTGCTCTCTCTCTCTCTCTCTTCCTGTCTGCTCTCTCTCTTCTTGTCCTCTCCTGTCTGCTCTCTCTCTTCTTGTCCTCTCTTGTCTGCTCTCTCTCTTCCTGTCCTCTCCTGTCTGCTCTCTCTCTCTTCCTGTCCTCTCCTGTCTGCGCTCTCTCTATCTCTCTCTTCCTGTCCTCTCTCTCTCTCTTTTCCTGTCCTCTGCTGTCTGCTCTCTCTCTCTGTGGTCATGTGTTGCCATTGATACCATTTTGTATAACATCTCTGCCTGTCAATCAGAAGCAATCTGTTTTGGGTGTCCTACATATCCAGTGTCCTGATGTCCTTGACTATGCGGAATCCTGTCTCAGAATCCATCATCTACTCACCGCGCACAAAACTGTGGACATACGGAGGACAAGTGCACTTTGCAGTGTGTACCTCTCATGGATACCATTGCACTCTGTTGTACTGCAGAGTCTTGCCTATTGCCTCCATTCGAGTCTTGTTCCTTGAGATATTTGCCGCAAGGAAAACACAACAAAAATCCGGATTTTGTACTTGTACCCGCAAGGGAATTGTTTGTCTGGCTGTTCTGCCTGTCTGAATCGCCAACTCTGGGCCATATGCCCAGTCGGGTATTCAATTTCTCTTTCCTTCCGTTTGTGGATTCACCTTCTTATATTCCAATCCTAATCCTACTATTACGTCAAAGCTTCCCAGGTGGATGCACACTTCCATCTTTCGTAAAGCAGCACCGAGGTGTGACCTCTTTGGCTCTCGGGGGCGTTCAACCAGCTGTCCTATCCCACTTACCTATACACCAACTCGTGGACAGTACACGTCCCGGTATACTTTGCAAGTATAGACCATTGTGTGCTGGCACCCTCACAAAATGCCGAGTTCCTTCCTCGTGGTCTGCAGGAATATTCGTTCATCCTCGGTCATCCTGACATCTTTGCTTGGAGTGAAAGACCTTGAAGAGAAGAAGAAGAGATGAAAGTGGTCCTGTGGATGAAACTGTACCTCAATGAACCTTCTTTCCCAAATATCAAGGACTCTCTTCAGAGATGTGCTCACCTGTACAGCAGTTTGATTTGAGACTTTATAATAATGGCCCAGGTGGTATAGAATTGTCTGCGTCCTTCATGCAGGTCTTTCATGTCTGAAGGGAAAACAAAATAGTTTAATATCATTTGCCTTTTACTTGCCATTGGTCTAGTTCGATAGTATGGTTGCAGAGCTTGAGCTGTCTGGGTTTGATTCTACATTGGTACTTCATAGGTGGAGGTGTTGCACCACAAATTGCACCGGCCCTCAGATGGACATTGAGCTGAGCGTCTCATTTGCCGGTATTAGCCGGTGTCTTCGTGTCTGTGGATGAAGCCGACCGGTGTCTTTTGGATCCCACTGTGTCTTTGTGAAGAGTCGGCGAGTAATCGCCACCATCCTGAACAAATTCCAAATTCCTATCACCCTCAGTCGAACGTGAGGTCAGGTCAGCTGTTTCGTGAAAGACTGGGCACAAAACTTTCCCTGGCTGATCACACAAGAAGGTAAGAATAGTCGGGGCTATTGTTGTAGTAGTAGTTGTAGTAGTTATTGGTGTCACTCACGAGTCCAATGTGTGTCCCACTTCATGATACAGATGCTAATGTATCAGTTGACGACGTTCTGTTGACATTGTCAGGTTGTGGTGCTCTGACCCATTCACTCACATATTTACTGGTCCGGCAGGATGACCTACAGGTATGCACACCCACCTCGAAGCTGTCTAACCTGTGTTTGAATCCCGACCCAGCTATAAACTTTTATCCCAGTGCTTCACAGGCAGGGTGATTCATCAATGTGTGTGCTGTCCCTCGGATGTATATAAAACGGGCGTCCCGTGTACCGGCATTAGTTGGTGGACGTTAAAGATCCCACGGAGGCTTTCGCAAAGAGTAGGTGAGTAGGTGACTCACCTGAGTAAGTGAGTAAGTGACAAATTCCAAATTCCTCTCCTAACTTACATCATCGGCACAGAGCCTGATGGTGGCTTAGTGGTTAGGGTGGCTGGCTTAGGATCTTATGGTCCTAAGTTCGAGCCCCCTTGGCTGCTGAATTAACACCAGGTGGGGTTGACTCAGCTTGTCATTCTTCCGATGTTGGCGAAATGAGTACCAGTGTACCGGTAGAGGGGTGCAGCATCAGCAGCACAGCCGTACTTTCAATAAATGATAGCTACCCGGCAGCCAAGCTGCCATACGCAAGAACAGAATCGTAGGCACATCGGTGCAGTCACTCCATCGGCACATAGGCGCAGCCACACGAGCCAATGATGCTACCCCACAGCCTTGTCTGCATACGATAGACGAAGAAGACCTATTTACTCGGTATTTACCCTCATTTTTCACTCATTCATACACTTGCAAAGTGAATTATTAAGATCACATGATATCTCTCCCAGGGGTAGGCCTTCGGTTCAATGCCCTGGACAAACTTCCATTTTACCTGTCGAGGTTGAATACCCGATAAACCAATTTGCTTTAATAGTTCCTTTATTATCATGACCATATTGTTATTATTAACATTACTCGCTTATTGTTGTGAGTTTATGAATTGAAACGAGCAAGTAACGATGTGATCAACTGCCATTGTTCACAACATTGCTACGATGGGTGTAATGGGGAACGTCGTGTTTTGTTATTTAGGTGTACCTGTTGTGGTATATGTGTCCAGGTGTACTTCTTGTATCTGTATACAGGTGGTGGATTTCTCCATGTCTTCTCATCCTGTTCTCCACACTGTTTGTCTTTTTTATGTCAACCGTACACATGAGAAAATTTCCTTCTTTTTACAATTTAATTTTTTTTTTCCCGCAACTGTTAGCCCATCTGATGATGACTGCTCACACACCGTGATCCTCAACCGGAGCAGATATCTGATGATTGAAGGTGTGGCCTTTCTAGTCGAGTTTTCCTGTGTCTGGTTCCCCTTGTATTTCCCAAACACCGTCACGTTACACTGCATCAGTTATGTGAAATTATTGCAAGGTCGCAGGAAGTACACTGGTTAGGAAAGCTAGGTGGTTTGAGGAAATGCTTGAAAGCTGGAGCCAAAGCAAGGAAATCCAAACCAACAGCAGCGGCTATGTGTGCACAAGGCTTTTTGTTGTTTGCAGAAATGCGTGGAATGGATAAATATTTATACCATGCTATACATACAGCACGACTCCATAAAACCGGTTTGTATTATTCCTCATAGCTCTGCTATGTTTGGCACCTGACGACTCCTATTCTTGACTCGTTCGTTCCCTCGTCCACGGCTAGGCCTCTGCTAACGACACGTGACCACACCTTAACCTGCGTCCTCAATCGAGGTTACCGGCCACCTTGAGGATGCCCCCATCGCCTGTAGGAAAATCTACCAGGTGAACAACCTTTTCGGGGAGCGATATGCCTTTTCGGGGTAGAGCTTGACCAATGGTGGCCCGTACCTTATTGGAGTGCATTTCATCACTCTGCCAGGAATGTGGTGGGGATGTTTTATCCAGTTAAGTGTCCACCACTCATTACGTATGTTTTCAGCATCCCGGTCATATTTTGTTATTGCCTAGTCGATCAATCGCGTGGTGGACTAGGATATCAAAAAGGGCTTGCGTGAGCAATTTCGAAACCAGCAAGGACGAAACACCTGGAAAAACATTCGTTTACAGATCGGTGAATTCCCAACACGTGATCACATGAACTACAGTGTATGGAAACAAATGTGAGAAAGGAAAACGTGAACGGTCGAGGGATCACGATTAGGGGTTTTGAGATTGATGATTTAATAAAATAATGATTGCGGTCCAGGGAAGGAGTTTCGCGTTGACAGCAGCAGCTGGATGAAGAAATATTCCTTTTGTATACTCTGTTTGTACCTACCTATTACTTGAGACTCCATTAATTCACCACCTTTGAGGATTGAGGAAGAAACATTTATACCTTTCTCCTTGGACAAGGTTCATAAAAGAGCTTTAATTATACCTCAAACACCAAGGAAGTGCAAAACCTAAATAGAGGAGGTTCTCATTTCTGGTTTCCCTTTTTTCATGAAAATTTAGAGCTCGACAAATGAAACGAACCTTGGCATGGATGGGGCTCATCAGCGTAACCAGGACTTTGGGGTTAGGAGGGGGCAGAGCAGATTATGGGGCACTGCGATGGAGTGTTTTTTTTTTCTGATCCTCCTCCTCCTCCTCCTCTTCTTCCCCCTCCTCCATGTCAGGGGTATGATACGATGCATTTTGGTGCATTCTGCAGGGCCATAAGCAGCGCCGTTCAATTGAGGTGGAGTCTTCTTCTTGTTTTAGAGACTTAAAATAGACTTATTGCTGTCGTAAAATATTGGGAATTTTGCATGAAAATGAAGGGGTGTGTGTGTGTGTTCATAAAGCGTAACATATTCTCTCTGCTAACACCCCACCTCTCTCTCTCCCTTTGTCCCATCCTTGCTCTTCCCCCTCCTAATACAGTGCAGCACCCTCCTCCCACACCCCCCTCTCTCACCCCCTCTCTCTCTCTCTCTCTCTCTCTTTGTCCCATCCTTGCTCTACCCCATCCTATAACAGTGCAGCACCCTCCTCCCACATCTCTGTCACTCTCCCCTCCTCTCTCTCCCCTCTCTGTCTGTCTGTCTCTGTCTCTGATATATCTGGACATGTTTGTCTCCGGACCGTGTTTGTAGTATGACCGTAGAATGATTTCATATATGTGCATAGATACAGATATATGTTCGCCCGGTATCGGCGACGAGCACGATCGCTAGATGGAGCAGTAGGGTCGACTCCACCATCACCCGGAATTTTTAGGGCGTCACCCCGGATAACTCCGGAGCCGACGGGTCCCTTATCCGACCAAAGTTCGCCAATAGGTCGACCACGTGGGGTAGGGTCAATTGCCAATTTCAATTTACCTAAATACCCACGTCGTCCAACTACCGGGGAAATTCACCCTCGACGATGCTCGTACGGAACGAGACGCTAGCGTACTCGAACCGTGTGCGACCCGAGTGATGGCCACCGAGCTTCCGTCGGTCCAAATGTCCCTTTACAGCGGCAACAGCCTGGCTGGTTCTCCAACACGCACCGTGTTAACCCAATAAAAGAAAGGACGAGGACGAACCGATACATTTAACATATGGTTTATTTATAATGGAGCAGGGGGCACGTAAGAAGCAGAGTTATCCGAATAATAAAAGGCACGTATGTACAGCAAGGCACTTATACAATTTCTACTTACTGGACTGGCACCCACACACACACACACACACACACCACACACACACACACACACACACCCAAAAGAATCGGACCTAAAGCGGTCTTTATTGAGGCCTCCAGCTCAGATGGAGAGGCGAGCTGCAGACCAGAACCTGCCTCGGACCTGTCCACCTCGTGTGGTCTTTGAGCTGATTCGAACCGGGCACCAGTGAGAGGCGAGCCAAATCCAGACACCGGCGAGCCGCGATCAGCCTCTCGACTCCAGCAGTTCCCACGCGCTCCAGAACACGCGCTGGTGAAGACGAGGCGCCGATCCTTCGCAACCCGCTCAAGTAGATTCAACCAAAACAACCACGAAACACTTTCTGTGCTCTCCGTTCCCTTTTATTACCTCTCAGGCGTGGCCCGTTCGCCGTGGGTGGGGCCTGACCTTTCCCCTACTCGGCGCAACCAAGCGAATCGGTGGGTGGGGCATGTCCCATTCCATGACTTGGAGTGCCAAAGCGAGCGCGCGGAGAATGCCGGGAGCAGAGGTTTTCGTTGGTGTTGTAAAAATAAAAGGAAGCCCTGACTATCAAAATAACTTCACAGCGCATGTACATTTAATCACCACTAGTACACGGGACAAGGGAGCTATCTATCCACATTTACTTATCGATATAACTGAGCTATAGGAACCTGAATGTGTGTGTGCACAAGGCTTCCAGATTCGCAACAATATATGCATACATATATATGTATGTTAGGGTGCTTCATAATAGGGGGTAAAAAAATAAAAGTATGAATATTCATGCTCCCTGGGTGTTAACGGTTTCAGGTTAGAATCCACGATGTTAAAGGCATTGTTCTGTGCCGGGTGTGAACTTTGAGTCGCATTTTCTTTCTACCTATTTTTATTTTAAAAGGACACAAACATCCTATCATCGAAACAAGCCATTTCGAACCCAGGATCTCCTACACACAAACAAACAGACAGGTCTCTACCCAGTCCGCGAGCTCACCCCCATTATCCCACTACTCTGTGTGTGTGTGTTCTGTTCCTTTAACCGTCATTAATCATGCAGTCTTTCTATTTTCCCTTCTTCCGCATCTCTATACATTTTTGTTAGTTTCTGTTTCTTTCTGGGAGTTTTTTTTCCATCTCTCTGGACTTCATTTCTTCTCTCCTTCAGTTTCATTAATTTCAAACTCGTAATAGTTTTGTTTTTCTCTCCCACTCTTCCTCATTTTCCAATCTCATCGTTTTCTCTCAATTGGCTATTTTCCTTCCTGTGTTTCATTCGCTTGCTCTCTCATTACCCTTCCTTGCTTCCTCTCCTGTCCTTCCTTCTCCAGTTTCATGGTTTGCTCATTGGTTAATCTCTTTCTGTGTTTCCATTTGCTGCTGTCTCATTACTCTTGCCTTGTTTCTCTCGTGTCCTTCCTTCTGCAGTTTTCATGGTTTTTCTTCATAGTGGTTAATTTCGCTTTTGTGTTTCATTCGCTGTTCTTTGTCTACCTCTTCGCACTCACAGCCTTGCTTTCTTTCAATTGGTCACCTCGGCTTCATGTTCTTATTTGTTTTTCTATCACCATTGTTCCTCTCGTTCTTCTCCCAATCTCGTTGTTCCTTCATCTCCTGATTCTCCTTTCCTGCTTCTTCACTTCTCCTCGTTTCCAGCCCTATTTTTTTCCTTTTGTCGTTCAGGTTCGTTTGTGTTTGTTTCCATCCTGAGTGCGTTTCCATCCATTTTTTGTTCAATTCGTTATTCATTCTTCCATTTTGTTTGTGTTTGTTTCCATCTGCTTGTTCACTCCTTTTATTTCGTTTTTCAATTTCCGAGTGTAGTTTCCATCCATTTTGTGTTCATCTTGTTGCATATTCGATTTCATTTCTGAACAGCAATGGCGAATAGCTGGCCATGGCGGGTGCAACTCGGCTGAGCCGATCGGCAGGATCGGGGGTTTTGTGGAGAGGGGGAGGGGAGGTGTTGTACAAACCGCGGCCGGCCGCCGCACCCAGACGCCCCCATTTTCGGGCTCTGGTTTCAGTTTGGGGGGGAAACTGTTCCCTGCACACCCCAAATGTCCTGCATGGGGATTCCATATGAGTCCATGGATTCTACATCACTACACATATACATTTCTAATACCACCGGCTCCCGCTCGCCTTGAGACGCCATCTTATTCCACGTAAGGGGTTAAATTTTAATTCGCTCGTAAATTTAGGAGGGAATCGGGGACGCTCCTCCACCCCTGACGCGATTTCCCTGTGAATTTAAGCTTGGAGACGGGAGGGATTAGAATCACACTCCTGTAGACAGTGTTGCGAATTCGCGCACGTCGGCGTGCGATCGGCCACGCGACCTCGCGAACCGCGACCGCCTCGCCACCGGACGGACAATTCAGTCGTGACCCTCCCGGGCTAACCCGGATCAGTCACGGGTGGGCCTTTCGACCTCACCACAATCGTGGCCAATCGGCCACCGCGTAGGATAGGGTTGGTTCGCCAAACTCCGACCTACCCTAAGTACCCACGCGGATTGTAACCGGGCGATCGTACCTCGCCGCAGGTCGGACTTCCGGACACGAGCCGCTTGGGCGGGCCGTTCCGTACTATGCGGGATAACCGACGGTGTTATCGTCGACTCGACGGTTCAGAATTATTTACCGGGCGTTTTGCACCCACTACAACCCCTTTACGTGAAGCAGGATGGAGGTTCAGTAAAGAAAGACGGAAGCGAAACGGGAAAACAGTTCACACAATGCAACATTTAATTTCGCGCACACGGAGCACACCTATAGCAAGTATTTACAGCCACAATTAGCGATTGCACATATATACATAGAAACAAAAGAAAATGCCCAATAAAAGGGTTAAAACCGACTACACGAACACGGACCACTTATACAGTTACTACCTTACAAGACACGGCGCCACAACACCGCATTCCACACCGAAGCAAAGAAAAGACCCCCCCCAGGCAAGGGAGTCAGACTGGGCCCGTGGGCCTAATCTGCGCGTGGAACGCTGGATGAGCGGCCAGGTCCCGAGACCGAGGTTCGCCTACCGCGCCGCGGTGCGAGCCGCAGAATGCGTCTGCCGGCGGTTCCGTGGGCACCTGCTGGTGTAGTGGGAACGGGGCCCTTGTCGGCACTCTCTCACGCGGGGACAGGGGAATTGTTGAGCTCTGGGGAGGGAGTATGGCTGGCTTGCTCGAGTCCGCGAGACGCGCGTACTCACGCGACCTCGTCGTCCGGACGCCGAGCCTCAGGTCCTCCTCAACCGTTCGCCTCGAGCCGTCTGCCCCATCCTCTGCTTCGAGCTCCGTCTCCCGAACTCCTCCGCCCCACGATCTGCTCGAGCTCGTCTCCCGACTCTGCCCCCCGATCTGCTTCGACTCACTGCTCCACCGACACTGCTCTAGAAACTCCGTCTCGCCGAATCTGCCCACCGATCTCTCCAACTCGACTCACATCGCTCTGCTCTTTTATCGGCTTCAGGAAACCACCAAATGCAAAATTCTCGGATCCAAACGAACCTCAGGGGCGGAAGCCACGCTCGGCCGATTTGGACGGAGAAAAGGGGGCGTGTATCATTCCTGATCCTAAATTTGCATATGCCGAATTTTCGTCAGGCGCCGTCTGAGGCGGGGCCAAGCCGACCCCGCGCTTCCTGATTGTGGTGGATCAGATGTGGCGTGTAGCATTCCTGATCCAATTCTCCTCAGAAAACCCGCCATCGCACTCGCGTCTTCGCGTGTTATCGCTGAGACAGCCGACCCTCGCGTCCACTAGGTGGTGCGGGAATGCCTAGAGAAGGTGGTGGAGGTCTTTCGCGGTGTCCGATGGCCATGAAAGCTGCTTGAATGGCGGTGATGTGAGTTTGCGGGGTAGCGATGGGTGGAAGGTAGGTTTTTGGCTTGCTGCGTGTTCGTGTTGTTTAACAAACAAACGTAGAACAGAAAAAACGCCTAACTCAAAGGATCGCAGGCCCGAATGAATCATCATTAATTCCCTTCTATACAATGGTTGGCTACACTACACACGTGGTACTTAAGAAAATATATCTCAACCTACGGACCTTTCATGGTGTTTGCGGATTTCGACGCAATTATTATGTGTGTTCATGTTGCGATATGTAGTTGTAATAGTGTGTATTACATGTGACATGGGTGTTATGATACATGGGTGATTATAGTATGATGTGGTGTGTGTGTAATATATGTATACATGTGTGGTGTGTGTAGATAGGTGTTGGTTATATAATATTTATGTTATTAATTTGTGTGTATACATGTGTGTGTGTGTTGTGTAATCTGTTTATATGTAGTGTTGTGTGTGTGATATATCATATGGGGTTGTATATATATTTATGTGTGTATGTGTGTGTGTTTTTGTGGTGTTGTTTAATACAAATATATGGGATGTGTTTTATGTACACTGGTGTTGTATGTATGTATCATGTGTGTATTGTTATCTGTGTATGTGGTTGTATATATGTATGTGTGTGTTATATATATACATGTGTGTGATGTAACATGTGTGCGTTGTGATGAAGTTCCTCAATAATTCCACCAAGGTATCCATAACGTGTCCCTTACTCGTCATCTGTTTAGCAACGAGCTCTCCAAATTATAAAAACAAACAAAGCTTTGTGTACAAATTATGAAAACGGTGATGAATGCTGCGTTGAGAAAACTTCTAAATGGTTCGAAGACATTTGTGGGTATGTTGTTGTTTTGCAGCACACACACACACACACACACACACACACACACACACACACACCACACACACACACACACACACACACACAACACACAGCCATTGATAAACGAAACAACTAAACAGTATTTCATGACATTTGTCAGACTGGGTTGTGCCAACTTACAGTCGACCACGTCTGGGTCTTTTCCTTCGTCGCCTTCAGCATCTGATCCTTTTTTAAATTTAATTATTTTTTTAACGTTTCGATGGTGAAGCGCGCTAGTTGAGTTTGGCACGTGCGTAAGCCCTGTACGTTACGCAAGGAAGGCTTCGTGAACTCAGGGTCGACGGCGGCTGTCACTCTCGGCGTCTGCAGCGCACACCCAAGGCCGGAGCGCTGACGGCAACGCCAGCAAGCGAGCGAGCCCGGGCAACCTCGTCATGACTGCTGAAGCAGGGTTGTTAAAAATGTGCGGTATCAACATGGCCACCTTGTGGGTAAACCAGATCAACAAATCGTCTGTCACACAGGTCTCCCTCCGAACAATGCTCGCACTCGTCCAAATATTACTTACGTCAAAAAGGCTCAACACTAAATTCTTTCTGAATAATGAATGAATGAAATGATTGGTGGATATGAATGATTGTTGGAATGAATGAATGTGATATAATGAATGATTGTGATAGAATGAATGTAAATGAATGATTTGTGGAAAGAATGAAAGTGAATGAATGAATGTGAATGAATGAATGAATGTGGAATGAAAATTGAATGAATGACATGGAATATGGAATGAATGATTAGAGAATGATTGTAAAATGATTGACATGAATGAATGACATAGTACGTGTTGTATGTTGTGAAATGTACGTGCCCTGACTGGATTGTCCGTGCGTTTCCCTTCGCACAATTTAATGAACATCCTCTTCAACTCGTCAGGCCTCCTCTTCCGTTTAATCGCCTCCTTCAGGGCCCCACAAAATGCAGCACGTGAACTTGACGTCGTGCCATGATGACAGTATTAATACTCCTGTACGTCCCGAATGTACATCACCAAGTTTTTACATTGAATCGTGTCACAGTTGCGAAACGTCGCGTGCACGGTGCTACAGCAACAGCGGGACGATCGGCTCCGTGCCCTCGGCTATCGCCACGTTCCGTTGAACAGTTTGTTTTATCGGATCTCTAATGGCCGTGGACTCAAGGTCGACGAAATAATAATAATAATAATAATAATAAATAATTAATAATAACCGAACCAAGTCGAGATGGTGTATTAATATTGTTGCCTTAAAGTTTGATAATAAAAACCCCTTAAATAAGGGACAGGTGGACCGAGCACCGCAAGCGCCTCCACAGCCCCATACCACGACGTTACGAATGTGACGTCACAACGAGGTTTTCGCTGAAAACTTCAAACACCGAACAACACAACTTGATTGATGTAATGTCGTTGTACTTTGTGGTGACCATTAAGGTTTCCGGCTTTCAGAAGGTTTTTCCAAGAACGAACTTCGCTTCGTCCTTTTGATGGCGAAAGGGGGCTCGACGACGACGACGAAGACGACGACGACGCGCGCGGACACCATCAGGCGGCTCGTGACGAGCACGTGCTCCGACATGAGGCTCGAGGCGCGCGCACGTGCGAGTTCCGGAAAAGTGCGGCCCGTTTCCCGTACGGACACGCTCACTGTTTCCCGTATGGACACGCTCACTTTTGCATGTTCTCCTTGATGGATTTGAGGTTGCCAGATGTTTGAAACGTTAAGAGATCCTGCACTCCTTGCATTGCGAAAGCAGGATTGTGTGCGTGCGCAATTCAGAAACAATCGGTTGGTGCCGAGACGTGTTGTTCCCTACAGATCGCGCAACTCGACGAACGACACAACGTTGATGGTCGTCACGACGTCACCGAGCGATGCTGTTTGTAAAGCGAACAATGAAATCCCTTTGTCGCTGGAGAGTCGGTGATGCGAACTATTAACTCGTCCATTTGCGTTCTGACGATCATTCGATACACAGCAGCACGTGATGATGCAAAACGTACTGTGAAAAACATCCCGTGAGGGTCTATTAGTTGTTTGAACCTGACCGTCTACTGATCTACGTGCCATGTCCCTGCTGTCCTTTCTGGAAAGATTGTTGTGTGTGTGTGTGTGTGTGTGTGTGTGTGTGTGTGTGTGTGTACAGGTAGCTCGGGTTGTGGGACCATGCGCCGGACCAGCGCGTCGCTGCGTCCACTTTCCCCGCCGGTACTCCAGGGCCCTCCGTCTGCATCCCCAGGCGATGCCTGGCCCATCCCATCTCCTTGAGATGCTGGTCAACCTGCTCTAACCACGAGGCACGTGGTCGCCCATTGAACCTCGACTCACGAGGCTCCCTCGCTGAGAGAATACTGGTGAGCAGGATCAGCCCTTCAGAAAACGAGTCACATGTCCATACAGCCGCAGCTGATGCTCACAGACTATGCAGGCAACAATCTCATTTGAGTCTCTCTCAGCAACCGCTCGTTGGACACAAAGTCAGACGAGCGATCACAAGGATCTCCCAAGAACCTGGCAGCAAAGGAATTAAATTCTCACTCAGATCTGAGTCAGAGTCCAGAGTCTCACATCCGCAGAGCAAGACTGGAAGCACAAGGACCTGAAGACTCGGACTTTCGTCCCCCGCACAGGTACCAGCAGCGCACACCTCATGATCCAGTGAATCCATGACTGCCCAGGCCTCGACCCAGACATCTGTTGACCTCTGGCTCACAGCCAACAGTGACATGAATATCACTGCAAGTAAGTGAATCTCTCCCGTGACTCACATCCTCACCACAAACAGGTACAAACAGGACTGCAGCATCCAAGATGTCATTGAAAGACTGGATCTTAGTTTTGACCCAGGAAACCTGTAATCCCAGCGGCTCCGACTCTCATTCAGCACCTCAAGGACCCCCAAAAGGATATCTAAAGTCTCTGCAAAGATGACTGCATCATCTGCGAAATCAAGGTCAGAGATCTTGACATTCCCAAACGATGCACCGCAGCTTGATCTCTCCGACATCCTCCCCAGAATCCAGTCCATACAAGTGCTGAAAAGTGTGGGGGCCAGTACACACCCCTGACAACTCCAGTACAATGAAATAAGTCAGAGATGATACCACCACATCTCACAGCACTCTCAGTTCCAGAGTAAGAGTTCAGACATCAGATTGATCAGTTGGTGGCACCCCACGAGACCAAGAATCCTCCAGAGGGCATCGCGATTCACTGAATCAACGCTTTATGGAGATCAACATCGGTTGCAAGCAGCCCTGCCGAAACTCTCATCTGCGTTCGGTGAGGACCCGAAGAGCAATGATACGGTCAATTCGTTGACTTCTTTGGTGTGAAGCCTGACTGCTTGATTCCGGTGCTCAAGCACATGGTGGCGAACCCTAATCAAAGAATTATCCGAGCGAAGACCTTGCCCGCACGAGAGCAGCGTACACCCTGGTAGTTGTTGCAGTCTTGCCGACCACCCTTCCCTTTCCAGAGTGGGACAACAAGGCTCCTCTTCCACTCAGTTGGGATATGCCTGTGTTCCAGGCAGAGCACAGAACTCCACGCAACGACACGAGTGCAGCATTACCCACAGCTTGAGAAGTTCATCATGTATGCCACAGATCCCTGGAGTTTACCCCATTTCAACCAATTCACTGCAGCTGTTTCCACAAACGAAGGTGGGTCACAGTTGATTGGAGGGTCAGCAATTGGGATCGTAACACCCCTGACATTCAACTCGACAGCTGGTGGATCAGCCTGGTACAACCGCTGAAAGTAACCGCCCAGCGGGCCTTCACTTCGGACTACTATGTCAAGAGCCCACCACCACTTGCTCAACTGCAGTACACCGAGGGATGGGCTTGGATGAACGCAATGCACTAATTCCCTGAGAGCAGGACGAGAATCACTTGACTACAGTGATGCTCTACCCCCACAGATTCCTCGAACATAGGCCTCCTTGTCCCACCCTTAGCGCACGTACAGTTTTATGCCTCAGCTCCATGAAACAGCTCAGCTCTGCCATTCACCTGGCCCTGCGATTCTGGTCAATGCGTATCTCAGTGTCCCTTGAGAGACAAAATTTCTTCGCCCTTCGTGAGTTCCATCCACGGCAACATCAAGGACGGTGGTCTTGAAAGCACTCCACAACTCTTCAGGATGCCCCAAAGGAACCATACCCCCCGAATCCCCACTCGCCTGTTCGCAAACTCCTCAGCTCGCCTCTCATCTTTGAGCTTGCCTACAATCCAATATCCAGTGTATATCTCTTGTATCCTTCTCTCTCTCCTGTCTGCTCCTCTCCCCCTCTCCCTCTCTCTCTTCTCTCCTGTCTGCTCTCTCTCTCTCTCTCTTCCTGTCTGTCTCTCTCTTCTTGTCCTCTCCTGTCTGCTCTCTCTCTTCTTGTCCTCTCTTGTCTGCTCTCTCTCTTCCTGTCCTCTCCTGTCTGCTCTCTCTCTCTCTGTCCTCTCCTGCTGCGCTCTCTCTATCTCTCTCTTCCTGTTTCCTCTCTCTCTCTCTCTTTCCTGTCCTCTGCTGTCTGTCTCTCTCTCTGTGGTCATGTTGTTGCCATTGATACATTTTGTATAACACTCTGCCTGTCATACAGAAGCAATCTGTTTTGGGTGTCCTACATATCCAGTGCCTGATGTCCTTGACTATGCGGAATCCGTGTCTCAGAATCCATCATCTACTCACCGCGCACAAAACTGTGGACATACGGAGGACAAGTGCACTTTGCAGTGTGTACTCTCATGGATCCATTGCACTCTGTTGTACCAGAGTCTTGCTATTGCCTCCATTCGAGTCTGTTTTCCTTGAGATATTTGCCGCAAGGAAAACACAACAAAAATCCGGATTTTGTACTTGTACCCGCAAGGAATTGTTTTGTCTGGCTGTTCTGCCTGTCTGAATCGCCAACTCTGGGCCATATGCCCAGTCGGGTATTCAATTTCTCTTTCCTTCCGTTTGTGGATTCACCTTCTTATATTCCAATCCTAATCTACTATATCTCAAAGCTTCCCAGGTGGATTGCACACTTCCATCTTTCGTAAAGCAGCACCGAGGTGTGACCTCTTTGCTCTCGGGGGCGTTCCAACCAGCTGTCCCTATCCCACTTACCTATACACCAAACTCGTGGACAGTACACGTCCCGGTATACTTTGCAAGTATAGACCATTGTTGCTGGCACCCTCACAAAATGCCGATTCCTTCCTGGGTCTGCAGAAATATTCGTTCATCCTCGGTCATCCTGACATCTTTGCTTGGAGTGAAAGACCTGAAGAGAAGAAAAGAGATGAAAGTGGTCCTGTGGATGAAACTGTACTCAATGAACCTTTTTCCCAAATATCAAAGGACTCTCTTCAAGAGATGTGCTCACCTGTAACAGCAGTTTGATTTGAGACTTTATAATAATGGCCAGGTGTATAGAATTGTCTGCGTCCTTCATGCAGGTCTTTCATGTCTGAAGGGAAAACAAAATAGTTTAATATCATTGCCTTTTACTTGCCATTGTCTAGTCGATAGTATGGTTGCAGAGCTTGAGCTGCCTGGGTTTGATTCTACATTGGTACTTCATAGGTGGAGGTGTTGCACCACAAATTGCACCGGCCCTCAGAGGGACATTGAGCTGAGCGTCTCATTTGCCGGTATTTAGCCCGGTGTCTTCGTGTCTGTGGATGAAGCCGACCGGTGTCTTTTGGATCCCACTGTGTCTTTGTGAAGAGTCGCGAGTAATCGCCACCATCCTGAACAAATTCCAAATTCCCTATCACCCTCAGTCGAACGTGAGGTCAAGGTCAGCTGTTTCGTGAAAGACTGGCACAAAACTTTCCCTGGCTGATCACACAAGAAGGTAAGAAATAGTCGGGCTATTGTTGTAGTAGTAGTTGTAGTAGTTATTGGTGTCACTCACGAGTCAATGTGTGTCCACTTCATGAATACAGATGCTAATGTATCAGTTGACGACGTTCTGTTGACAATGTCAGGTTGTGGTGCTCTGACCCATTCACTCACATATTTCTGGTCCGGCAGGATGACCTACAGTATGCACACCCACCTCGAAGCTGTCTAACCTGTGTTTGAATCCGACCCAGCTATAACTTTTATCCCAGTGCTTCACAGGCAGGGTGATTCATCAATGTGTGTGCTGTCCCTCGGATGTATATAAAACGGCGTCCCGTGTACCGGCATTAGTTGTGGACGTTAAAGATCCCACGGAGGCTTTCGCAAAGAGTAGGTGAGTAGGTGACTCACCTGGTAAGTGAGTAAGTGACAAATTCCAAATTCCTCTCCTAACTTACCATCGCACAGAGCCTGATGTTGGCTTAGTGGTTAGGGTGCTGGCTTAGATCTTAGGGTCCTAAGTTCGAGCCCTTGGCTGCTGAATTAACACCAGGTGGGTTGACTCAGCTTGTCATTCTTCCGATGTTGGCGAAATGAAGTACCAGTGTACGGTAGAGGGGTGCAGCATCAGCAGCACAGCCGTACTTTCAATAATGATAGCTACCCGGCAGCCAAGCTGCATAACGCAAGAACAGAACAGAATCGTAGGCACATCGGTGCAGTCACTCCATCGGCACATAGGCGGCAGCCACACGAGCCAATGATGCTACCCCACAGCCTTGTCTGCATACGATAGACGAAGAGACCTATTTACTCGGTATTTACCCTCATTTTTTCACTCATTCATACACTTGCAAAGTGAATTATTAAAGATCACATGATATCTCTCCCCGGGGTAGGCCTCTCGTGTTCAATGCCTGGACAAACTTCATTTTACCTGTCGAGGTTGAATACCCGATAACCAATTTGCTTTAATAGTTCCTTTATTATCATGACCATATTGTTTTATTAACATTACTCGCTTATTGTTGTGAGTTTATGAATTGAAACGAGCAAGTAACGATGTGATCAACTGCCATTGTTCACAACATTGCTACGATGGGTGTAATGGGAACGTCGTGTTTGTTATTTAGGTGTACCTGTTTGTGTATATGTGTCCAGGTGACTTCTTGTATCTGTATACAGGTGGTGATTTCTCCATGTCTTCTCATCCTGTTCTCCACACTGTTTGTTCTTTTTTATGTCAACCGTACACATGAAAAAATTTCCTTCTTTTTACAATTTAATTTTTTTTTTCCCGCAACTGTTAGCCGATCTGATGATGACTGCTCACACAACGTGAATCCTCAACCGGAGCAGATATCTGATGATTGAAGGTGTGGCCTTTCTAGTCGAGTTTTTCCTGTGTCTGGTTCCCCTTGTATTTCCCAAAACCGTCACGTTACACTGCATCATATGTGAAATTATTGCAAGGTCGCAGGAAGTACACTGTTAGAAAGCTAGGTGTTTGAGGAAATGCTTGAAAGCTGGAGCCAAAGCAAGGAAATCCAACCAACAGCAGCGCTATGTGTGGCACAAGGCTTTTTGTTGTTTGCAGAAATGCGTGGATGGATAAATTTTTATACCATGCTATACATACAGCACGACTCCATAAAACCGGTTGTATTATTCCTCATAGCTCTGCTATAGTTTTGGCACCTGACGACTCCTATTCTTGACTCGTTCGTTCTTCGTCCACCGGCTAGGCCTCTGCTAACGACACGTGACCACACCTTAACCTGCGTCCTCAATCGAGGTTACCGGCCACCTTGAGGATGCCCCCATCGCCTGTAGGAAAATCTACCAGGTGAACAACCTTTTTCGGGGAGCGATACGCCTTTTCGGGTAGAGCTTGACCAATGGTGGCCCGCACCTTATTGGAGTGCATTTCATCACTCTGCCAGGAATGTGGTGGGATGTTTTATCCAGTTAAGTGTCCACCACTCATTACGTATGTTTTCAGCATCCCGGTCATATTTTGTTATTGCCTAGTCGATCAATCGCGTGGTGGACTAGGAATATCAAAAAGGGCTTGCGTGAGCATTTCGAAACCAGCAAGGACGAAACAACCTGGAAAAACATTCGTTTACAGATCGTGAATTCCCAACACGTGATCACATGAACTACAGTGTATGGAAAACAAATGTGAGAAGGAAAACGTGAACGGTCGAGGGATCACGATTAGGGGTTTTGAGATTGATGATTTAATAAAATAATGATTGCGGTCCAGGGAAGGAGTTTCGCGTTGACAGCAGCAGCTGGATGAAGAAATATTCCTTTTGTATACTCTGTTTGTACCTACCTATTACTTGAGACTCCATTAATTCAACCACCTTTGAGGATTGAGGAGAAACATTTATACCTTTCTCCTGACAAAGGGTTCATAAAAGAGCTTTAATTATACCTCAAACACCAAGGAAGTGCAAAACCTAAATAGAGGAGGTTCTCATTTCTGGTTTCCCTTTTTTCATGAAAATTAGAGCTCGACAAATGAAACGAACCTTGGCATGGATGGGGCTCATCAGCGTAACCAGGACTTGGGGTTAGGAGGGGCAGAGCAGATATGGGGCACTGCGATGGAGTGTTTTTTTTTTCTGATCCTCCTCTCCTCCTCCTCTTCTTCCCTCCTCCATGTCAGGGTATGATACGATGCATTTTGGTGCATTCTGCAGGCCATAAGCAGCGCCGTTCAATTGAGGTGGAGTCTTCTTCTTGTTTTAGAGACTTAAAATAGACTTATTGCTGTCGTAAAAATATTGGGAATTTTGCATGAAAATGAAGGGTGTGTGTGTGTTCATAAAGCGTAACATTCTCTCTGCTAACACCCCACCTCTCTCTCTCCCTTTGTCCATCCTTGCTCTTCCCCTCTAATACAGTGCAGCACCCTCCTCCCACACCCCCTCTCTCACCCCCTCTCTCTCTCTCTCTCTCTCTCTTTGTTCCCATCTTGCTTACCCCATCCTAATACAGTGCAGCACCCTCCTCCACATCTCTGTCACTCTCCCTCCCTCTCTCTCCCTCTCTCCTGTCTGTCTGTCTCTGTCTCTGGATATGTCGGACGATGTTTGTCTCCGGACGTGTTTGTAGTATGACCGTAGAATGATTTCATATATGTGCATAGATACAGTATATTGTTCGGGGCCGGGTATCGGCGACGAGCACGATCGCTAGATGAGCAGTAGGTCGACTCCACCGATCACCCGGAATTTATAGGGCGTTACCCCGGATAACTCCGGAGCCGACGGGTCCCTTATCCACGACCAAAGTTCGCCAATAGGTCGACACGTGGGGTAGGGTCAATTGCCAATTTCAATTTACCTAAATACCCACGTCGTCCAACTACCGGGGGAAATTCACCTCGACGATGCTCGTACGGAACGAGACGCTAGCGTACTCGAACGTGTGCGACCCGAGTGGATGGCCACGAGCTTCCGTCGGTCCAAATGTCCCTTTACAGCGCAACGCGCTGGCTGGTTCTCCAACACGCACCGTGTTAACCCAATAAAAGAAAGACGAGGACGAACCGATACATTTAACATATGGTTTATTTATAATGGAGCAGGGGCACGTAAGAAGCAGAGTTATCGAATAATAAAAGGCCACGTATGTACAGCAAGGCACTTATACAATTTCTACTTCTGGACTGGCACCCCAACACACCACCACACACACACCACACACACACACACACACACACCCAAATAGAATCGGACCTAAAGCGGTCTTTATTGAGGCCTCCAGCTCAGATGGAGAGGCGAGCTGCAGACCAGAACCTGCCTCGACCTGTCCACCTCGTGTGGTCTTTGAGCTGATTCGAACCGGGCACCAGTGAGAGGCGAGCCAAATCCAGACACCGGCGAGCCGCGATCAGCTCTCGAGCTCCAGCAGTTCCTCACGCGCCTCCAGAACACGCGCTGGTGAAGACGAGGCGCCGATCCTTCGCAACCCGCTCAAGTAGATTCAACCAAAACAACCACGAAACACTTTCTGTGCTCTCCGTTCCCTTTTATACTCTCAGGTGGCCGTTCGCCGTGGGTGGGGCCTGACCTTTCCCTACTCGGCGCACACCAAGCGAATCGGTGGTGGGGGCATGTCCCATTCATGACTTGGAGTGCCAAAGCGAGCGCGCGGAGAATGCCGGGAGCAGAGGTTTTCGTTGGTGTTGTAAAAATAAAAGAAGCCCTGACTATCAAAATAACTTCACAGCGCATGTACATTTAATCACCCACTAGACACGGGACAAAGGGAGCTATCTATCCACATTTACTTATCGATATAACTGAGCTATAGGAACCTGAAAGTTGTGTGTGCACAAGGTTCCAGATTCGCAACAATATTGCATACATATATATGTATTTATGGGGTGCTTCATAATAGGGGTAAAAAATAAAAGTATGAATATTCATGCTCCCTGGTGTGCCTTTGTTCCATTTCACAGTAGAAACATACACACCAAATATGAAGCAGATTGGAGGATGTTTAGGGGTTTCCTCAAGTTGGCACAATATTGTTGAAATTTGCCAAACTGTACTGACAACTTGCCGTCGAATATGCACAACGCAGTAAACTTCACAATTAATATGGTTGTTTGATATTTTCAAAACCACAGCAGTCATATAGATGAAAGAATAGTTTTTCCAAGGAGACCGAGATGAGCTTTTTGACATTGCAGTGCAAAATGCCCTCTCCATAAAGGACATAATTGTCCAACTTGAGAACCCCTAAATATCATGGAATTTTGTTCATTTTTGACCTATAATTCTCATGGGTATTGAAACAAAGGCAAAATC
>CM068963.1:5854397-5871088 GCA_035128595.1 Eptatretus atami
ACACACACTTTTCAGCACTTTATGGACTGGATTCTGGGGAGGATGTTGGAGAGATCAAGTTGCGGTGCATCGTTTGGGAGTGTCAAGATATCTCTCTGACCTTGGTTTCGCAGATGATGCAGTCATCTTTGTAGAGACTCTGGATGTCCTTTTGGGGGTCCTCGAGGTGCTGAATGAGGAGTTGGAGCCATTGGGATTATGGGTTTCCTGGGTCAAAACTAAGATCCAGGCTTTCATTGACATCTTGGTGCTGCTGTCCTGTCTGTAGCTGTTGGTGGTGAGGATGTTTGTGGTCATGGAGAGATTCACTTACCTTGGCAATGATATTCATGTCTGCTGGCTGTAAGCCAGAGGTCAACAGATGTCTGGGTCGGGCCTGGGGAGTCATGGTTTCAGTGGATCACGGGGTGTGGTGCTGCCGGTACCTGTGCGGGAGGAAGAAATTGCGAGTATTCAGGTCCTTGGTGCTTCCTGTATTGCTCTGTGGATGTGAGACTTGGACTTTGACTCAGAATCTGAGATGTAGATTTAATTCCTTTGCTGCCAGGTCTCTTGGGAGAATCCTTGGTGATTGCTAGTCTGACTTTGTGTCCAACGAGCGGTTGTTGAGAGAGACTCAAATGAGATTTGTTACCTGCATAGTCCCCTGTGAGCGTCAGTTGCGGCTGTATGGACATGTGGCTCATTTTCCTGACGCTGATCCTGCTCACCAGATTCTCTCAGCGAGGGAGTCTCGTGAGTGGAGGAGGCCAATGGGCCGACCACATGCCTCATGTTTCCAGCAGAATTGATCAATATCTCAAGGAGATGTGGATGGCAAGACGGAGACCCTTGGAGTACCGGCAGAAAGTGGACGCAGCGACGCGCTGCTCCGGTGCTTGCTCCTATACCTGACCTGACCCGTTGACCTCTTTGGTGTAAAGCCTGACTGCTCTGGACGCAGGTGCTCAAGCAGATGGTGGCAAACCCCATCAATAATTTTCCGAGGAAAGACCGTGCCTGGCACTGAGAGCAGTGTCACCACTCGGTCGCTGCTGCAGTCCTGGTGATCACCCTTCCCTTTCCAGAGAGGGACAACAAGGCCCCTCTTCCAGTCAGTTGGGATGATGCCTGTGTTCCAGACAGAGCACAGAAGAGCATGCTTTGACACGAGTACAGCATTTCCACGAGCCTTGAGAAGTTCAGCATGGATGTCACATATCCCAGGAGCTTTTCCCCATTTCAACCAGTACACCACAGCCTGTTTCCACAAACAAAGGTGGTTCACAGTGCATTGGAGGGTCTGCAATTGGGGGAGTTATTCCCCTGACATCCAACTCAACAGCTAGTGGGTCAGCCTGGTTCAGTCACTCAAAGTAACCGGCCCAGCGGGCCTTCACTTCAGACTCCTCTGTCAACAGCCCACCATCCTTCACTCTAACTGCAGTACACCGAGGAACGGGCTTGGTGGAATGCAATGCTCAAATTTTTCTGAAAGCAGGATGAGAATCACTTGA
Source organism: Eptatretus atami (assembly GCA_035128595.1). Classification (NCBI taxonomy): domain Eukaryota; kingdom Metazoa; phylum Chordata; class Myxini; order Myxiniformes; family Myxinidae; genus Eptatretus; species Eptatretus atami. Next base: position 5,855,894 of record CM068963.1, read on the forward strand.
CAACAGGTGATGCTCTACCCCTTCTTGATTCCTCGCACAAAGGCCTCCTTTTCCACTCTCAGCGCATGTTCAGTTTTACACCTCAACTCCATGAACAGCTTAGCTTTGCCATTAAGGCTGGCCCTGTGACTGGTCAATGGTATCTAGTGTCCCTTAGGATACAACGTTCTGCTTCACCTGACGGTGAGTTCCAAGTTATCCACTGAGAACATCAAGGATGGTGGTTTTGAAGGCACTCTTCTACTCTTCAGGTTTCCCCAAAACACCCAGATCCCCTACCCCCAAATCCCCACTCAGCCTGTTCGCAAACTCCTCAGCTACCCTCTCATCCCTGAGCTTGCCAACATCCAGCATAGGCTGGGATGGTACCATTCTCCTGGATTTAAGCTGCAACTTCAGAGTTGCTCCAACAAGCCTGTGGTCGGTATTGAGGAACTGAGCACTCCGGTGGACCCTGCTGTTCTGGATCATCCTCCCGCGATCATCAATGAGCACATGGTCAATCTCCTTTGCCACACCACCAGCATTGGAATACCAAGTCCAGTGACGAGCCTGTGGGAGCTGAAACCATGAACCCTAAGTTCTTGACTTCTTGCAAAGTCAAAGAACTTAGTGCTATTCTGTTTCACAGTTCCAGACCCATGGGGACCAACGCATGTCTCATAGCCATCCTATCAGTTCCCGTCGACGCATTGAAATCTCCCAAGACTCGAAGAGTATCTTGACTGGGGTACTGATCAACCACAGACTCCAGCGTGGCATAGATTGCTTCCTTCACGGTGAGATCACTCGCCTCGTTTGGAGCAGACACAGAGACCAGTGAAATGACACCCAAGGAGTGACGAATAATCAGTCTCATCCATGCTCATTGATCAGTGTAACCTCAGTTATAATGGAAGTCAACTTATTGGACACAGCTATAGCACAGCTATAGCGACCCCTTGGACATGGTAACCATCAGAGTAACCAGACCAGTAGTAGGTGTAACCATCCACCATGATCTCACCACTATCCGGTCTCTGAACCTCAGAGAGTGCTGCAATACCAATATTCAAATGCCTGAGCTCAGATGATAGCAGAGACAGATGATCATCCTCTCTTTTCCTCCAATCATCAAAGAATGGGGGTCCCAAAGATTTTCCCCCAATCCCATTGTCCGGTGAGCTGCCCTACAAAGGGCAGCTGCACAGGAGGTACTCCCACAGAGTGGGTTTTCAATTTTCTCTGCGTTTCTGGGTTTTGTGGAATAATGTATTTTGCGGTGTCTGGAGTGCAAATCTTGCCACCAACTTCCTGGAGAGAGGAACCCAACTGCGGGAGGATGTCCACAGACAGTTGGGCACCAGATATGGTTGGCCACTGGCTCACAAGAAGTTCCTCCACTCTTTGCCAGGTTTTGTTTTTAATCCTGCTGGGTTTCCATATTCATACACCCTCCTCACCAGGAAATCTGGTGGGGGGGATGGTTTAGTCGCCGACAGTCCGACCATGAAACATGTTAGTACAGGTTTACATGGTACCTATAGCAAGTCACAGATCTAATCTGGCCGACTTGACAATAACCTTCGGAAATAGATAGTCCCATTTGGTCTTGTGGGTCCTCGAGGCTCTTGGATCCCCTGGGTCTTTTGGGTCTTTGGGGTTTTTTTGTATCCTCTGGTTATTTGGGGTCCTCTGGATATTTTGGGTCCTCTAAGTTCTTTGGGTCTTTTAGGTCTTCGGGGTCCTCGAGGTTTTTTATGATGGTTTGGTTCCTTGGGGTCTTTAGGGTGTTTTGATTCCTGTTTTGGTCTTTTGTGTTTTGTGTCTCTTCAGGGCCTTTTGGAGTCTTTTGGGTCTTTGGGCTCTTTTTAGGATTCAGAGTCTTTTCAATCTTTGGGGTCTTTTCAATTGTTAGGGCCTTTTGTGTCTTTGGGGTCTTTAAGGGTCTTTTGGGTCTTTGGGGTATTATTGGTCTTTTGGGTCTTTTAGGGTTTTTGGTGGTCTTCGGGGTGTTTTAGATATTCAAGCCTTTTCAGTCTTTGGGGTCTTTTCAATTGTCAGGGTCTTTTGGTCCTTTGGGGTATTTTTCATCTTTTGGGTTTTTGAGGGTTTTTTTGGGGGGGGGGCGGGTCTTCGGGTAGGGTTTTTGGGGTATTTTTGGGTCTTTGGGGTCTTTCATATAGTTTGGGTCCTCTGGATCTTTTAGGTCCTTGAGGTCTTTTTGGGTTTTGGAGTAATTGGGGACTTCTGGGTCCTTGGGGTCTTTTGAGTCCTTGAGGTCATTTGGGTCTTTTGGGTCCTCAGGGTCGTTTGGGTCTTTCGAGTCCTCGGTGTACTTTGGATGAAATATTTCAGGTTACAATTGTGGGTGACGTCAGGTCAGCTGTCCAACACATGGGCAAAGAACGGACATAATACATACATACATACATTCATGATCACAGACACTTGCTCCATTATATTATGATGGATTATTATGGTAAAATCACAGGTACATCGTACAGAACTAGCGTCTCCCCTCTCCCCCCACCAGATTAAAAAAAAGTGGAGGCAATGCCCCTGCACTCACCTGGTACAACCAGGTAACCATTGGTAAGCGCGGATGACCCACAAAACATGTAAATTAGGCAATGATTTGAACAAATTTCTGAAAGCTCCATGCAGGGATGATTCCTACCTGGTTACATCTAAATGTGGTGAATACTTTTTGAGAAGAAATCAAAAGTAGCGATCCTGGAATTGTAATGACCTTTGACATTCAAATTTACCGACTTAATATGCAGTTTTTGATGGGATTTTCAAGGCATTAGGAGGCCTTGGTCCTCAGAAGTTCCACAAAGTTTAGTGAAAATAGGAATATTAGTTTTAGCATCATGGGTGATGAAGGTTGTGGTCAAGTTTGATCGAAATCGTGTGTGTAGTTTCGAAGAAGAAAATCTGAGTGTTTACAAGACTGGCTGACAGACCACCTGATGCTAGCTCCTCACCTGTGAACGTAGTTCAGGTAAGCTAAACATGGGTGTGTCCTATCTGATAAATTTATACACCATTCACGAAGGGACCAATACCATCCACATTAGCCCCTTTAAGGGGGTGGCCGCTGTCGGCCAAATTGTAGTGGAGCAACTTTTTGTCCCCAGCCATGCGTTAACTGTGGTATGGTGTTATAATGCGCACAGTCAGGTGCAAACAGACAGGTCTACAGCTGCTTAACGTCTCATTAGACCGACTGCAGCCATTGATGGCATGCCTTACCTGCGAAACCCCAGTGTGACAGTTAATAGTCGTGTCGAGATCCCAACCCAGATTAGACAGCTCAGAAGGGAGTGCTGTACCTCTGCGCGATCCCATCATCCCCGTAGTTTGTACGGACCTGGTGATTACTTTGTAATGTGGTTAAATATTGTTTTATTGAACGAAGTTTAGTAAATATCACAGATTTACATTGAAGTTAAGATGGAACCGATCCTTTGGGGGGTCCCAGTGCGTCACAGACATTTGCCACCAGTCTAAAAAATGTTCAACTTAAAACTGCTTCCAATGCTTCCAACACCACGTTGTGGCATCAAATGGACCCAAAATTCCTTTGCAGAAATGAAACCGTTGTTTTCTTTCCGCATGTGTTCAGACTCCGAGCTTAACAACCGCAGGGGGTAATGGATCAACAGACATAATGGAGCAAAGGGACAACGGTGTGACAACAACAAACAACCGCACCACAGGACACGGAGAGGAATTGCCGAGGGTTATGGACACGGGCTCGTAAAGCTCAGTGTAAATGGGAGAGACCATGAGGTGGCAGTGATGGTCGGCAAACGTAAAATCTTGTCACGAAGAGCTCAAGGCAATGGACTCGGGAATAATGTTCCATAGGTGTTGCAACAGAGGGGGGTAAAAGTGAATGGAGGTGAGAATTGAGTTCAGACGTGGGGAGGGGAAGCAACTACAAGGTTTCTATCAGACACGTGTGGACCTCCAGCACCAGGGGCTGGGCAGAGAAGTGAGATGTCACGAGGAGCAAGATCAAAATAGACTGAAAAACTGCAATGTCACCAACCTGCTTATGGTGAGTAAAAAGCAGACTCTGAGATGCAAATGACATGGAGGACATTTCTTCTAGGTCCTCAACGGTTGGCAAGACGGGAGGTAATGGCACCAGCCCACAGCGTGGCAGCCATATTCCAAGACGATGGGTGGAATCAACAGAACGTTTATTGGAGTATGTCCAGTGGTTGTTCCTGGCAATAAGTGGTTTCAGGTGGTGATGTGTGGGGGTGGGTGTTGTGAGCGGTGGTGTATCCAGACCTTGGCGTCAGGGAGGGGAGGCAAAATCCTGCAAAATGATATGTCAGCAAAGGAGGTGTACAGTGCATCACATGTTCATTTGGCCAGATGTTACCTTTATTGGTCTCAACCATGAACCACCTCGGCTGGGGCTAAAACCGTCATGGAATGTGAGTGCATTCATTAAATTCCACACTTGTGAAAGATTTATCCTGGAAAATGTTTGATCGCAAGCAATTGGTTTGTGTATTGGAACTCGAGAAGTTGAAGTGGTTGATTTATGTCTCTGTTACATCTGAAATGATGAAATTTACACGACAGTCCCTTCAGAAAGTATTCACACCCCTCGAGTTTTGTCACCTCTCGTTGTGTTGCAGCCTGAATATAAAATGGATTTAATATATATATTTTTAATTATCATCGATCAACACAAACTACCCCATAATGACAAAGTGAAAACATGTTTTTTTAGAAATTTTGACTAATTAATTAGAAATGAAAAGTTGAAATGTCTTGTGTCACTAAGTATTCAATACTTAGTCCCTCTGAGTCATTAAAATACACACTATTTGATGAAACCACGCTTTTCTGCATGAGAATAGTGATTTGGATCGAAAAAAATGTGTTAAAAATGCTTCGAATAGGCAAATACGAATGTTTTAGCATGAATAAGGTTATCAGTGTAAAATGTGTTGTTTTGCTGAGTACAAGCTAAAACACACACTATTTGATGGAAACATGCATTTCTGGATAAGAACAGTGATTTGGAACAGATAAGAGGTTAGAAAAACACGTTTGGAACAAAAAAAATGGAGTGAGAACTGAGAACAAGCTGATGTGTTCAAAACGTTTGTATTCGGCAATTTAGACCATTTTTTTTTTGCATGAATAAGGTTTCTCGTGTAAAATGTGTTGTTTGGCTTTGCACAAGCTAAAACACACACACGATTTGATGAAAAACACGTGTTTCTACATTAGAATCGTGATTTGGAACAAAAAAACAGGGTCAGAACAAGACAAAGTGTTGTTGTTGTTTCATATGCAGCCTGTGGCTGCTGGTTGCATCATTCCTGGAAGTGTAGCTGCACCACTGATGTCGTGCCACTGCTATCAGTAAGCTGGTACTCTTTACCAACCTCAGAAGGCAGGCTGAGTCAACCTACCCGGTTGTTAGGGTTAATTCAATGGAAAAAAAGAAGTTTGAACTCAAGACCCTAAAATTTTAAGCCTTAACTATTAACCAAGTTCACCCAGAATTTAGCTAATCTCATAAAATTATCGATCATTAAGGTGTTCGTGTTGTGCATGATAATGTGTCATCAAATATTGGTGGATCAGCAGAAGTATCATGCCTCGAGAAATCCCTTACTTTGGGCTCACCTGAAACTTAGTCCTGGGAGCTTATGGGGGGGGGGGGGGGGGGGGGGGGGGGGGGGGGGATGGTGCGCCGTCAGTCTGTCCGTCCACAAATACTTGCAGCTTCTTCTCTGAAACTGCATATATGATTTCGATGAAACTTTACCATAACCTTCATCACCTTTTATGTACCAAAGTTTGTTTATGGTATTAAAATAATCGGGCCCTGAGGGGGTATATGGGGGTTGCCCCCCAAAATATGTATTTGCTTTCTTCTGCAAAACGACACAATTCCGACTAAGCTTGACCAAAACCTTCATCACCCATGACGTAGCAACGTTCGTTCACGATGTTTACAAAAATCGTGGTCGAAGGGGATTTACAGGCAGGGGAGTTGCCCCCCCAAAATAGATATTTTCTCCAACATTGGTTCATTTTGATGATCCTGTCCCACGTTGACTTCCTCCTCGGTATCATTATTCGACCAGGTGAGCCCCCATTGGTATTGCCTCATGTTAGATATATGAAAGAAAATACAAGCGAGGTACCAGTCAGTGCTCCACACGGGATGCACATGATCATGAACTCGCTCCGGTCATGGTGTCCCAGTGAAAGCGAACCACGTGATCACGAACCCTCTCGAGTCAGGATTTCTCGGTGGCAGATTCTCTACAACGGAGCATCACTTGGGGGATCTGGTATCTACAGAACAGGGGTCGTTTCGCCTCATCACAAAGACCAGATAGACTTGAGAGCCAAGGAAAGTTGAGTGAAGATCCTGGTTTTCCGTTGGGGATTTGGGGGCAGGAAGGTGGATTGGGGAGGTGGAATTATTTTTTTGCCATAGGGCGCCAAACACCCTCAGTACGCCACTGCATGCAACTCACCAGCATACCAAACCAGTCCCATGGCACTGTTGGTTGGCTCAGCAAATTGTTGGTCCAGTTCTTGACAAACATACACTTTCACATGATAGGATTGCTGCTTGTGTACATATCGGTCATGAACACCCCCATCACATTGGATTTTGTCACCGGCATCCGCAGGTTCCAATTTCGGCTTTGGAGCAAACCTGTCGAACATGCTTCTGTTGAGAATATCCACATCTGCCCCATTGTCTATTTTAAAGCACAAAGAACAGTTGGTGGAGTCAACCATCACAGACCACGGATGATCTGGGTTACCACTCCCAACTCCAGAAACTTGGTGTCTTCCTCATCATGACCAGTCACGACTTCAACTGCTCTTATGCGACCACACTTTCTGTAGTTCCCCCCATCTTCCTGCAGCTGTAGCACTTTGCAATGGCAGCCGGACACATCTGACTGTCCTTATGTGCAAAACCTCCGCAGCAAGCACACCTGGATGGCTGCGAATTGCTTTTGGTCCTGGGATGAGGTTGAAAAGTTTTGTGTGATTTTTTTTCCTCCATTTGTCTGCTCACCTCCTCCACTGAGCGGTCGAGTGGTCCTCTTTTAGGCCCATCTGATCTACAAGGAGTTCTCTTCCTCTTGCCTGACGAGATCTATAACGAGATCTGAATTGCCATTTCCAGACTGACATCTGCCCTCAGTTGTAATCCCAGAGTGAGTTTGTGAGTTTCTTGTCAGCAACACGAGTTGATCCCGGATTTCCTCCATGTTGTCATGGAAACCCCAGTGCTCAGCACCAGTGTGCAGGTGTCCGACAGGTTTTTTTCCACAGATTCGTTGGCTTGCTGTCTCATTGACGGAAACCAGCCCTTTCATGAATCACGTTACGCTTGGGAATGAAGTAGGCATAAACTTTTCCCAACACCGTCCGTCCGTAAATCATTCCCCTTTTCACCAGTACGGTCACCAAGCAAAGCCTTGTGACGAAGTGTAAGGCGTTGATGTGTGATGTTGGTGGGTCATAGTTTGGTGGAGGTTGGTGATGTTGAGTAATGTAAGGAGGGAGTGGGTGAGGGATCGTTGTTGCTTTTGGCCAAACATTTAGCGACACATGCAGGACAATGCCATGAGCCATTCCAACATGTACAATCGGTGAAATTGGCCAAATCCCAGAAGACCATTGTTAAAATCTGGCAATGTGCCATTCTGCGTTAGGAAGCCTCAGTTATCAAGGAAAACTCGAAGTTACACCGGAATTGGCCCTTTGGCCCATCATGCTTCTGCCATATCACTCAAACCAGCACTCTCAAGGATTCCAGGTAGTGGTAATCCGCAGGTAATCCCAAGCAAGAAATTTTGACAAGATATCGTCAGACAATTGGCTGATCTTTTTAAATAAATTGCCCGAGACTTCGAAAGTAAAAGGTCTTAACACAAGGTAGAGATTGAACCCTGCCGAGACAGGTGAATGTCAAACATGCTTGTCATCTCCTTGCACAGGTATGAGTAGATTGCCAAGTTTTTCATGCTCTCGGGTCTAGGTAGAGGCGACCTTTGGGCCCTCTTGATACAATATGGATATCCTCACATGTGAAACGAGACATCTGTGATCACAAATCACGAAGCGATAGCCAAGGGTAAGCCTCCTTCGGCCGGGGAAGTAATACCCTCTGCGATCGCCCGTGACCTACCCTTGGCCCGTGATGCCAATGATGGCCATATTTTCTTTTGGACCGCCATATTCCCTTGACCTTCAACATTTCGGGACACAAGTGTAAATTCAGAAAATGTTTCCCCATTTCCAATACAAAAATGTCAACCCCCCCATTATTTTTATTCTCATTATTGATGAAAATTTTAATTCCTATAGTCCCAGCAGGCTCAGACATGCAGCTCGGACATTGCATTGATACACCTCGGGGTCTAAGACATTTTGAGGGATCAATTCAAAATCGAGGGCACTAACTGCAGAAACAAACCCGACCGCAGGTGTCAACCAATAGGGGGAGGTTTAAATATATATATATATATATATATATATATATATATATATATATATATATATATATATATAATTAAATATCACAACATGAAAAATAAGTTAAAATTTCAATTGGCAATTCAACATCTTACTTCATCTGCATGAGCTCATATAGTATCTCTCCCCCCCTCTCATCCCCCAACCCCACTCAACTTCCCCTGAGCGGACATGGATTGCTCCTCCAGACGTGGATTGCTCCTCCAGACATGGATTGCTCCTCCAGACATGAATTGCTCCTCCAGACGTGGCTTGCTCCTCCAGACATGGATTGCTCCTCCAGACGTGGATTGCTCCTCCAGACATGGATTGCTCCTCCTGTACGTTATCCCATCTCACTTGGACATCCTTCCTCGTCCATCCAACAAGCAGATTTAATTTTCAATGAGAATGGAGGTGAAGGCTTGGCTGGGAGGATGGCAGCCGGTACGACGGAGCTGATCATGCTTCACGACTCGCAAACACAACATTCGTCATCTTTATTCTCTGAGGACTGTTAATGAAGACCGAACGCCTGTTCAAACACCATTTCGACTCCCGCTCCTTCCCACGTTCACATCATTAGCATTCAGAGTGGCGCTCATAATACAATACTTATATAAAAGTGTAAATTGATAATTTCTTGACATTTCAACAAAAAAGAAGCGATAGACACAAAACTGAATGAAAAAAAAGGGAACATGTAAAGCTCTCTGTCAGTCATGTTTTCTCAGTCATGACAACTATCGCCGGCACCCTGAACTGGTTACAAATTCTTCCTCTAACGACTGCTGGGGAGGCAATAGCAAACCACTTAGCATAACCCTCATCAATAAACTCCTTCGGCAGCATCAACGCTCTGTAACAGAATATGTAACATCAGAATGAGCAGATGAGAAATCAAAAGAGAATGTGAATGTTCTTGACTCTGCTCCAGTGATTGTTTCATGGTGACATTATGCTTAGTTGTGGAGAAGAATCACGATGGTGCTGGATGATTCCTCCATCGACAACATCATCAGGAGAAGAGAGTTTACAGCAGCAACTTATTCATATAGTCGGAACAATTTGGAAAAGTCCAAATGGTCTTTTGTAAATGTGTAAATGTCAAATGTCTGAAAAGTTGGAAAGGTTGAAAGGTCTGAAAAGGTATAATTGGGTATCAAAGGCTGAAACGGTCGAAAGTGTCTAAAGGGTGTAATTTAAGGTCAAAATTGTCGGAATTGTCTGAAGGGGGTCTAAAAGGACTTGAAACGTCTAAAAAGTGTCTAAAGATCAAAGGGGTCTACAGGGTATTGAAAGGTCTAAAAGTATCTAAAGGGTAGAAAGGAGTCTCGGGGTTTGAGAGGATCGAAAGGGTGTAATGAGGTCTAAAGGGTTTTAGGGTTCTAAAGGGTCTTTGGGGTCTATGTAGGAAGTAATGGAGTCTACAGCGTCTTATGGGTCTTTAAAGTGTCTAATGGTTCTGTGGTGGAAAATAACTCAATTTCTACAAGTTGGATCAGCATTCAAATGGAGAATCTTTAATTTCGTACATACGGAGGAAGAACGTTCAATGATTCGATGAAACATTCGAATGGACTTCACTGAAACAGAAGCCCGAAGCAATTCCTCTTAAACACAGTTTGACATTCCAAAGAATGGGAGGGTGAGACATTTGGCAACTCAACTACAGGATTAGCTGATAAGCATTAGGCAAAATAACTCAAAACTGCAATACGTGTCCACTTTGGGTGGGAGGGAAATAATGACATAATCATGGCAAAAGTTTCAGTGTTATCATCCAGGTCATCCTGTTTCTATGCAGCGAGCAAGACCTTCCTTCAAAGTAAAATATTCCTTCCATCAATATGTAGGTCAAAAGACTCTTGGGAAAAGGGAAACATTACTGACAGCCAATTCGACGATAGTACAAAAATTATAATTTTATAATTAATAATATAATTTATGCCCTGCCCTGTTGGGTTTTATGATATAAAGCCCTGCACAAGTCATAAAGCCTTGCGCATGTCAATAAGACTCAAACACGTCATAAAGCCAAACGTACGTCATAAAGCCATGCACACGTCATAAAGCCATGCACACGTCATGAAGCCCACACACGTCATAAAGCCCCACACACATCATAAAGCCATACACACGTCATGAAACCCCACACACGTCATAAAGCCATGCACACGTCATGAAACCCCACACACGTCATAAAGCCATGCACACTCATGAAGCCCCACACACACTCATAAAGCCATGCACACATCATGAACGCCACACACGTCATAAAGCCCCACACCATCATAAAGCCATGCACACGTCATGAAGCCCCACACATGTCATAAAGCCATGCACACGTCATGAAGCCCCACACACATCATAAAGCCATGCACACGTCATGAAGCCCCACACATGTCATAAAGCCATGCACACGTCATGAAGCCCCACACACATCATAAAGCCATGCACACGTCATGAAGCCCCACACACACTCATAAAGCCATGCACACGTCATGAAGCCCCACACACGTCATAAAGCCAGCACACGTCATGAAGCCCCACACACGTCATAAGCCATGCACACGTCATGAAGCCCACACACGTCATAAAGCCATACACACGTCATGAACCCCACACACGTCATAAAGCCATGCACACGTCATGAAACCCCAACACGTCATAAAGCCATGCACACGTCATGAAGCCCACACACATCATAAAGCCATGCACACATCATGAAGCCCCACACACGTCATAAAGCCCACACACATCATAAAGCCATGCACACGTCATGAAGCCCCAACATGTCATAAAGCCATGCACACGTCATGAAGCCCACACACATCATAAAGCCATGCACACGTCATGAAGCCCCCACACATGTCATAAAGCCATGCACACGTCATGAAGCCCCACACACATCATAAAGCCATGCACACGTCATGAAGCCCACACACGTCATAAAGCCATGCACACGTCATGAAGCCCACACACGTCATAACCATGCACACGTCATGAAGCCCCACACATCATAAAGCCATGCACACGTCATGAAGCCCCACACACATCATAAAGCATGCACACGTCATGAAGCCCACACACATAAAGCCATGCACACGTCATGAAGCCCCACACACATCATAAAGCCATGCACACGTCATGAAGCCCCACACATCTATAAAGCCATGCACACGTCATGAAGCCCCACACACTCATAAAGCCATGCACACGTCATGAAGCCCCACACACGTCATAAAGCCATGCACACGTCATGAAGCCCCACACACGTCATAAAGCCATCAACACACGTCATAAAGTACCGCACATGTCATAATGGCTCGCACACGTCATAAAGCCTCGCACACGTCATAAATCATTGCACACGCCATAGAGCATTGCACACGTCATAAGGCCCTGCACACGTCATAAGGCCCTGCACACGTCATATGATGTGTGTTGGGCTTTTTTCATGCTTTCATTATTTTCTTCGTGAATGCCCATCAGACGGTGATTTAGTTAGAAATTTTTTGCATCACTCATTTAGTGCCTTTACACATTAGGAAAGGAAACTGAAACTTGGCCAGTCAGCGAGTGATAGCTCGCCTGCTCACAAATGACACCATGGGTTCTTGATCTTCCACCAGCAATGAACGCGAGCGGACGGGTCCTTACTCCTTGGTGTAATGTACCAAGTGACAGATGATGCAATGTTTGATGCACCTCCGTGCCTGCAGAGCACCAGTCTGATAGTTTACAACTTAGGAAGAAGCATTTAAAATACAATTGTGAAAAAACATGTCAGGATGGGATTCCCCCCCCCCCCAAAAAAAAACAAGGTAGGGAGCAATGATGAGGACTGACGAGGAAGGGATGACACCACAATCCTTTTATGGATTTTCATCACAACATCTTTTGACATTTTTCCATCTGAATCCCACACCAGTTAAAATGCACAATTACACCAACCCACACTACACATCTCCAACTACCTCAAGTATGGACATCTTTATACAATTGCTATGATTGCCACACACACAGTTACTTATGACAAAAAAGTCAAGAGATATCGTGATGGCAATCCGTAAAAGGATTGGGTGTCGTTCTTTCGTTGTCGTTCCTTCCTTGTCGTTCCTTCCGACTTTGTTTTGTTGTTTTTTTGGAATACCATCCCGACATATTTTTTCTTTTTTTGAGTTTTTTTTCTTTCTGACTTGTTTCTGTTGTGTTTTGTTATTTTGAGGGTCGGTTGGGTTGGTTGGTGTGGGGGGAGGTGAGGGTTATCGATGGTTGTGTAAATGAGGCCTCCTTTACAATATTGTCAAGTCTCAGGCTCCGTTAACATGGTGTGCCTCAGCACAGAGATCCTTTGTCCTCAGAAACGACCAAACGGTTTCGATCTTCCACTGCATCCAGGTATTCTACAATTTTACTCAGAAGGAGGCGCTGTATAGCTACTGCCACCCTTCACAACACTTGAATGTTTGTCGTGTTCTGATGCAGAAGAACTGGTGCTGTCCTTGCATCCTGCACAATTAAGGGGATAAATCTGTGCATGAGGGAGAGCAAGTTTCTTTGAAAGAATTCCCAGGATGAGTTGATGTTGGAGAAAGTAGCGATAGGAGACCAGTCTATAAGTTTGAGGGCTGCTTGGAGACCCTGCCAGTCGGCTTGAGTGAAATGCCAGACTCGACGGCGGTGAGGTGGTTCTCTGATAATAGCCAGAGAGATGTCCACTTTGACAAGGAAGTGGTCAGAAGAACCGATTGGAGCGGAGGAAAGCACAGCAGATATTGTCAGGGAAATTGTCAAATCAGATCCAGAAGAGATGGAGGTCCGGGTCGGGAAGTTGACCGATTGAGTCAGTCCCAATGAGTCGCAGAAAGCTTTTGCTGAAGTGCCATGACAGGTAGAGAGGTACCCACACCTAGCCAATTGGCATGATGACAACTGAAGTCACCACATATGAGGAAGAGAGAGTTTGGATGAGAAGATAGAAGTTGGTCCATGTTTTCGGATAGTGAGGTGTAGATGGAGTCATCACTGTTAGGTGGACGGTACAGTGCACATATAAACATGAGGTGGGAGTGGAGGGGAAGCCGTAGCCACAGTATTCCTGGGGTGTGAGGGAGTGAGGGCAGTGCATGGAGAATGAGGAATGAGTCTTGATGAAGAGAGCAACTCCTCCATCAGGACGAGGCTCAGGTTGTCATACCAGAGGAGGGAGTAACCAGGGAGAGATACTTGGGAGTCAGACACGTCTTGGGGGAGGAAAGTTTCTGTTCGGCAGATTATGTCTGGTTTGTCAGTGGCAACCTGTATGGAAAGATCTGAAAGGTTTGAGCGAAGGCCCCGGATATTTGAGTCCACACTGTTAATGAAGAGGGAGGGGAGGAGCTTTGGTGCAGGGGTGGGAGGGAGGGGGAGGGTCGGACAAGGACGAGGGGGGAGGTAAGGAGGGTTGTTGAAAGAGTGTGGGGGAATGCAGAATAGCTAGGGGAGGGGCCGGATGAGGAGGAGAAAAGGCTCTGTGTGCTGGGGAGAGGAGGGACAAGAGAGGGGGAAGAAGGCAGTTGAGGATTTGAGGAGGTGGAGTGAAGAAGATGGAGGTGAGAGGGCAGTGGAAGGAGGTAGCTTTTGGATGAGAGGGAGGGGGCAACTTTGAGAAGGATGAGTGAGGGAGTGAATGGTGGGAGAAATGTGAGGGGGGAGTTTTTGAGAGAGGTGAGAGGGAGGCTTGGAGGAGAAGAGTGTGATGGTTGCTTTGAGAGTGAGGGGTGAGAGGGTGAGTTGGCACTGAATTGAAAAAAAGAATGGTTTGTGGAAAGCGAACATTCATAACAACTGGGATTTTTAAGTTTTAGGTCAGAAATGCGATTATACACGTTTCTTGATTGATGTAATAAAGGTGAATTCAGAGAATAGAAGAAAGAAACGCTGTAACAGTTGGATTTTTTAGGGTTAGGGATCGTGGAAGTGTGTGGTGAATTTGGAATGGTAAACACAGTGTGAAGCTGCTGGGTCGATGAAAAGTACCAGGAAAGTGGAGAGAGACACCAGGTTACAGGTATAGAGATCGAAAGGATACAAGGAAGATTATTATTTTTTGATGTATTTTGAAGAACAGGTAAGATTCGGGAATAGAAGGTTGTAGATCGAAAGAAATCGTGAAGATAATGGCGAGAGAGGGTCAGCTCAGTAGAATAAAGATGGAGTGCCGGCAGGAGGAAGAAGAAGAGGAGGTTGAAGAAGAAAGAAGAATCGAGACTTGTGAGTGTGCAAGAGAAAGGCAGTTTGATTTTTTTTTTTGATTTAAGACAATAAATATAGATTGTTTAGTTGGGAGGGATGGGGACGTTGGGAAAGTGGGGAAGATAGAAATTGAAGGTAATGGGGAGAAATACAAATAAACACGATCGTACACCGAGGGGGACGATGGGTAGGCCTCAAGCACTTGGTAAGACAAGGTCGACGAAAACTCACAAAATAGCATGTTTTTTGAAACAAAACCGAACTAGGAACACACAGTAACATGCAGGTGAGAAATAAACAGTTAAAACGGGCAGATAACGACCGGAAACTTAACTTTGAGATCGACAGCAGAGAGCCCTGAAGGAGACCTGCCAACGCTCCAAACCCAGAACCGGAAGTCGACCAATTTTCGAACTGGAAGTCGAACCGGAAAAGTTGAATGTG
>CM068963.1:5901817-5929914 GCA_035128595.1 Eptatretus atami
TCAGTGGAGCCTCCCGGAAGGGAACAACCATTCGGGACTTGCCCAGGTAATCGCTGATTGCTCTTTTAGGAATGTGTGTCCACAGCAGACAAGATGGAAAAGGAGAAGAAGAACATTTGAGGAAATAGCTTAATAAAGTGTCAGCAAGTCTGTAAATGTTGGTGCTATTGACTTGGCCCAATGACTGTGCTCGTTCTGGCACCTGAATCTCTTGCTCGTCTAGCGCTCTGCTCCACAAGCTCCATTTCGCCTCCACTCCATGAACTCTGTTTCACCTCCGTCCTGATCCGCAAGCCTCACTCCACCGCTCCATTCTGCCTCTTGCTACCAAACCAAGCTGAATCACGTGAAAACCCGAGCTACTCGCTCCGCTTGGAATGCATGGCTTTTTATTGTTACTTGCAAGGGAAGAGACCAAAAGTGGACCAGAACGGGTCGTAGGAGTTTTCCAGCCCCCCGCCCCCATCAGTGGATGCACCATTACCTCAGCACTGGCTCCACCCATGCATGGGCAAAGCCATGAAGATGTTGCCATTTAGCTCCAGTCTCCTTCACATGATGGATTTCTGTACTTAACATGGCGTTGAGGCATTTGGCTGCACTCTCCGGGTGCAAATGTGTGCTGAACACCCAATGGGGGCCGTAATTGAACAGAGTGCTAGGGCTATGCCGACGATGTTGAATGGTGCTTAGCACACACTTGCACTTCGAGACAGACATCCAAACGTCTCGGGTCCAAGTGTCTGTAATGGTACGTTGTGCCCATTAATCCCTGTAATTCCAAAATGACAGTGGTGGGCATCCGTAGTGGTTGTGGTTGAGGTTATGATAGTGGACGCATAGTGGTGAGTTGTGGTGTGGTGGTTTGTTGTGGTTGTGTGGTTGTTGCAGTTGAGGTGGCAATGGCGAATGTATAGTGAGCTTGGGTCATGTTACAGTGGTGTGGTGGTTATAATAAAGGTGCTTTGAGGTTGTATGAATGTTGTGGTGTTGGTGGCTATTGTACATTGACGGTCGTGGTGATACGCCCATTGGATAATGGCGTGGAATTCAAATGGGAATTTGGTGCGCGCATGCAAATTAACTGCGTACATGCATGCGGGAAGATGAGATTTGTGTGTGGACAAGCAATATGGGTAAGGAATGGAAAAAAAAAGTACCTCATCCCACACAACGCATATTGACCCATAAACCCATTTCACATAAGGGAAGGGCTCTCTAAAATGAATAATAACAAAATAACTATATCAGGAACCACTATATGTTGTGCGTCGTTGCCTTGGGGAGTGACGTTTTCGCAGAACCATCACAATATGATAAAAATCCACCCCAAATCAAATCCATCTGCAATTACGATTACATCAAATATTTGGAATCAATTTATTATATCAAATCAACATAACATCAATAAAACATTACTTGTCAGTTTCGATTATCTAATATATTGAATCAGTTAATTTTATCAAATCAATTTAATACATCATAAAACATCACTTGTCAGTTTCTATTATGTCTCATACACTGAATCAGTTTATTATATGAAATCATTTTTAATATATATATATATAACATCACTTTTCAGTTTCTATTATGTCTAATATACTGAATCACTTATTAATCAAATCAATTTATATAGATAAAACATCAGCTTGTCAGTTTCTATTATGTCGAAAACTGAACCAGTTTATTATATCAAATCAATTTAATATGGATAAAACATCACTTATCAGTTTCTATTATGTCTCGTATACTGAATCAGTTTATTGTATCAAATCAATTTAATATAGATAAAACATCACTTGTCAGTTTCTATTATGTCTAATATTACTGAATCAGTTTATTACATAAAATCAATTTAATATGGATAAAATCATTATCAATTTCTATTATGTGTCATATACTGAATCAGTTTATTGTATCAAATCATTTTTAAAAAGATAAAACTCACTTTCAGTTTCTATTATGGTCATATACTGAATCAGTATTGTATCAAATCATTAAAAAAGATAAAACATCACTTGTCAGTTTCTATTATGTTAATTTACTGAATCAGTTTATTATATCAAATCAATTTATATGATAAAACATAACTTGTCAGTTTCTATTATGTCTAATATACTGAATCAGTTATTGTATCAAATCATTTTTTAAAAGATAAAACATCACTTGTCAGTTTCTATTATGTCTAATTTACTGAATCAGTTTATTATATCAAATCAATTTAATATAGATAAAACATCACTTGTCAGCTTCTATTATGTTCATATAATGAATCAGTTTATTGTATCAAAGCATTTAAAAAAATAAAAACATCACTTGTCAGTTTCTATTATGTCTCTAACTGAATCATTTTATATATAATCAATTAATATAGATAAAACATCACTTTCAGTTTCTATTATGTCTAATTTACTGAATCAGTTTATTATATCAAATCAATTTAATATGATAAAACATCAACTTTCAGTTTCTATTATGTCTAATATACTGAATCAGTTTATTATATCAAATCAATTTAATATAGATAAACATCACATCAGTTTCTATTATGTTCATATACTTAATCAGTTTATTGTATCAATCATTTTAAAAAAAGATAAAACATCACTTGTCAGTTTCTATATATATCTAATATACTGAATCAGTTTATTATATCAAATCAATTTAATATGGATAAAACATCACTTATCAGTTCTATTATGTCTAATATACTGATCAGTTTATTGTATCAAATCATTTAAAAAAAGATAAAACATCACTTGTCAGTTTCTAATATGTCTAATATACTTAATCAGTTTTATTATATCAAATCAATTTAATATGGATAAAACATCACTTATCAGTTTCTATTATGTCTAATATACTGCATCAGTTTATTGTATCAATTCATTTAAAAAAAGTAAAACATCACTTGTCAGTTTCTTAATATGTCTAATATACTTCATCGTTTATTGTATCAAATCAATTAATATAGATAAAACATCACTTTTCATTTCTATATGTCTAACAACTGAATCAGTTTATTACATCAAATCAATTTAATATGGATAAAACATCACTTATCAGTTCTATTATGTGTCATATACTGAATCAGTTTATTGTATCAAATCAATTTAAAAAAGATAAAACATTACTTGTCAGTTTCTATTATGTCTAAATTTACTGAATCAGTTTATTATTTCAAATCATTTAATGAATAAAACATCACTTGTCAGTTTCTATTATGTCTAATATACTGAATCAGTTATTTATATCAATCAATTTAATATAGATAAAACATCACTTGTCAGTTTTTCTTCTTATGTCTCATATCGCATCATTTTATTGCTTTTTTTTTCTATCAAATCATTTTTAAAAAGATAAAACATCACTTGTCAGTTTCTATTATGTCTAATATACTTAATCAGTTTATTATATCAAATCAATTTAATATAGATAAAATATCACTTGTCAGTTTCTATTATGTCTAATTTACTGAATCAGTTTATTATATCAAATCAATTTAATATGGATAAAACATCACTTGTCGGTTTCTATTATGTCTAATATATTGAATCAGTTTATTATATCAAATCAATTTAATATAGATAAAACATCACTTGTCAGTTTTTTTATGTCTAATTTACTGAATCAGTTTATTTTATTTTATCAATTGAATATAGATGAAACATCACTTGTCAGTTTCTATTATGTTTAATTTACTGAATCAGTTTATTGTATCAAATCAATTTAATATCGATAAAACATCACATCAGTTTCTATTATGTCGAATATACTGAATCGGTTTATTATATCAAATCAATTTAATACAGATAAAACATCACCTGTCAGTTTCCTGAAATCCAGTGGGTTCTCATGACCTGCTAGTTTTAAAACTCTGTCAATCCCTTTTCACCAGTGTGACCACTCCTTGGCTTTTTCACAAGATCTTGGCTATTCGTTGTTCACCTCGGCGTCTTGGTTTTCTATAGATTTTCTTGGCGTATATGTTTTCTATTATCATCGCTTTTCCGAAACCTTGTGAATTCTTGGCTTTTTTCATTGGCTCACCTTGGCATTCATGAAAATGAGGAGTGGTCACACTGCTTTTCACTAATGTTCAAACACTATCATATGTAGACTTTTCTGTGGAGCCTACAAATGACCATTTGTGTAAAACGTATTTCATGCATCTTTTTGTTTCACTTTCATGGAATTATTAAGTACAAGCTATTCCAGGTTCTTTATTCTGTCAAATCCAGTTTCATCGCTCACTTTTCCACAAATGTATTTAAATGTTTCTTGGAGACGCTATACTTTATCGCTCATGCAGGAGGTATTCTTCTCGAGGTCCGTGCATGTGATTTCCAAAGCTGGCTAGCAAATCTCACACATCATTGATAAAGTCCACACTTTGACCTGCTATATTCAGTCCACACTTTGAGCTGCATTCATAAGATGTGAGGTTCTGACCTCCTGCAGATTAGCTTTACAAAGAATGTTGATTGTAATAAATGTTTTCATTTTTTGTCATTGCCAAAGCTAAAAAGCCATCTGTCAAAGAGCAACAGAAAAATACAAGGAATGTGCAAATACAAATGTCCAAAGTTTGCTAAAGACAGGTTTGAAAACTCTGTCAAGGGCAATTGCGGCTCTGAAAATAGTCATTATCTGTGCTGCATCCCAAGGTAAAATATTAGAGACATTGAAAGGACTTGAGCGTTGCCAAGAGTATGTGTGGGAAGAGCTCAAGGCTGCAAGCCTTTTCATGATGCACTTTCTTTACGCAATATAAAGCTGTTCCAAGGCATTATGTCAGACAATGGGCAAGATGAATTGAAAAGCATCTCTGAGCTGTTGTCGAAAACGTTCTTAAAGCAACAGTCTCTTGTATCTTTAGTGGCTAAATACAATGGCAGGAATATTGATGGAACACAGCTTCTTATTATTGAAATCACATGAGGTATGACAAATATTAATCATTGCAATCTAAAAATCCAAACTGAAGAATTCACGTCAATCGAAATTGATTGTATTTTCTATCTTAATTGCATATTTACCTCTGCCAGCGAAGATGAAGGAGGTTATGTTTTCACCCATTTCTGTCTGTTTGTCTCTTTGTGTACAGGATATCTCAAAAAATTGCGCACGGATCTGGATGAAATTTTGTGGACAGGTTGGGTGTGTGACCAGGACGAACGGATTAGATTTTGGTGAAGATCCGGATCCGATTTCTATAATTTTAAAAAGTGATTCTTCACCATTGAGAGAAAGGGCAAAACTAACATATAGCACAATATCTCCAAAAAGTTGTGGATGGATTCGAACAAAACTTGGTAGACAGGTTGACTGTCTGACAAGGAAGGATTGATTCAATTTTGGTGAAGATCTGGATCCGGAACCGAGCATTTTTATAGTGATTCTTCACCATTGAGAGGTCGGGCTAAACTAATATATAGGACAATATCTCAAAAGGTTGTGGACGGATTGGGATGAAATTTGGCGGACAGGTTGGGTGTGTGACAAGGACGAATTGATTCGATTTTGGTGAAGATCTGGATCTGGATACGTGAATTATTTAATTGTTAAAGTGATTCTTCACCATTGAAAGAAAGGGCCAACAACGATATAGAACTGTATAGCATGATATTTTAAATATTTCCATTGGTGGTAGGTAGACATCTATTTGTTTGTTGGTATATATTTTTTTATACAATGATATGCGAGGACTTTAGAAACAGGAGCCGGCCACATGGCTCATCATGCCTGCACTTTTCATTTTTTTTATTGTACTTTTCACTTCCCACTCTCATCCCAGAGGAGGTCCATTTTTCTTATATTTGTTCGTTTCTTTGTTTATTCTATTTTCTGCATAATCCTTATACATGTTTCAAAGCTAATAATACAACAGTTAAAGCACAGTGCTTGGAAGAGTAACCGTCATCAGCAACGACAAGGGTCAAATGACCGAATAGTCATTTTATTGAGTCGTTGCCATCAATGGAACCATCACCTCTCCTCTCCCAGTGGTGGCCAAGGTGACCAGAAGCAATTTTGTTGCTTAACTACATTAATGACCTCGATTCCCCACTCTTACTTTTTCAGATGACGCAACATTGTCTGACAAACCCCCATCCCACTGAAGTCTCTCTTGGAGATTGAGGCATCCAAAGCCAGTTTCAGACTAGCCATCCTCTGTGATAAAAAAAACAAAATTCAGAACTACTCGGCCTACAAGGCCTTTGTCTATAGCTCTATGTAGTATTGCTCTCTCATATGGGCTGAGGAAGTAGCATAATAATTCTCTCTCCTGGATGCAGCAGAATCTAAAGCTTTCAACACCAGTGGCATCTCCTGCAATGAGGCTGAAACACAAGGACTGTTGCTCTCACATTGCCAACAAGTTGGTGGCATCTTTTTTTCCCCCCCACATATCCTCCAGTCTGGCTGGACAGGATCTCTCAGCCCTATGACCCTCCCTAGCTACTCTAGGGTACGCACAGACTTCCACTCACCCCTCCTGGTTAAATTCGAATGACCCAAGCTGTCTGCACACCTCAACTCCTTTGGTCCTCACTTCTCTTGTCTATGGAACCATCTTTCAGAGGCCGTTCTTTCCCACTTTTCCCTAAGGGCTTCAAGCAGGCAGTGCATGCTATCACCCATTCTATTGTAGAACATCACTATTGTAGAACGAAAATAATCCTTCTTAAGCCACAAGCAATGCCTGTAATTCATACTGATTGTTTCACAGGGTAGCACGGAGGTAGCACAATTACCTTTGAGCTGTCTATCCTGGATCTTGTTCTTGGCCCAGTTATAAACTGCCGGATTGGTGCTTCACCTGCAGGACACTTATCATTTGAGCACCTCATCCTCGGAAGTTGGTGGCATGATATGCGAGGATGGTGGATCCGTCCGCAACTTTAACTAGCTTTAGTTAAAGCTGTGTGTGTCCTGCCTGCCAGGATTAATTGCTAGGCGTTGAAAATCTCACGATGTCTTTCACAAAGAGGAGGTAACCTACCCACTCAGGAGCACAGTGGATAAATTCCAAAATGATTGACCCAACCCCGTCCTCGCATCAGCAGCACAGCTTTCTCATCAAAACACACTGAATGAATGAATACAATAATTGCAGTTCCAATCGATATTAAAATGTCATCAAAACGAAAGAAATAGTTTTGTTATCAGGGCATTGTATAATTAATCGATCAGATGCAAAGAACTCATCAGTGCTCTTGATACGTTTGGCTACGACTGTGATTGTCATTCCACATTTAGCAGATAAACGTTCGCAATGCACCGAACGTGGGCCGAGCATGCACTACAGCCTAAATGATGGGAGCACATCACAATGTGATTTTGATTTCTCCAGGATGGCTGGATATAAAGGGTGTCCACAAATTTGTTGTTTTGGGGACACATCGATGATATCACCGTGCATGTGAAACACCAGGGTGACAGTTTACAGCTGGGCCAAGATTCGAACCCAGGTGAGACAGCTCAGAGGTGAGTGTGCACACCTTCAACCTACCCAACAAGCCAAATGATATATAGACCAATCTTCATTTGGAAACACCTTTGTCGTGTCAAGCACATCACAAAATAATGCATTTATAATTATTATTATTTTTTTTTTTACTGTTAAATCCCCAATTTTTATTTCAAACTTGAATGAAACTGTGATAATCGTTCATCAAACGTGAGACAGTCGTCCAAAAGTCCTCACTTTCGTGCAGTCACAGCCCTTTTGGCCCGGATAAATGAAGTCACCTGACTGCCAACATGTGACTCTTGCTGACTCAACAGAGAAGCGATGCTTTAAACCTTAAGCATAGAGCTTGGGCCGTTTTTCAACCCATCTCAGTGTCTGGCACATTGCTACTCTGCAAAGGCACTTTCCACGGGAATTTGTGGAACCCATCACTCCAGCCTGTCAAACTGCATTTATCTGATGCTGATGTAATTCCCAACTGCTACAGCTTCTGTTTGGTAGATGGAGAACAAAGAATTCAGCCAGGATAATGACCCAAAGACCTATTGTCTTTTATAAAGGAAACATTATTTGAAATGGGATCATCAAAGAAATACTTTATATGTTCAGGAAACGTATCGTATAAGCATTGGGGATGGAGGGATGGAGGGATATTGGTGGGACTGGTTAATAGTTTATGTATTATTGTACAGATGTATTTTTTTTTGCATACAAAGTTGAGACTCGTGGAGGAGCGAGAACATAAAACAGATTAGGGCATAACAGAACAAAAGGAAGAGAAATAGAGGGGGAAGCACACCAACAACAGGGTTGAGGGATAAAATAGAAGGTTTGACAAATGACGGATGTGGGGAAGAACAAGTGGTAGGGGCCGAGGATGCACGGGGTGGGGAAGATGGATGTAGAAGCAAACTCTCAGGAAGGAAAACTGGTAATTTGGAAAGAGGTGGGTTTGAGGAGGGGTGATCTGAGATGGTGGTGAATCGTTGCCTTGAAGATCTGGAGAGAAGGATGAGATTGAAGAGAATGTGGAAGTTGGTTCCACAGGTGGGAGTAAAATCCATGAATGAGTGGAGTTGAGCGGTCATCCTGGATTTAGGTAGTGTTGTGAAATTTTCTGATTTGTTCTATTAACCGACCTGGTGTAAATGCTGTTACTCAATTTGTAAGAAACAATTAATTCACTGTCCACAACGAAAAGTACATTTGATCTGAGAACATTTATTTCGTGGTACCACGGAGTCCAAAGCACTGAGATGTAAACATCCCAATGATTTGCACGAAGCTAAGTTTACATTTTCTGACATTTATATGCTTTCGTGGGAGTGGAGAGGGCTGGGAGAACAAAGGGAGAGAGAGAACATGGTGACTTTGAGCTGGCCTTGGTGAGAATCAGACAAAATACTAAAAAGGAGACAACCAAAAGGAGTACAGGATAAGACCGTAGGTTATAGGTCTTTCAAAGAAATGAATATAAGGAATTGTGTATATAAAAGGCAGTGAGTACATCGGTCTGATAAGCATTAGGAAAAATAACTCAAACTGCAATACGTGTCCACTGGGTGAAAGAGAATGACATATTCATGGCAAAAGTTGCAGTGCCATCAACCAGGCCACCCTGTCTCATAGTAAGGACATTCCCCCCATCAACACCCAGACAAAAGGGAAACACAATTGACAGCCAATTCGACTATAGCATAAATATTAAATTTATAAAGCACCAGCAACAATTATAATTGAGAGTACATGAATATAATTTTTTTTTCTTCACAGTAGTTTCACCAGAAGGGGTTGAAGGTGGACCGGTGTGCCCTCCAGATACCTGGGGGAGGGGGTGGGAAGGACAAAGTACGAAAGAGCAGAGCATGCAAGACAAAAATGGAGGCGGTAGAAGACAGAGAGACCACCGAGCTGTCTGCAATGACGAAGTGAGAGACCCATAGACTCAGCTTCATCGCGGGAGATTACAATGATATTGACGGCTTCAGTTTCCTTTGCGCTAAGCGGAGCAAGGTGTGAGGCAGGGCAGCTAATTCAGAGGGGAGATTGTGTGTGTGTGTGGGAGGGGGGGGGTCTCGTCAAAAAAGGAATGTACTGTTGGTGTTCATTCCAAACTCACCCTATAACCCCCTTCACCACCTCTCTCAAACACACACACACACACACACACACACACACACACACACACACACACATACCCACACAGACACACACAGTGCCAGCCCAACCCTTGGGAAAGGAATCATCATTGGGAATCATTAAATTCCCTTTTTTCAAGGAATCATTACCCATTGCTACAAACAAGGTTACACACACACACACACACACACACACACACACACACACACACACACACACACACACACACACACACACACACAACGCATTTAAAGGCCATTTTCCCTGCTAAAGCGGGGGTTAGCCTTGCGGGCCCCATGACAATCTTCTCCACTTTACCCTATTTTCTCCATCTCTCCTCTTTAATCTCCTTGCCCACATTTCTTCTTCCAACACCTTTATCCAAGTTTTTCTCGGTCTTCCCCTTCCTCTACTTCCTACCACACTCATTTCCAACACTCCTCTCACCCAGTCACTTTCATCCTTCCTCAACACATGACCCAACCATCTCAACCTGTTTCTCTTCACAACATCCATCCAGACTCTATTCCCATCATCTTCCGCAGGTCATCATTTGTCTTCTCTCTCCTCAACGATACTCTCACATCCACCGAACCATTCGCATTTCCACCCTTTCCAGCCTTTGTTGCTGCTCTATGTTCAGTACCCACATCTCACTCCCATAAATCATCGTACTCCTCACACATGTAGCATACACCTTTCCCTTCAGCTTCAACGACACTCCCCTCTTCGTCAGCATGCCACTCAGTTCCCGAAACTTCTTCCATGCACATCTCACTCCAGCAACCGTCGAAGAGTCTGATCCACCTTCTCCATTCAGCATGTCTCCAAGATAGCAAAATGTTTTCACACCTTCCAGCTTCACACCATCTCCAAGATCCAACTCAACAATTCCTTCATCTGCAGCTCCCTCTATGAGCCTTACACTTGAATGTAGCTGCCACACTGGTTAATGACCCTCTCGCACCTCTACATTTTCGATGAACCCATTCAGCACACATTGTACACTGAATGGAGTTCACTCCACACCTTCCTGCCACACACCACACGGCCACTTCCCAGTCCTTTCCACCTCACCACATGCTTTACCACTTGCCATCACCTTCGTCTTTCCGATATTCACCTTCAAACTTTTGCCTCCATACATTCCTTCCACTTGTTCATCTTCTCCTTAGTCCATCTATACTCTCTGCAATCAACACCAGATCATCTGCATACAGCAGCTCCCATGGTTTATCCTCCGAACCAGCACCTCCATCACAACTACAAATAGAAGTGGACTTAGTACCGACCCCTGGTGCACTCCCACCCTCACCTCAAACTCACCACTGTTCCCTCCTTCGTCCTTACAGCTGTGGCACTCTCTCTCGTGCATTGCCATCACTACTCTGATCAACCATTCCTCCACTCCTAACTTCCTCAATGCCCATGTCATTACTTCGCGTGGAACCCGATCAAATGCTTTCTCCAGATCAACAAACCCAAAAAACAACTTCTTCCTCTTCTCCATGTACTTCTCCTGCAACTGCCTCCAATAAAAATCACATCTGTCGTTCCTCTTCCGGCATAAATCCAAACTGCATTTCGTCAATCTTTACCTTCTTCCTTATCCTCTTCTCCAACACCCTTTCCAATACCTTCATTCCATGCTCCAATAACTTTATTGCTCAATGGGGGCCACAGTCCAGAGGGTCACCTTTCCCCTTGTACAGAGGACGAGGGTACTCAGTTCCCAATCCACTGGAATGCGACCTTCTTTCACCACCAGATTACAGATCTCTGTCATTGTCTTCACACCCCAACTTCCCGCTGCCTTCAACATATCTCCCACAACTCCCGTCGGCCCTCCTGCTTTTCTACTCTTTATTGCTCTTTATAGTTCCTCGACTTCCTTCTCAGTTATCTTCTCTGCTGGTCCTAAAACTGGGTTCTCTCGATGTTGCGATCCATTCATTTCTACATTCAACAGCCTTTCAATATATCTCTTCCATCTTCCTTTAATTCCATCTGAGTCCACAACGATTTGTCCCACTTCATCCTTCAAGCAACTCACCCCCGTCACATCAAACCTCTCTCTCGCTATCTGCTTTGCAATCCTGAATACCGCTCTCTGACCCTCCTCCGAATCCAAGCGTTCTCCAACATTTTCCTATGGGCCTCCTGCGCCTTTGCTACCTCTTTCTTTGCAGCCTTCTTGGCTACCTTATAACTTTCATGTGCTGCCTCTTCTCCCACCGTATCCTTCGTCTTTTGCCATTCCTTGAACTTCTTCCTCTTCTCTTCAATCGTCTTTCTAACTTCATCACCCCACCACCATGTTTCCGAGTGCCTCGGTGGTCCTTTTGTCCATCCACATACCTCACCAACGGCTCCCAATAGACTATCTTTCATTGACATCCAACCACTTTCAAGCTCAACCACATCATCTTCAACCATACTCAGGCTCTCTCTTAATGCTCCTTCACTGTCGCCTCTTTCAACCTCCACACCTTCATCCTCGGTTGGTACTTCACCCGCTGAATTCTCCGCGCACCTTTCACCCTTATTCACAGACAACCAGGTGGTGCTTGAAACAGTCTCCTCCCCTGGGATCGCCTTTGTGTCCCGGAGGTTTCCCCTATTCTCGCCGACGCACCATCAGGTAGTCAATGGTTGTCGTCGACCCACCTGACGTGTATGTAATAAGCTTATTATCCGCTTTCTGGAATTGAGTATTACAAATCAACAAATCAGCTCCATCAGCAAACTCCAAGATCCTTTCACCTTCTCCATTTCTCACACCATATCCATAACCCCATGGACTCCCTCAAAACCGTCTGTACTCCTTCCCACATGTCCATTCAAGTCTCCTCCAACCACAACAACTTCCTCATCTTTCACATTCTCCTCAACTTCTCCATCGCACACCAGAACATGTTCTTCTCTTCATCGCTTCAACCGACCTGCGGGGAATATCCCGAGATGACGTTCACCAATAGCTTTCCTATCACGATTCTCACCATCATCACACCTTTCACTCACTCTAGTCACACTCGCTACACTGTCTACAGACTCCTCAGAAAACATGACACCAACACCATGCACGCCTTCCGGGCACCCTTGCCACATAAACTATTACTTCTGTCCCTGCCTACCCTTCACCATTCTCACACCACTTCCTTTCCATCGTGTCTCCTGCACACAACATATGTCCACTCTTCTTCTGACAATGTTTCAACCACTTCTCCAGATCTCCCTGTCATTGTCCCTACATTCCATGTACCAAACCTCAGAAACCGATCTCCACGTGGGGCATCAGACGATTGGTCATCATAAATGGAAAAATTTCCTCCCCTGCTTCGATCGGGTTCCCCACCTTGAGTTTTTACGAGAGGGGGTGAGGATCCCCACGGGTACTTCGGCTGTACCCTGCCCATCAGTTGTACTCATCATGGTTTCCTTTTGAGGCGATGTTTTTATGGCGGATGCCCTTCCTGATGCCAACCCTTTTAGTCGCCTCTTACGACACCACAGGGATACGGTGTACCTATTCTAACCGGGGTACACACCGGGAGACAAAACAAGGTTAGCTGTTTGATATTGCGTGAAAGCTGGAATTGCTATTATAACTGCAATATCTTACTTCCCCCTGCAAAAATCCTCATAAAACTGTGTAATGGATTCCTAAATATGGCGACAGGCACCCCATATTGGTCAGGATGCTTGCAGCAAATGCTGGTGTCACACAAGGGTTCATGGTCACCATTCAAGTGAAGAGATACCATTTGGCATATATATTTATAAATAAACATTGCTGTTTTATCCCTGTACCTGCCTTTCCCCACTGTTCTCCTCCCTTTCCCCCTAACTGATGACTTTAAGTCGATAAACTGGTAGAATGAATACATGTGTTATTGTCAGTGTGCAAGTTATGATGGGCCAAGCTGCCTCCTCCTGTGTCATCATTTCTTGCGTTTCCTTGTAAGGTACATTCTAAAAACCTAAAGATCAGAATGTTCCTTGGTCAATGATGCCTCAATGGATAGATCACATCTTGTTTTTTTTTGATGACCTTCGCAATCACAATTTAACTGTTGCTAAAATCCCGAAGCAACCAAATATAACACAGCCACACATTATATAACACTGTCCCTCAATGCCGAGCATGATGTTTGCGTCTCAAAATAAAGCGGTGTCAAGTCCGATGTTTACATATCCGTGAGTAAAGTCCGATTCTGCTGGATATACGTCTGAAAGCATAACAACGCCGATACTTGCTTAGGCACCTGAAATAATTTAACGTTGATAAAACGATTACGAGGCTGTTTAATGGTTCAGTAATTGAGAGTGTTATCTTGTACGGGTGCTGTGTCTGGTATAGTGTTGTTGCACTGGTTGGAGCAACCAGACTTGAAAAGGCCAACTAAAAAAAACAGTGATTTGGTAAAAATGCAGAGAAAAAAAAAACAGGCTGGAAAGATCCTCGGAGGAAAAATAGACAAAGGTGAAATTAATTTCTCATGAACGAGTTTTTACAAAATTCATTATTGAAAATAGCATCAATTTATGTCTACATTTTTTTTGTATACATAGTCGAGGCTCATGGAATACCTAGTACTAGTACACTGAACAGATCAGGACCCAACAGAACAAAAGGAACAGCAGGGAGAGGGGGGAAATAGCAACAGCAGAGTTGAAGGCAAAGACAGAGGGAGGAGGAGAAACAATGGGTTTGGGGAGGAATGGGGGCAGGAGAGGATGCATGGGGTGGACAAAATGGATACAGAAGGAAACTCTCAGGAGGGAAAACTGGAAATTTGTAAGGAGGGATTGCAGTGGCTTTAATGAAGGGATAAAAGATCATGGTTTTGGATGGGGGACGATCTGAGATGGTGGTGAACAGGTGTCTTGAAGACCTGGAAGGAAGAATGAGATTGAAGAGGATGTGGATGTTGATTCCACAGGTAGGGAAAAAGAGGAACAATTGAGTGGAGGTGAGCAGTGATCCTGGATTTAGGTAATTTCATCAGATTGGGGTTGATGGTGGACCATGTGCACCCTGCAGAAGCCTGGGGGGTTGGGGGTGACAAAGCATGGAAAAGGAGAGGGTGCAAGACCAGAAAGGAGGTGGTAGAAGACATGAGACCACCGACCTGTCTGCGTTAGTGAAGTGATTGGCCCAGAGACTCAGCTTCATTGTGGGAGGTTCCAATAATTTTGAAAGCCTTGGTTTCTGCAGCTTCAAGCTGAGCAAGATGTGAGATATGAGAGCCAGCTAGAAGAGGAGAGAAGTACTCCATCAAGCTGCAGATGAAGGCCTTGTCCATGGATAAGAGTTCAGGTGTGCCAAGGTAGGACTTTGTACAATGGAGGATGCCCAGTTGGTGGCTGGCTTTGAAGGCCAACTTTGAAATGTGGTTCGCCCAAGAAAGATCTTGGCTGATAGTGAGACCCAAGAGTTTGAATGATTGAACTTCCTCAAGAGGATTATTAAGAAAGTGTAGGGAGGGTTTGCCAAATGGTTCTTTTGCAGAGAGATTGTGAGAATGTGAGATATGTCAGGCTTGAAAGACATATTCCAAGTGTTTGACCAGCTTGTGATTTTGTCAAAGTGTGAAGAGTGTGAAGAGGTTGCTGCCTGTCTGTCTGAAGGAAGGAAGATGGATGTCGTGGCAGAGGGTGGAGTAATCAGCACATAAAGAGGATTTTCCAGAGCCAATAGTGGCTGGTAACGAATTATAATAATAATTATATAATCTATTATATATATATAATATATATTGTAAATGTGAAAAACAAAGACCCACTCACATCTCTCACCTGTGAATGGAGGGAATAACCAATTAGCTCTCACCTAATCAATTAAACCCAGGTGGCTTGGATTATATAAATAAATCAACTCCTCCCATGCCCTTCGAGGAAAGAAGCTGCATAAAGCACATGAAAGGCTATTCATGGCTGCTTCATGCAGCTTCTTCGGCTAGAAGAGCCTTGCAGAAGTTGATTATATATATATATTATATGTATATATATTATATGTATATTATATATTTATATATTTATTATATATATATATATATATATATATATATATTTACAGTATACGCTGCAGCTCTGTAAAAATGCATGCCTCTGAGGCAATGGCACACAACATACAGCAATCACAGGGCAGTTATTTCAATAGTACATGTTTTAGCTGGTCCCTTCCATATGTCTAGTGGGTAAAAGGGGAAAGATGCGTTGCGCGGGACTCTTGTCGTTTGGTCTTTTATATCTCTAATATCCTCTCTTTAACCTTTTCCTTTTCACTACACAAACGGTGCAAGCAAGCACGCACGCCACGCAAATAAGAATGAGCACATGCTACTTGCATTTCCAGCCTGTTCGCGCTGCGGGCGCATCCGGCCAAAAGTGCACCGGAACATTGTTTTATTGGAGTTGGCGCACTCATTCCCCCATTCAGATGTGCGTGCCAATTCCCAACTGCCACCTCACCTCAGACTTCACTCCACTCACCAAACCTCACCATGTTCACCACAACCACCTCATACTACTGGGAAAAATACCCCAACAACAACCAATGTAAAACCCCACCTTTCATACACCATTTCACTACGAATGTCATGTGGCACATGGTCCTGACCATGGACGCTGCATTGCCACCACTTCTCACTAAGAATGTAACAACAAGAGCGCCCTGCTCTATAAACTCTGCAACTCCCCCCTGGTCTTCAAATCTGCGCCGTAACATCAAGGGACCCGGAGGATATGCAAATCGAGCTGTTTCAGGGCATAACGTGAGGCATGAACATGTACTGCAGCTTGTAAAGGGACCTATGGGTAGCACGAGGATTTCGCTACAATTTAATGTTAGAATGAAGAACAGTGCACGTTCAGAGCCGGAGCATGCGCCCAAAGACCGTGGCCCCAAGTAAAGCCCGGACCTTCAAAACCGTGCCAAGGTCGGCGAGTAACTGAGCCAGTTTCCGTCTCCGTGGCCTTGTGGGGCGTGGTTATGGCCGCTGCAGCCTAATCGGAGAAAGCGATTTTGCCTGCAGCTCATCGAGGTCCAGTCCTTGGCCCTTCCCTTCGTCTGGGCTCATGAAAAGGGCAGAGTGGAGCCAGTTCACTCTCTCCTTCACCCTTCTTTGCTCTCCGCTATTCTGCTCTTTGGGGTGAGTCGCTCTTTCAGTCAGCCTGCTTGTGGGTCAATCCGTCAGCCTGCTTGCCTGCATGAGTCCATCCTGTTAGCCAAGCTCACTGTCACTGCTGCTGCTCGCTTTCGTGTTCAGGGCTCTCGGTGCTGCTGTTGAGGGAACGCGGAGCCAGACGGGATCAGCAAGCAGGCAGGCAGCGAGCTGGTCGGTGAGGAGCAAAAGGTGCTGCGAGTCCCCATAACCAAGCGGAGAGGGAGGATTGCATACTCCTGCTGCAAGGTGGGTCTGCTCCTTGGAGCGATCCCCAATAGGTCCAAACATTTACACAAGTAGGATTGGGCCTTTCTTCTTACACATCTTTTTCTATCATCTTTCTTTCTCTCTACCTCATCTACTGTGGATGCATAAAAGAGCATTAATGCGGGCGAAGCCCGATTGTTCTTTTATGGGCCGAACCGAAGAAGCGAACGTACTGACTCGCATTCACATTTTCCTCTTGTACGACGCTGCACCCCCACGTTGCACAACACCACACCTCCCACTCCCACATCTAAGAATATTAGTATTCCTCCCACCAACCTCTCCCTAAGCATTCTGGGTTGCATCGGTCTGCTGACTGTGCCAGGTGGTGTGTGTGTGTGATGGCACCTGTCCTAGCATAAATGAAGATTATAGAAGATATACGGGATAATTCCTGTGGTGCTGCTCTGCTTTTGTGAGATGGCTTGTCTTTTGCTGCACCCCACGGTTTCTTAGACGAAGGAACCGAAATGTCAGCGTGGTCAAGTTATTGGCCGCCCGGCGGTCAATTAGTGACCCGCCACAACATGTGAAGTTATTTGTGTGGTGACGGCCTGCCGATTCCGGTGAGTCTGGCGAGTAACTCGAGCGCATCCCTCATGGTTCTCCCAACAACACCAGCACCACACAATACATATATATAATTTATATATATAATATATATATATATATATATATATATTAGTCCTGGGCCGATTATAAAATTTGACTATAACCGATTACCGATTTGAAAAACAAAAATATTAATGATAATAAAAAAAAAAACAAATAAATAATAATAATAAACAAATAAATAAATAAATTTGCCTGATATCGATACCGGTGCCGATTATTAAATGATATATAATGACGTCCTTGTGCAAGGTGCACACATGAAGTGTATACCTTGCCGGATCGGTGGCTGTGAATCGATACATTTTAAATCCCTTCACTCATCGATTGGTACATCAAACGGCACAGCATCCTGTCTAATTTAAATGTATGATGAGCTTCTTTGTTCTCATTTGATAAGTTATAGACGGATATAAAATGAAGGGTTATATACTTTTATGGTCGTGTGAAAAGCAGTTTTTATACAAAATATAGTACAGGGAATCCCTGAGTAACAAAAGGACTCCGTTCCGAACAATTATTCGTCCAGTGAGTAAATTGTTCAGCCAATGACTCAGTGTTATAAATGGTGGTATCAGTGCACGAGTGGTGGCTACTCACCCGGTGATTTAACAAGGACAGGAAATGCAACGTTTTTGAGTTTTAATATATTAAAATCTGGTCTTATAAATTTTCGTCGCAAATTAACTTTGAGAGCTCAAAGCAGTGAGGTCACAAACAAAAAGAACATTTTGGTTTTATTTATAGAGATGGACAACATATTTTACTGTTGCAGCCTCTACTTCCTCTTCCCAAGAGAGGTGGCACCACTTTTTTTCTTTCTTCCATCGACCAGTTTACAGTGAGATCTCTCGACAAAGACATGGCTAATAGAGAAATGCTCAATCAGAACCTCATTCAAGGTTACTGGAAAGCTCACCCAGAAACGTCCAAAGAGTCCTTTAATAGCTCGTTTTAATATGCAACCAAAAAGGTTGTCACATAATGGCTCTGGAAACACCCCGCAACCACCTGTAAGTGTAAAATCCAGAAGTTTAGACATACACCAACCGCGACACGTTAGGTACGAAATTTTTGAATGGCCTCTTAGAAAAGACATCGTTAAGTGGTCGGAGATATCGATAATTATCTGTATTATAAAAGGAGCCGTGTCTGTCTGTCTGTCTGTCTGTTTGTTTGTCGTGTAATAACTTGAGAACGGATTAACGGATTTCAATAAGTCGAACTACGGTGAATTCAGGGAACTCCCGGGAAGGTTTGCGATGAAATTTATTCATCAATTTATTTATTTATCTTTTTTTCATGGGTACACACGGCGAAACTGCAAACGCCAACTTGCTACACCGGTTATCCCCCGCACTCCCAGGAATCCCTCTTCTTCTTGCCCTATTGATTAGCCATCACAGCAAAGATTGATATTTCCATCAGTAAAGCGACGGGTCTTATATTGTAGTATTGTAAGAAATGAAATATATCTCACCTGTGCTTTAATATTTCTGTGATAGTAACCAGAAACCATTTTGAAAAAAAACAAACAAAATTAATGGTTGCCAAGGTTACCGGCTCCACCAACGACAGTATCTTCTCACTGAAATTTTTACATTGAATTCCCGTTTCTACAAATAATACACACTCCCAAAAAAATTCTCATTTTAGGTGAGACATCTATGATTAAATTAATCAATCATCTACGATAAATTTACAATCTAAACTCAAATAGGCATTTAGGATTATTGGTATCTCCCACGATGAGGCTCAGTCTTTCGGTCTCTCACTCTCTCACCGCAGGCAGGTCGGTGGTCTTTCTGACTTCTGCTGTCTCCTCTCCCCCCTGCTCTGTCTGCTACATGTCCCCACCATATTTCCGCAGGGCGCTCAAGGTCCGCCAGCAACCGCCTTCAAGTAAAACTACCAAAAATCAAGAATCACTGCTCACCTTCACTCTTTCATTCCTTTTTTTTTTTCCTGACTTTGGGACAAACTACCACACTAGGTGGGTTTGGGGTGGATTAATTGGGGGTAGAAAAGATCATGGTTTTGCATGGGGGGAGATAAGAGATGGGTGGTGAACAGCTGTTTTGAATACCTGGGGAAGAGTGGGATTGAAGAGAGTGTGGTAGTTTGTCCCAAAGTCAGGAAAAAAAAAAGGAATGAGAGTGAAGGTGAGCAGTGACTTGATTTTTGGTAGTTTTACTTGAAGGCGGTTGCTGGCGGACCTTGAGCGCCCTGCGGAAATATGGTGGGGACATGTAGCAGACAGAGCAGGGGGGAGAGGAGACAGCAGAAGTCAGAAAGACCACCGACTGCCTGCGGTGAGAGAGTGAGAGACCGAAAGACTGAGCCTCATCGTGGGAGATACCAATAATCCTAAATGCCTATTTGAGTTTAGATTGTAAATTTATCGTAGATGATTGATTAATTTAATCATAGATGTCTACCTAAAATGAGAATTTTTTTTGGGAGTGTGTATTATTTGTGAAACGGGAATCAATGTAAAATTTCAGTGAGAAGATACTGTCGTTGGTGGAGGGTACCTTGGCACCATTATTTTTGTTTGTTTTTTTAAAATGGTTTCTGGTTACTATCACAGAAAATATAAAGCACAGGTGAGATATATTTTCATTTCTTACATACTCACATATAAGACCCGTCGCTTTACTGATGGAAATATCAATCTTTGCTGTGATGGAATCAATAGGGAAGAAGAAGAGGGGATTCCTGGGAGTGCGGGGATAACCGGTGTAGCAAGTTGGCGTTTGCAGTTTCGCCGTGTGTACCCATGAAAAAAAGATAATAAATAAATTGATGAATAAATTTCATCGCAAACCTTCCGGGAGTTCCCTGAATTCACCGTAGTTCGACTTATTGAAATCCGTTAATCCGTTCTCAAGTTATTACACGACAAACAAACAGACAGACGACAGAAGACACGGCTCCTTTTATAATACAGATAATTATCGATATCTCCGACCACTTAACGATGTCTTTTCTAAGAGGCCATTCAAAAATTTCGTACCTAACGTGTCGCGGTTGGTTGTAGTCTTAAACTTCTGGATTTTACACTTACAGTGGTTGCGGGGTGTTTCCAGAGCCATTATGTGACAACCTTTTTGGTTGCATATTAAAACGAGCTATTAAAGGACTCTTTGGACGTTTCTGGGTGAGGCTTTCAGTAACTTGAATGAGGTTCGATTGAGCATTTCTCTATTGCCATGTCTTTGTCGAGAGATCTCACTGTAAACTGGTCGATGGAAGAAAGAAAAAAAGTGGTGCCACCTCTCTTGGGAAGAGGAAGTAGAGGCTGCAACAGTAAAATATGTTTGTCCATCTCTATAATAAAACCAAAATGTTCTTTTTGTTTGTGACCTCACTGCTTTGAGCTCTCAAAGTTAATTTGCGACGAAAATTTATAAGACCAGATTTTAATAATTAAAACTCAAAAACGTTGCATTTCCTGTCCTTGTTAAATCACCGGTGAGTAGCCACCACTCGTGCACTGATACACCATTTATAACACTGAGTCATTGGCTGAACAATTTACTCACTGGACGAATAATTGTTTCGGAACGGAGTCTTTTGTACTCAGGGATTCCCCGTACTATTTTTGTATAAAACTGCTTTTCACACGACCATAAAAGTATATAACCCTTCATTTTATATCCGTCTATACTTATCAAATGAGAACAAAGAAGCTCATCATACATTTAAATGACAGGATGCTGTGCCGTTTGATGTACCAATCGATGAGTGAAGGGATTTAAAAGTATCGATTCACACGCCACCGATCCGGCAAGGTATACACTTCATGTGTGCACCTTGCACAAGGACGTCATTATATATCATTTAATAACTGCACCGGTATCGATATCAGCGCAATTTATTATTTTATTTGTTTATTATTATTATTTATTTGTTTTTTTTTTTATTATCATTAATATTTTGTTTTTTCAAATCGGTAATCGGTTATAGTCAAATTTTATAATCGGCCCAGGACTAATATATATATATATATATATTATATATATATATATATATAATATATTTGTATTGCTGTGGTGCTGGTGTTGTTGGGAGAACCATGAGGGATGGCCTCGAGTTACTCCCAGACTCACCGGAATCGGCAGGCCGTCACACACAAATAACTTCACTGTTGTGGTGGGGTCACTATGACCGGGGGCGCCAGATAACGGACCACGAGCTGGACATTTGGTTCCTTCGTCTAAGAACCGTGGGTGCAGCAAAAGAACAAGCCATCTCACAAAAGCAGACCGCGCAGAATTATCCCGTATATCTTCTATAATCTTCATTTATGCTAGGACAGGTGCCATCACACACACCACACCTGGCACAGTCAGCAGACCGAGCAAACCCAGAATGCTTAGGGAGAGGTTGGTGGGAGGAATACTATATTATGTCTAGAGATGTGGGAGTGGGAGGTGTGGTGTTGTGCAACGTGGGGGTGCAGCGTTCGTACAAGAGGAAAATGTGAATGCGAGTCAGTACGTTCGCTTCTTCGGTTCGGCCATAAAAAACAATCGGCTTCGCCCGCATAATGCTCTTTTTGCATCCACAGTAGATGAGGTAGAGAGAAAGAAAGATGATAGAAAAAGATGTGTAAGAAAGAAAGGCCAATCCTACTTGTGTAAATGTTTTGGACCTATTGGAATCGCTCAAGGAGCAGACCACCTTGCAGCAGGAGTAGCAATCTCCTCTCCGCTTGGTTATGGGGACTCGCAGCACCTTTTGCTCCTCACCGACCAGCTCGCTGCCTGCCTGCTTGCTGATCCCGTCTGGCTCCGCGTTCCTCAACAGCAGCCCGAGAGCCCTGAACACGAAAGCGAGCAGCAGCAGTGACAGTGAGCTTGGCTACAGGATGGACTCATGCAGGCAAGCAGGCTGACGGATTGACCCACAAGCAGGCTGACTGAAAGAGCGACTCACCCCAAAGAGCAGAATGCGGAGACAAAGAAGGTGAGGAGAGAGTGAACTGCCTCAACTCTGCCCTTTTCATGAGCCCCAGACGAAGGGAAGGGCCAAGGACTGGACCTCGATGAGCTGCAGGCAAATCGCTTCTCCGATTAGGCTGCAGCGGCCATAACCACGCCCCACAAGGCCACGGAGCGGAAACTGGCTCAGTTACTCGCCGACCTTGCACGGTTTTGAAGGTCCGGGCTTTACTTGGGGCCACGGTCTTTGGGCGCTGCTCCGGCTCTGAACGTGCCACTGTCTTCATTCTAACATTAAATTTGTAGCGAAATCCTCGTGCTACCCATAGGTCCCTTTACAAGCTGAGTACATGTTCATGGCCTCACGTTATGCCCTTGAAACAGCTCGTTTGCATATCCTCCGGGTCCCTTGATGTTACGGGCGCAGATTTGAAGACCAGGGGGGAGTTGCAGAGTTATATGAGCAGGGCGCTCTTGTGTTACTATCTTTAGTGAGAAGTGGTGGCAATGCAGCGTCCATGGTCAGGACCATGTGCCACATGACATTCGTATGAAATGGTGTATGAAAGGTGGTTTTACATTGGTTGTTGTTGGGTATTTTTCCAGTAGTATGACGGTGGTTGTGTGAACATGGAGGTTTGGTGAGTGGAGTGAAGTCTGAGGTGAGGTGGCAGTTGGATTGGCACGCACATCTAATGGGGGAATGAGGCGCCAACTCCAATAAAACACATGTTCCGGTGCACTTTTGGCGGATGCGCCCGCAGCGCGAACAGGCTGGAAATGCAAGTAGCATGTGCTCATTCTTATTTGCGTGGCGTGCGTGCTTGCTTGCACCGTTTTGTTGAGTGAAAAGGAAAAGGTTAAAGAGAGGATATTAGAGATATAAAAGACCAAACGACAAGAGTCCCGCGCAACGCATCTTTCCCCTTTTACCCACTAGACATATTGGAAGGGACCGAGCTAAACATGTACTATTGAAATAACTGCCCTGTGATTGCTGTATGTTGTGTCCATTGCCTCAGAGGCATGCATTTTTACAGAGCTGCAGCGTATACTGTAAATTATATATATATTATATATATATATATATTAATATATATATATATATACATATATATACATATATATACATATATATACATATATATCAACTTCTGCAAGGCTCTTCTAGCCGAAGAAGCTGCATGAAGCAGCCTGAAAGTAGCCTTTCATGATGCTTTATGCAGCTTCTTTTCCTCGAAGGGCATGGGAGGAGTTGATTATTTTTATAAATCCAAGCCACCTGGGTTTAATTGATTAGGTGAGAGCTAATTGGTTATTTCCCTCTCTTCACAGGTGAGAGATGTGAGTGGGTCTTTGTTTTTCACATTTACATATATATATATATATATATATAATATATATAATTATATATTATATAATTCGTTACCAGCACTATTGGCTCTGGAAAATCCTCTTTATGTGCTGATTACTCCACCACTCTGCCACGCATCCATCTTCCTTCCTTCAGACAGACAGGCAGCACACCTCTTCCACACTCTTCACACTTTGACAAAATCACAAGCTGGTCAAACACTTGGAATATGTCTTTCAAGCCTGACATATCTCACATTCTCACAATCTCTCTGCAAAAGAACCATTTGGCAAACCCTCCTACACTTTCTTAATAATCCTCTTGAGGAAGTTCAATCATTCAATCTTGGGTCTCACTATCAGCCAAGATCTTTCTTGGCGAACCACATTTCAAAGTTGCCTTCAAAGCCAGCCACCAACTGGGCATCCTCCATTGTACAAAGTCCTACCTTGGCACACCTGAACTCTTATCCATGGACAAGGCCTTCATCTGCAGCTTGATGAGTACTTCTCTCCTCTTCTAGCTGGCTCTCATATCTCACATCTTGCTCAGCTTGAAGCTGCAGAACCAAGGCTTCAAAATTATTGGACCCTCCCACAATGAAGCTGAGTCTCTGGGCCAATCACTTCACTAACGCAGACAGGTCGGTGGTCTCATGTCTTCTACCACCCTCTTTCTGTCTTGCACCCTCTCCTTTTCATGCTTTGTCACCCCAACCCCCCAGGCTTCTGCAGGGTGCACATGGTCCACCATCAACCCAATCTGATGAAATTATACCTAAATCCAGGATCACTGCTCACCTCCACTCAATTGTTCCTCTTTTTTCCTACCTGTGGAATCAACATCACATCCTCTCAATCTCATTCTTCCTTCCAGTCTTCAAGACACCTGTTCACCACCACTCAGATCGTCCCCATCCAAAACCATGATCTTTTATCCCTTCATTAAGCACTGCAACTCCCTCCTTACAAATTTCCAGTTTCCCTCCTGGAGTTCCTTCTGTATCCATTTTCACTCCCATGCATCCTCTCCTGCCCCCATTCCTCCCCAACCATTGTTTCCCTCCTCCTCTGTTTTGCCTTCAACTCTGCTGTTGCTATTTCCCCTCTCCCTGCTGTCCTTTTGTTCTTGTTGGTCCTGATCTGTTCAGTGTACTGTACTAGGTATTCCATGAGCCTCGACTATGTATACAAAAAAAATGTAGACATAAATTGATGCTATTTTCAATAATGAGAATTTGTAAAAACTCGTTCATGAGAAATTAATTTCACCTTTGTCTATTTTCCTCTGAGGATCTTCCAGCCTGTTTTTTTTTCTTGCATTTTACCAATCACTGTTTTTTTTAGTTGGCCTTTTCAAGTCTGGTTGCTCCAACCAGTGCACAACACATATACAGACACAGCACACCGTACAAGATAACCTCTCAATTACTGAACCATTAAACAGCCTCGTACGTTTTATCAACGTTAAATTATTTCAGGTGCCTAAGCAAGTATCGGCGTTGTTATGCTTTCAGCGTTATACAGCAGAATCGGCCTTTACTACGGATATGTAAACACGGGATGACACAGCTTTATTTTGAGACGCAAAACATGCTCGCATTGAGGGACAGTGTTATATTGTTGGTGTGTTATTTTGGTTGCTTCGGGATTTTTAGCAACATAAATTGTGATTGCGAAGGTCATCAAAAAAAACAGGATGTGATTATCCTTGAGGCATCATTGACCAGGAACACTTCTGATCTTTAGTTTTTTAGAATGTACCTTCAAGGAAACGCAAGAAATGATGACACAGGAGGAGCAAGCTTGGCCGCATGCATAACTTGCAGCACTGACAAAACGACTGTATTCATTCTACCAGTTTATCGACTTAAAGTCATCAGTTAGGGGGAAAGGGAGGAGAACATGGGAAAGAGCGTACAGGATAAAACAGCAATGTTTATGTTATAATATACTATGCCAAATGGTTACTTTTCACTTGAATGTGACCATGAACCTTGTGTGACACAGCCAGCATTTGCTGCAAGCATCCCTGACGAATAGGGGTGCCTGTCCATATTTAGGAATCCATTACACCAAGTTTTATGAGGATTTTTGCGGGGGAAGTAAAATATTGCAGTTATAATAGCAATTCCAGACTTTCCACGCAATATCAAAACAGCTAACCTTGTTTTGGTGTTCTCCCGGTGTGTGACCCCGGTAGAATAGGTACACCGTATCCCTGTGTGTCGTAAGAGCCGACTAAAAAGGGTTGGCATCAGGAAGGGCATCCCGGCCAAAAAACATCGCCTCAAAAGGAAACCATGATGAGTACAACTGATGGGCAGGGGTACAGCTGAAGTACCCGGTAGGGGATCCTCACACCCCCTCTCGTAAAACTCAAGGTGGGAAACCGATCGAAGCACGGGAGAAATTTTTCCATTTATGATGACAATCGTCTGATGCCCCACGTGGAGATCGGTTTCTGAGTTTCGGTACACTGGAATGTGGGCAATGACAAGGGAGCGATTGGAGAAGTGGTTGTAAACTATTGGTAGAAGAAGAGTGGAATATGTTGTTGCAGGAGACACGATGGAAAGGAAGTTTGGTGTGAGAATGGTGAAGGTAGGGCAGGGACAGAAGTTAAGTTGTATGTGCGAAGGTGCCCGGAAAGGCGTGCATGGTGGTTGGGCATGGTTTCTGAGGAGTCTGTAGACAGTGTAGCGAGTGGACTAGAGTGAGTGAAAGGTGATGGATGGTGAGAATCACTGCTGAAGGAAAGCTATTGGTGCACGTCATTCCGGATATTCCCCGCAGTCGGTTGAAGCGATGAAGAGAAGACATGTTCTGGTGTATGCGAATGGAGAGTTGACGGCGAATGTGAAGATGAGAAGTTGTTGTGGTTGGAGGAGAATTGAAGTGACATGTGGAAGGAGTACAGACGGTTTTGAGGGGTCCATGGGGTTATGGATATGGTGTGAGAAATGAGAAGGTGAAAGATCTTTGGAGTTGCTGAGGAGCTGATTTGTTGTTTGTATACTCAATTCCAGAAAGCGGATTAATAGCTTCTTACATACACGTCAGTGGGTCGACGACCACCATTGACTACTGATGTGCGTCGGCGAGATAGGGGAACCTCCGGACACAAAGGGCGTCCAGGGGAGGAGACTGGTTTCACAGACCACCTG
This sequence comes from Eptatretus atami, assembly GCA_035128595.1. Lineage (NCBI taxonomy): Eukaryota > Metazoa > Chordata > Myxini > Myxiniformes > Myxinidae > Eptatretus > Eptatretus atami. The sequence goes on from CM068963.1 coordinate 5,928,948, forward strand.
GTGTCTGTGATATAAGGGTGAAAGTGCTGCGGAGAATTCAGCGGGAATACCAAGCCGAGGATGTGGTGTGAGGTTGAAAGAGGCGACAGTGAGGAGCACTTAAGAGAGAGCTGAGTATGGTTGAAGATGATGTGGTTTGAGCTTGAATGGTTGGATGTCAATGATAGATAGTCTATTGGAAGCCGTTGTGAGGTATGTGGATGGACAAAAGTGGACCACCGAGGCACTCGGAAAATGGTGGTGGGGTTGATGAAGGTTAGAAAGACGATGAAAGAGAAGAGAGAAGTTCAAGGAATGGCAAAATAGAAGATACGGTGGGAGAAGAGGCCAGCCATGAAAGTTATAGGGTAGCCAAGAAGGCTGCAAAGAAGAGGCGGTAAGCAAAGGGCAGGAGGCCCATAGGAAAATGTTTCGGGAACGCTGTGGATTCGGAGGAGGTCAGAGAGCGGTAGTTTACGATTGCAAAGCAGATAGCGAGAGAGAGGTTTGATGTGACGGGGGTGAGTGCCTGAAGGATGAATTGGGGACAAATCGTTGGACTCAGTGATAGAGAAGTTAAGAGGAAGATATATAGTATATATTTGAATGAGAAATGGCTGATTGGATGCTAGAAAATGACATGGAGTACGGCATGAGTCGCGACCTCGAGGAACCGTAGGCCAGCAGAGAAGATAACTGAGACGGATCAGGACTATAGAGAGAAATAAGAGTATGAAAAGGCAGGAGGCCGACGGGGAGTTGTGGGAGATATGTTGAGGCCGCGGAAGTTGGGGTGTGAGACGAAGTGACAGAGATCTGTAATTGTGTGGTGAAAGAAGGTCGCATTCCAGTGAATTGGAACTGAGTACCCTCTCCTCTGTAGCAAGGGGAAAGGTGACCTCTGACCTGTGGCCCCATGAGCATAAGTTATTGGAGCATGGAATGAGGTATTGGAAAGGGTGTTGGGAGAGGATAAGGAAGAGGTTGA
>CM068963.1:5943373-5961855 GCA_035128595.1 Eptatretus atami
GCAGGAAAAAGAAAGAGTGCACAGAGAACCGGTGCACGGGCCGCATGCAGGCCCGTTGTTGGCAGCTGCCAACAGGCAAGTTCCTGCAGCTTGCAAACTGTTGTTTGTTGATCCTGGCGCACATGTGCAATGAACAGGGGGGGGGGGGGGGGCAAAGCAAAACAGAACGGGGGCAAAATGACGATGTGGAGTGGCATGGGCAAAGCAAAAGGTGAGCAGGCAAACACAGCCTGCAGAAAAGGCCGTTGCAGGCAAACACAGCCGGCAACGAAGTGGCCGGCACAGGCCTTGCAGAAAACAGCCGTCGGACGATCGACCGGCACAGGCCTGGCAGCAAACAACAGCTGGCAGACGATCCGGCCCGCACAGGCCTTGGTAGCAAAACACAGCCAGCCGATGCAAGTTGTCCGCTCTTGCCGTGCAGTGCAGGTTTGTGGAGGGAGTACGGTGGTGGCTGCCCTCGCAGAAGGCGGGCTCGGACTGCTACTGTCTCCTCCCACCTATCGCTTGCCTGTCACTGTACATACCCATCCTTAACTTTGTCAAAACCCAATTTAGCCAACTAATTTTTTTGTTGTTTTTATTTTCACTTCCGACTTCCACTATAAATGTCCCTCACCCTTTATGTCCTTGTTTCGGCTAACCTACGTCCGCCTAGCCTACTCCCAACCCCTAACGTTCCTTCCGGAGGGAATAGGAGAGCTACGTCCAATGTGCCGAGGCGCAAAAGCCTCAGGATGGCCCCCAATCCAGCGATTAACCCAAAGTGGGTCAGCGCCCACAACGAAGGGCAGGGATGGATGGTGCGGAGGGGTATCACTTCTATCTACCCTAACCATTAACCTTTAAACTACCCCGGGGCTTTCAACAAGCGCCTCTCGCTTAATCTATTGGTTTTAAAAACGCAGTTTCCCGTCGGCGCTGTGTTGTGTCTTACAGTTTTAGGGCCTCGCGCTCCAATTTTCCCTGCGTGCCCTTAGCACGGTTTGTGGCTGACGCGTGCTCCCTGGCAGGACGACCTCTGCCGAATCCCCTACGATGGCACCCCGGCACTACACTGCTCCGAGCTACAGCTTCAGTAAACACCGGGGAGTGCCACCTCATGGCAACTCCCCTGAACGCAACGGGGCAGCTGGGCCCGGCCCCTTTCCGAGGGTCACCCGTGCCGCACGGACCTGCCCGCGCTAACGGCGCTCCGGGCCCCGCACAAGCGGCGCACCCGTGCCACATACGCTATCCGGCCCCCCATGGCCCTTGGCCTACAGCGGCCGACTAGCCCGCGGTGGCCCGGGGTACCACTCAGCGATACTCACCGTTCGGCAGCCACGCTCCAGCCGTCAACAGGCTCCTGCCCCCTCCAAATGGGATCGAGCGCTACATTCCACCAAAACAAACGACCTCCATTTTTCAATTTGACTAACCCGCTAACTGCACTCTACACTGACCCGGTCCCTTGGGCGGGAGTCACTCCTCCCACATCACCATCGGCACCATGCATTCCACATTCGTCCACACACAGACCGCGGCTGCTCACTCACCAACATGTCTCCACACCCTCACCACTCTTCAACATCACACCGTGAACTCTGCATTCCTTCTATCTGCATCTACCTGACTCGTGCTCCCATGTTCGTCCCTTAAACTACAGCCACGTTCCATTTTAAACTACGTAGCTAAGCTCGTCCCCACTACACATCCACAGTTGTCACTGTCTCAAAATCCTAAAAATCATTTCTCGCCCAACCTAAATCTGACTACGATCCTCTACTAATCCATTCCACGGACTCATGAGGACTTACCTGCCCCATGAGTCGGTCTAGCTAAGCTAACCCTTCCCCTAGCTAGTTCGCATCCTGTGCCCAGGTAGGGGTCTTTCACCTTACCGCGGGAATCCTGTCACACCGAAAGCGAGCTGCTTCGTTAATTTTGTATTTCCAGATTATGCGCGCACGCAGCGCGGCAACCACAGCTCACGCACTTGCACCTTTCCCATGGACGTCATGCAGGCTGCACGTGTACTCGGTCCTCTTGGACGTACCATCCGCAGGGATTCACCTCCTGCCGGATTCCACCACGTGCCAGCATGACGTCACCCTGCGCACCCAAACAAACCTCGCACTCCGAGGGCTCCCCCACGGCGAACACATGTGCTCTGCCCCGTTGGAGCTTAACACAGCTCGCGTGGAGAACGCGTCCGGTCATCCATCGTCCTGCCTAAACTTTTTGTCCGTCCGCGGATGCGCACATCCACCCGTGCGTTTCGGACGGCTTCACTCCGCAAGCGAGCACCGTGGGGTCTCGTGCGTTGCACAGCCGGACCTCGCGCTCGCTCTGGGTGAACCCGCACGGTCCCACAAGAGCTACGTGCCGCTACCCGCTTGTGTTCTCTGTCGCGTCGTCTCCGCCATTCGACCCCACGCAACCTGCGGTGTTACGACGCACAACTCCATCCATCACACTCACATTCACCCGGGAACGCGGCTGCATGCTCACGCAGCATGCCGACCGAACATCTCCTCACATACAGAGCCTCACACACACGGTCTCCTACACGGACCTCTCACTCAACCCAACCTTTACCTGCCCAGGGGGTCTCACTCACACATGCGTGCCGGAAAGCACGCATCTCCGCACACTCGCAAACACACACCCTGCACAACCACACTGGGGATTCGGTGCCCCACAGGGTTCCCGGGCCCTCTGTACCCCCAACACACGTGCACCTATCCACAGCCTCGTCCTTCAACTCCGCTTGGCACGACCGAACCCACCTGGTCGTGATTCGCCTCAAGGGGCATACTCCCCTCGTTTCCTGGAGCGGCTACCGAGCTGCTACACCGGGTCTCTACCCAGTCCGGAGCTCACCCCATTATCCTCCACTACCTCTGTGTGTGTGTGTTCTGTTCCTTTAACCCATCATTTCAAGCAGTCTTCTCTCTATTTTCTCTTTCTCCGCGTCTTATCCATTTATTAGTTTGTTTTCTTCTGGATTTTTCATCTCTCTGGATTCATTTCATTCTCTCCTTCAAGTTCATTATTTCAAACTCGTATAGTTTTTTTGTTTTCTCTCCCACTTTCCTCATGCTCCTCACTTTCAATCTCATCGTTTCTTTCAATTGGCCATTTCCTTCCTGTGCTTCATTCGCTGTTCTCTCATTACTTCCTTGCTTCCTCTCCTGTCCTTCCTTCTCCAGTTTCATGGTTTGCTTCATTGGTTAATCTCCTTCTTGTTTAGTTGCTGCTGTCATTATCTTCCTTGTTTCTTCTCCTGTCTTTCCTTCTGCAGTTTCATGGTTTTCTTCATGTGGTTAATTCCTTTTTGTGTTTCATTCGCTGTTCTTTGTCTACCTTCGCACTCCAGCCTTGCCTTTTCTTTCTTGGTCACTCGGCTTCATGTTCCTTTGTTTTCTATCCCACCGTTCCCTCTCCAATCTCGTTGTGTCCTTCAATCTCCTGATTTCTCCTTCCTGCTTCATTCGTTGCTCCTTCAACTTCTCCTCGTATTCCAACCTATTTTTTCCTTTTGTCGTTCAGTTTCTAATTCATCCTCTTCAGTTTTTATTCACTGTCTTTCTTGTTCCTCGTTCTGCACATCTCATTTTTCTTTCAACTGACTGATTTCTTTCTCCTGTCTCTTCTTGTTCTTTGTATTCTATTCCCTGTCTTTCTTGTTCCTCATTCTGCAATCTTTTATTTTTTTTTTTTTTGTATACCATGTCGAGGCTCGTATGAGAGCTAACACACAACGCACAGCAAGGGGCATGAGACAAGAGGGCGGGAGTGGAAGGGACAGAACAGTGGGGAACAGACACATTAGGTGATCTGTGGAAGGGCGAGGGATGGGATGGGACGGGAACATGGGGAAGAGAGATGGATTACAGGACTTTCAGAAGAAAGCAGGGGAATTGAAGGAAGGCTTGGGTGGATTATCGGGGTAGAAAAGATCGAGGATTTGGATGGGGGATGATAAGAGGTGGTGGTGAACAGCTGTTTTGAAAGCCTGGAGGGAAGAATGGGAAGAATAGAGTGAGGGATTTATTCCAAAGGCGGAAAAAAGAGAATGAAGAGGTGAAGGGAGCAGTGGTTCGTGATTTTGTAGTTTTACCAGAAGGGGGTTGTTGGCGGACCTGAGCGCCCTGTGCAAATGTTGGGACAAATGGCAGAGAGAGCAGGGGCAAGGCTGGAGAGGAGACGCTAGAAGACAGAAAGACCACCGACAACCTGCGTGATTGAGTGAGAGGCCCAAGACTCAGCTTCATTGCGGGAGATCCGGATGATCCTAAATGCCTGTTTTCGACAGCGTGAAGCGAGAAGGTGAAGGCAGGAGCACCAGCCCAGAGGGGAGAGCAGTACTCCATCAGCTACGGACAAAAGCTTTGTAAGTGGTCAGGAGCTCAAGAGGGCGAGAAGGACTTTGCACGACGGGGATTCCCAGTCGGCGACTGGCTTTTGAGGCGAGGTGGAATGTGAGCTTTCCAGAAAGGTCATGGCAATAGTGAGACCCAGAAGCTTGAAAGAAAGACTTCTTCAGAGGATTGTTGAGAAAGTGGATGGGGGGTTTTCTAACGGTCTTTCGAAGAGACATGTGAGAGCGTGAGATTTGTCTGGATTGAAAGACATGTTCCATGTGTTGGACATTTTGTGATTTTATCCAGATCTGCAGTGAGCGAAGAAGCTGCTGCTTGCCGTCTGAGGGATGACAGAAGTACGGCAGAGGTGGAGTCATCGGCAAAGAGATATAGAAAGGATTTTCCAGAGAGTCGGAGAGATCATTGATGAAAACCAGAAAAGAACAGGGCCCAGAAGCTACCTTGAGGAACTCCAGCCTCACAGGAAGAGGGATGAAGAACTCCATTAAGGGCCACACGTTGACTGCGACAGGAGAGGAAGTCTGCGAGCATGAGTGGAGATGGCCTGTGATACCATGGGAAGAGAGTTTGGTGAGTTGCAGGGTGCCCAGACTGTGTCAAAAGCAGTGATATTCCAGGGATACGGCTCGGATCTCGTGTTTCCTCCATTGATCGATTTCCTTTCTCTGTCTCATTCGTTCTTCCCATTACTCTTTCTTGCATCTCATTCCCCAATCTGGCTTTGCTTCCAGCTGTTCGATGCTGTACAGCGTGGTCCTTAACGTCTCATTCTCCGTTCTCGGTTCTTCCTCTCTCTAACATCCTCAGCTCGTTTTGTAACTCAGAAGCTTTCTTCCAATTCTTTCTCATCTCCACACTCCGACCTTGCTTAGGCTCCGACTGTTCTGCCATCTTGCCCTTGTGTTTGTCTATCAGTCCCCAGTTCTCTGTCTCCGTTTTTACCTCAGTCCAGCTTATCAACTCTCTTCGTCATGTTTTGAAGTCTTTTCTCACACTCCACTATTTTTATTTCCTTCTGCACGTCTCCGTCACCCAATTAATTTTTCCCTCGTTACCTTCACTTTTTCGTCACCTCCACACTTCTCGCCCAACACGTCTCCCGAATTATTTTTTCTCACCCGCTTCACCGCGGGCCTGCACCGTTGCACCCCCTTCCCAGCTCGTTCGCTCACCACGTGGCGTCGCCATTACGCACTTCGCTGTTGTTGCTTCATGCCGCCTGCAGGCTCTGGCCCATTTGCTGGTTTCACCCCGCATTTTTTATTTCTTCATTCCTTTTGTGCATTTGTTTCCCATATTCTCGTTTATGCTTTTTCGTTTTTCATTTCGGATGAGTTTCATCATTTTTTCGTTCATTTCGTTTGTGTTTGTTTCATCTGCTTGTCACTCCTTTTATTTCGGTGCGTTTCCATCCATTTTTTCGTTATTTCATCCATTTTGCGTTCATTTCATTTGCGTTTCTTTGCATCTCTGTTATTGCCTGCAGAATCCTGTCGGAGTGGTACTCGGTTCGACAAGGCTCGGGGGTTTTGGTGCAGAGGGAGGGGAGGTGTTATACACGCGGCCGCCGCCGCCCATTTCGGGCCCTGGTTCAGTTGGGGGGAAACTGTTCTGCACACCATGTCCTGCTCGGGATTCCATCCTGAGCCATGGATTCTAAACATACACATCCATTCTATTACCCCGGCTCCCGCTCGCCTTGAGACGCCATCTTATCCACGAAGGGGTTAATTTAATCGCTCGTAATTTAGAGGGAATCGGGTCGCTCTCTCACCCCTGACCGATTCCTATGAATTTAGCTGAGCCAGGAGGTTCGTTTTCCCGCTCTCTGACACCAGTGTTGCGAATTCGCGCCGTCGGCGTGCGGACGGCCACGTAACTCGATCGCGCACGTCGCCCACGCGGACGGACAATTCAGTCGTGACCCTCGGAACTATCCCCGGGAGCCAGTCACGGGTGGGCTTTCGACCTCACCACAACGTGCCAATCGGCAACCCGCGTAGATAGGGTTGTTCGCCAAACTCGACCTACCTAAGTACCACGCGGATGTAAACCGGGCGATCGTACCTCCGCAGTAACTCCGGACACAGAGCCGCTTGGGCGCCCGTTCCGTACTATCGGGATAACGAGCGGTTGTTATCGTCGACCTCGGACGGTTCAGATTATTTACCGGGCGTTTTGCACCCACTACGAACCTTTACGTGAAGCAGGATGGAGGGTCAATGAAGAAAAGACGAAGCGAAACGGGAAAACAGTTCACAACATGCACATTTATTCGCGGCACACGAGCACACTATAGCACGTATTTACAGCCACAATTAGCAAATGCACATATTATCAATTTAAGACAAAAACAATAATGCAAGCACGCAGAGCTACGACCGACTAAACGCGACACTCGGCAACACTTATACAGTTTCTACCTACAAGACACGGCGCCACAACACGCATTCACACTAAGCAAGAAAAGACCCCTCAAAGGCAAGGAGTCAGACTGGGCCCGTGGCCTAATGCGCGTGGAACTGGATGAGCGGCCAGGTCCACGAGACCGAAGGGTCCTACCCGCGCCTCGTGGCGAGCCGCAAACTGTCGCTGCACGCGGTTTCGTGGGACCTGCTGGTGTAAAGTGGGAACGGGGCCCCCTTGTCGCACTCTCTCAGCGCGGGAAAAGGGGAATGTTGATGCTCTGGGGAGGGAGTATGGTGGCTTGCTCGAGTCCCGCGATGCGCGACTCAACGCGACCTCGTCCCGACCTCTCGTCCGACCCGAGCCTCCAGGTCCTCCTCAGCCGATCTCCTCCGCAGCCGTTCGCCTCCGTAGCCGTCTGCCCACTTCTGCTTCGAGCTCCGTCTCCCGACTCTGCCCCACCGATCTCCCTTCGAGCTCCGTCTCCGACTCTGCCCACCGATACTGCTTCGAGCTCCGTCTCCCGACTCTGCCCACGATACTGCTTCGAGCTCGTCTGCCGACTCTGCCCCACCGATACTGCACGATTCGCTTGCGCTCGTCTTTTATATCGGCTTCAGAGAACCCACCATATGCAAATTCTCGATCCAACGACCTCAGGGGCGGAGCCACGCTCGCCGATTGGACGGGAAAAAGGGCGTGAATCTTTCTTGATCCTCAAATTTGCATATGCCGATTTTCGTCAGGCGCGTCTGGAGCGGGCCAAGCCGCCCCGCGCTTCCTGATTGGGTGGATCAGATGTGGGCGTGTAGCATTCCTGATCCGAATTCCCTCGGAAAAACCGCATCTGCACTCGCGGCTCGCGTGTATCGCTGAAGATAGCCCGACGCTCGGCCCACAGGTGTGCGGGAATGGCCGTAGGAGAAGGTGGTGAGGGGTTTTCGGCGGTGTCCCGATGGCATGGAGCTGCTTGGAATGGCGGTGATGTGAGGTTTTGGCGTAGCGAGTGGTGAAGGTAGGTGTGGCTGCTGGTTGTTGTTGTTGTTGTAGTGGTTGGTTTCAAAACAAAGGTAGAACAGAAAACGCCTAACTCAAAGGATCGCAGCCCGAATGAATCACATTAATTCCCTCTAAACAATGGGTTTGGGCTAACTACACATGTACTTAAGAAATATATCTCACCTACGGGACCTTTATGGTGTAATGGCGAATTCCACAGCCGTAACAATATATATATATATATATATATAGTATATATTGTAAATGTATGTGCCGCAGGTTGTGGCCACAGTGTGTCATCTTGTTATGGATTGATGGTCTTCATATGCACGACCACGAGGTTTGCGATGTGCAGAAGAGAAAAAAGAAAGAAATCAAATATAGCATATATCCACTTTCTACCTCTCGTTCCTGGTATGACGCATGAATAAAGTATTTACAGTTGGCTCAGTCAGGTCAGGTATGGAAGCATGCGCCAGAGCAGCGTGTCGCTGCGTCCACTTTCCGCGAGTACTCCAGGGGAATCCGTCTGGCCATCCGCCAGGCAGATGCCTGGCCATCCCATCTCCTTGAGATGCTGACAAACTGTTGCAACAGAGGCATGTGGTCGGCCCATTGGCTTCCTCCACTCACGAGACTCCCTCGCTGAGAGAATCTGTGAGCAGGATAAGCGTCAGGAAAATGAGCCACATGTCCATGAGCTGAGTCACGGACTATGCAGGTAACAAATCCATTGAGTCCTCTCAGCACCGCCCGTTGGACACAAAGTCTGACCAGGGATAGCCAAGAATTCTCTGAAGAGACTGGTACCAAGAATTAAGTCTGGCATCTCAGATCCCTGGTCAGAGTCCAAGTCTCACACCATAGAGCCAGATTGGAAGCACCAAGGAACTGAAGACCCGTACTTTCTTCCTCCCACACAGGTAATGACAGCGCCAACCCCATGATCCACTGAATCCATGACTGCCCAGGCCTGACCCAGATGTATGTTGACCTCTGGCTCACAGCCAGCAGAGACATGCATATCACTGCAAGGTAAGTGAAATCTCTACGTGACCTCAACATCCTCACCACAAACAGGTACAGACAGGATAGCAGCATCCAAGATGTTCATTGAAAGCCTGGATCTTAGTTTTGACCCAGGAACCCGTAATCCAGTGGCTCCGACTCCTCATTCAGCACCTCGAGGGCCCAAAAGGATATCTAGATCTCTGCAAGATTACTGTATCAGTTGAAAAATCAAGGTCAGAGATTTGACATCTCCAAACGACGCACCACAGCTTGATCTCTCCGACATCCTCCCCAGAATCCAGTCTATTCAAGCACTGAAAGTGTGGGGCCAGTACACCCCTGATGAACTCCAGTAACAAGTGGAATAAGTCAGAGATGGTACACCACAAGAATGAACCCTATCAAGATATCCGAGCAAGACCTTTCCGGCACTGAGAGCAGCGTCACCCCTCGGAAGTTGTTGCAGTCTTGGATCACCCTTCCTTTCCAGAGAGGGCAACAAGGACCGTCTTCAGTCAGTTGGGATGATGCCTGTGTTCCAAGCAGAGCACAGAACTCATGCAACGACATGAGTGCAACATTTCCACCAGCCTTGAGAAGTTCAGCATGGACGCACAGATCCTGGAGCTTTACCCATTTCAACCGGTTCATGGCAGCTTGTGTTTTCCACAACGAAGGTGCACCACAGTTGATTTGAGGGTCAGCAACAGTGATTGTAACACCCTGATGTCCAATTCGACGCTCGTGCATCAGCCTGGTATAACCACGCTCAAAGTAACCGCCCAGCGGGCCTTCACTTCGGACTCCTCTGCAAGAGCCGACCACCTTCTGCTCTAACTGCAGTACACCGATGGACGGGCTTGGAGGAATGCAATGCCTGAATTCCCCGTAAGCAGGACGAGAATCACCTGACCACAGGAGATGCTCTACCCCTCACACATTCCTCGCACATAGGCCTCCTTGTTCACCCTTAGCGCACGTACAGTTTTATGCCTCAGTCCCTGAACAGCTCAGCTCTGCCATTCAGCCTTGCCTGTGGACTCTGGTCAATGGTATTCCGTGTCCTTGAGAAACAAAATTTTTCTTCAACCCGACGGTGAGTTCCAAGACATCAATCAGCAACATCAAGGATGGTGGTCTTGAAGGCACTCCACAACTCTTCAGAATCTCCCAAAGCATCCAGACCCCCAAATCTCAACTCAGCCTGTTCGCAAACTCCTCACACCCTCTCATCCTTGAGCTTGCCAACATCCAGCCTAGGCTGGGATGGTGCCATTCTCCTGGATTAAAGTGCAACTTAAGAGTTGCTACACAATCCGGTGGTCAGTATTGAGGAACTGAGCACTCCGATAGACCCTGCAGTTTGATCATCCTCCAGCCACCATCACAGAGCACATGGTCAATCTCCTTTGCCACACTGCAGCATTGGAATACCAGTCCAGCAATGAGCTTGTGGGAGCTGAAACCATGAATCAGCCACCCTAAATTCCATGACTTCTTGCAAAGTCAAGGAACGTAGTGCTATTCAGGTTCACAGTTCAGACCCATGGGGACCAACATACATCTCATAACCATCCCTATCAGTTACAGTCGATGCATTGAAATACCCAAATAGAAGTGTATCTTGTCTGGGGCACTGATCAGCCACAGACTCGAGCGTGCATAGAATGCGTCCTTCACGTGATGATCATCGCTCGTCGGAGCTAAACAGAGACCAGGGAATGACAACCAAGGAGTGACGAATCCTTCGTCTCATAATGCGCTCGTTGACCGGTGTTACCTGAATTATCATTGGAGTCAACTTATTGGACACAACTACAGCAACTCCTTGGGCATGGTAACCGCATCAGAGCGACCAACCAAAGTAAGTGTAACCACCCGTCATGATCTCGCTGCAATCTGGTCTCCGAACCTCAGAGAGTGCTGCAATACCGATGTCAAACGCTTGAGCTCAGATGATAACAGAGACAGGTGATCATCCTCTCTTAGGGATAGGACATTCCAGGCACCCACCCGAAGGGACGCCTCAGGTTAACACAAGGAGACCGCCATCTGATGGGTGACACCTCAGTACACCCCGACACACTCTCCCGCAATCTGACCGGGGGGAATGTTTACCCCAGCGTTTCCCTCCATAATCAAAGATTGGGGTCCCGAAGGCTTTGCCCAATCCCGTCTTCCGGTGAGCTGCCCAGCGAAGGGAAGCTCCGCAGGAGGTACTCCACGGAGTGGGTTTTCAGATTTTTTTCTGCTTTTAGAAATGTTTTGTGGAATGAAGGGTTTTTACGGTGGCTGGAGTACAAATCCTGCCACCACCTCCAAATAAGAAGTAACCCAACTGCAGGAGGACGTCCGCAGACACAGTTGAGCACTAGATATGGATGGCAGTTGGCTCACAAGGAGCTACTCCACCCTTTGGTTGATATCTTGAGTCCAGTATGTATATATAATATATTATATATATATATATATAAAGATATATATAATATATAGATATATATATATATATGTATGCATGTATGCGCCGCAGGTTGTGGCCACAGTGTGGTCATTCTTGTTATGGATTGATGGTCTTCATACGACTCAAGACCACGACGGTTTGCCATGTGCAGAAGCAAAAAAAGAAGAATCAAATATAGCATCTATCCACTTTCTACCTCTTTCCTGGATGACCGCATGAATAAAGTATTTTACAGTCCTCAGTCATTAGCAACTGTATCTTGTCTTTAATGCATTATTAATTGAGCCAGGAAACAATTTCCTGAGGTCCTGTTGCACCGAGGAGACTGAATAATGGAGGTTCCTGCTTTCTTGGAAAGTTACTTGGTTTTTGTTCACCAGTTGCATACCAATCCGGTGGCATTCTCTCTGTGGTGCTTCATGCACCTCCACAATTGGTGAAATAAATAAATAGAAACATCCATTAAACATTTTATGGCATTAAGAATATTAAATATGTGGATTTGTCATTCTGCAAAGACCTCACACCTGAGTATGAGTGGCAAAAAGAAACTGGGGGAGGGAGGTGGTGTGAAGGGGCTATCATGATTATATATATATCTAAAACTGCCATCGAGTGATCTCATAAGCATTTAAAAGCCATAAGTTTATCTATAAAGAACAGTGTTTGGGTATGGAAGAAAGCATGAGGGCAACAATGGGCAGCATTCTTTAAAGACTTGGGAGAGACACCGAAAAACAAACATGGGGGGATTTTCAAGGTGGGGAGAAAAGGAAAATGTTAGTTGAAGACCCTCAGAGTGATGGAAGGACAATGTTTTATAAACAAGAGGCTGGACCAATAATTCTGCCATTTTGTGAAACTATTATGCACAATGTCTCCTATCAGTAATAATACCGAGCTGTTAAGGTAGAGCTGGTATGGTGAGCTGCATTGAATACCAGAATACCGAGCCTGTCACACCTCCTGTGCATTTGAAGAGATTTTGAAATAACGAAATCATTCTGGTTTTAGCTATTGTAGTGTATCGGTTAGTACAGGCTATGTGAGGTCAGCATAAGAAAGATTTTCAGTAACATTTCTAGCGATAGTGTGACGTGATGGAATATTGCAAACCCTACTTATACACGCGTCACTTGAAATCAGATGCTGTGATATATAGCACCATAAAGGATCTCTTGTGCAGCAGTGGTGGCAAGATGTATCACCGTGTCGTGTTCTAATGTACTGTGTGCTCACATGTGCAATAAATACATCGGACGGAAATTTGGTTTATCATTTAGGCAAGATGAAAAAAACCTTGTCAAATCAAATAAGTGCATTGACATCAGATGCTCTACCTGTAGCTCAGATGTGTAAGGTGGTGCTGTTTGAGCACTTAATTCATCATGCTGTGACCCGAGATTCACATTTCATCGACTGCCTACACGCATCCAATGTCCCTGTGTCATTCATCTAGAAAAACTTTGATATGTCATTATGATGGATGTCATACATGTGCAAGATCCTCCATTATTGCAAATTCGTCTTCTTGTTTTTTTTAAATCGTATCTCTATCCTTTGTTTCCATTGTCACGCACTGTGTATTTTGTCAATGGATAGATTTAATATAAATCGGTTACCCTTCAGATCCGACAAAAGGACGTTCCTTGAAACATGTGACCTGCCTGGTCATTTTGTTTATGCTGCAGAAGCTACCACCCAGAAAGGAAACAACTCTGAGATAGCGAGCAGCATAACCTTGTGTCAAAAGAACCTCCAAGAAGACCAGACCACTTGCTACCCACAGTCCAGACAGGAATTTGGACTTAGCAGGGTGCGGCGATAGCTCGCCTATTGTTCTCGAAGGACACTGTGGGATCTTTATGCCCACTAATGTCGGCAGACGGGACGCCCAGTTTAACGTCCATCCAAGGGACGGCACACACATTGATGAATTAGCCTGTCTGATAAACACAGAAATGACAGTTTATAGCTGGGTCGGGATTCGAACCCAGGCAAGGCAGGTTCGAGGCGAGTGTGTGTCCCTCAAGGCCATCCTATTACAACCTTTCCAACTATATGGATGAATAAAAGAAACCAAGGTCAAGAGAAAAGCGAAGTTAAAGCAAATAATAACCTGGAGCGTCATCGTGATAACATGCATGTCACCCTGTGTTGGCAGCAAGAATAAGAGGGACGTGTAGGAGACAGAACAGTCAGGAGGGATAGCCGGTTGGCAGGTGCAGACAGCCCCATGGACTGTGGTTGTACCCTGTGGCCCACTAAGGCTTGTTAGACCCTTTGGGATCAACTGGTACCTATATAGGCGTAAGCAGAGTGTGAGCCAGTACCTGCAGAAGTAGAAGTCGGCTATGGTGGTGTGTGAGGGTGAGCCGACCGCTGGTGCGAGATAGCATTTTAATGTGTCCGAGGTGTGCGTAGCCTTGCCCCCGAAGTGTGTGGCCTGTGCTGTGTGGCGAGCTGAGACCCGAAGTGTGTGAGGTGAGCTTAGCTGAATGAGTGTTTAGGCCAGGTTATACAGGAAGTCTGGTGATGGTGTTGTGGGGCAATGCAAGTCCATTGGGGTGCAGCCCAGGAGTCACCAGTTCTCTTTGGGGGAGGAAGTCCCTGAGGGCTGAGATGTTCCCTTCCAGACAGCTGTAAGAGGTGTGTCGAGGAGGACCACTTGGGAGAGGTGAGACTGGGTCGTGCTAAGTGGTGTTACCGCGAGGGCCAATGAGGGCCTGAGGAAGGAACTGCTGAGCATGCGGTGCGGCAGCCTCCTCTCCAGGATTCTAGAATCACGATTCACAATCACGAGAAAATACAAGAAATTCGACACAGGTGGAGGCCATTCAGCCCATCATTCCTGTGCCACATCAACACCACACAATTATCAACACAAGATCAAATGAAGAAATGCAAAATGTTTTTTTTTTATTGTTTTTTTGTGGGTTTTTGTAGTTTTTGTGTTTTTCCCCCCAGGAGAGGGGGCACGGGCTTGGTACAAAATCACAACATCAACCACACAACATCCTTGATGAGATCCACCAACAACACCCGTACACATGCACACAATCACCCATCAATGCTCAAGATACGACTAGTCCTATCAACATCCTCTACCCTCCACCTCCAATACTCCAGGTACCTATCTAATTCCAATTTAAACTTATCTACTGTTTCCACTGCCACTACCTTTCGAGGAGACCATTCTTGCATTAACTACTCTCTGATTGAAAGACCCCTGCCTTACCGAACCTTAACTCTCCTCTTCTTTACTCTCAGGCTATGGCCCTGGTTCTGTCGCTGTCTACTCTGTTGAATAATTCATCTTCACTTATTTTATCAATACCTTTCATTATCTTAAACATCTCAATCATATCTCCTCATAACCGCCTTCTTTCTCGTGTATGAAGCCCATCTTCTTCAGCCGCTCTCATAGCTGAGTCTAGCTAGGCCAGAATCAATCTAGTAGCCTGCATTGAACTCTCTCTATGGCATCTATGTCCTTCCTGAGTTGTGGTGCAAACTGCACACAATATTCTAGATGTGGCCCTCACTAAATTCTATACAATGTTAACACCACCTCTTTTGATTTATAATTGATCCCCTCCGAATACAGCCTAAAACCTCTTGGCTTTCCCTATAGCTGCTGGCATTGGCTGCCTGCTTCCTCCCGTATCTATTACCACCCCCAGATCCTCTCCTGTGTGACACGCTCCAAAATCACCCCTTACATCATGTAATCTCTATTTTCATTGTTCTTCCCCATCCCATCCCAACACTTGCTCAGGTTAATTACATCTGCCAATCTTTTCCCCAATCTATACAAGTATCAATACTTCCTGAATCTGATCACCACCCCCTCTGCTATCCACCTTACCTCCAAACTTTGTGTCATCTGCAATTTGGAAAGCTTACTCTTCACCCCACTATCCAAATCATTGATGGAAATAATGAATACAATGGTCCGTATTGATACTAATCATGAATACTAAGTATTGATCTCTGCGATACCCCACAACTTACATCCTCCCAGCAAAATGTCCTCCCAATCGTCGTGATCTGCCAGAGCACTTCTACATTTGTGTCCTGTAAGGCTGTAACTGAATTCTTGGCACCCTTGCCAATAACTCATAATTTTGCCAGATGTCACCTTACAAATTGGTTCTTGATTGTTTGGAGAGGGGATGAAGGAATTCCGTCCCCACCTTCACCCTATCGGCCATCATATTCCAAAACCAGGAGGATGCCATGGGAGGGGGGGGGATACAAGCATCAGGAGAGGGAAAGAGAAGAAAAGTAATGGAAGAAGTGAATGTCCTCCTGTCTGCGCAGTCCCCGTAATATGAGTTCTCTAAACAGAAGCTATGGTAAAGGGAAGGTGTGGCAACTAGCACATTCTTACACATATATCAAGATTAACGAGTGTTTCCATTTATTGATTGTACATCAAGCTTGTACATCGATAAATGCCTGCAGCTGGTGCTCTATTGCTGTGTTGAAATCCACAACCCAAACCAAATAAATAGGTTCGTTTTTCATAAAAAAAAAAAATTGGATTCTTCCCTCAATGCTATGTAGTAGTCGAAGTAAGACCTCGAAACTCTGAGAAAATGTAGGATGGGATTGATGAATGAATCACACCTTTTATGTTGAAGAAGATGACAAGCATTAGCCAGTCAATCATGGAACATTTCTGGAATCATCTGCATATATATATATATATATATATATATATATATATATATATATATATATATATATATATATAGCACTGATGAGCCAGAACATTATGACCACCTGCCTAATATGCTGTTGGTCCTCTGTGTGCCGCAAAACAGCGCCGACCCGCGAGGCATTGACTCTGCAAGACCCTGAAGGTGTTCTGTTGTATCTGGCACCAAAACATTAGCAGCAGATCCTTCAAGTCCTGTAAGTTGCGAGGTGGAGCCGCCGTGGATTGGACTTGTTGGTCCAGCACATCCCACAGATGCTCCATCGGATTGAGATCTCGAGAATTTGGAGCCAGGGCAACACCGTGAACACTTCATCATGTTCCACAACCATTCCCGAACAATGTGTGCAGTGTGGCAGGGCACATTATTCTGCTGAAAGAGGCCAATGCCATCAGGGAAATACCATTGCCATGAAGGGATGTACCTGGTCTGCAACGATGTTTAGGTCGGTGACACGTGTCAAATTGACGTCTACATGAATGGCCGGACCAGGGTTCCCAGCAGAACATTGCCCAGAGCATCACACTCCTCCACCGGCTTGTCGTCTTCCCACAGTGCATCCTGGTGCCATCACTTCCCCAGGTAAACGCGCACACGTACACAGCCATCCACGTGATCCAAAGAAAACGGGACTCATCGGACCAGGCGACCTTCTTCCACTGCTCCAAGGTCCATTTCCGACGCCCGCGGCCATATAGGCGCTTTTGACGGTGGACAGGGGTTATCATGGCACTCTCAGCCTGGTGTTGGCTTAGTGGTTAGGGTGGCGGCTTGGGATCAAAGGGTCCTGAGTTCAAGCCCCGTTGGCCGCTGATTCATATACACCAGGGGTTGACTCAGCCTGTCATCCTTCCGAGGTCGGCAAAATGAGCACCAGTGTACTGGTTGGTAAGGGGACACTGCATCAGCGGCATAGCTGCGTCCCAACCAATGATGCAACCAGCAGTCACAGGCTGCACTCGATGGACATTGGCACTCTGACCGGTCTGCGGCTCCGCAGCCCCATATGGAGCAGGATGCGATGCACTGTGGATTGTAACACATTCCTCCCGTGACCACATTAAATTTTCTGTGACTGGTGCCACAGTAGACTTCTGTCGGTTCGGAAGACGGGATAGCCTTCATTTGCCCTCGCGCATTGAAGAGCCTTGGGTGCCCAACACCCTGTCGCCGGTTTGTCCCTCCTCAGACCACCTGTCGGTAGGTACTCATCACTGCTGACGGGAGCACCCCACAAGCCTGGCCGTTTCAGAGATGCTATGACCCAGTCGTCTGGCCATAACAATTTGCCCTTGTCAAAGTCGCTCAGGTCTTTATTCCTGCCCATTTCTCCTACATCCAACACATCAACTTCAAGAACTGACTGTTCACTTGCTGCCTAATATATCCCACCCCTTGACAGGTGTCATTGTAACAAGATAATCAATGTTATTAATCACTTCACCTGTCAGGGTCTAATGTTTTGGCTCATCAGTGTATATACATTTACATATATATATATAAATGGGCAGGAATAAAGACCTGAGCGACTTTGACAAGGGCCAAATTGTTATGGCCAGACGACTGGGTCATAGCATCTCTGAAACGGCCAGGCTTGTGGGGTGCTCCCGGTCAGCAGTGATGAGTACCTACCGACAGTGGTCTGAGGAGGGACAAACCGGCGACAGGGTGTTGGGCACCCAAGGCTCTTCAATGCGCGAGGGCAATGAAGGCTATCCCGTCTGGTCCGAACCGACAGATGGTCTACTGTGGCACCAGTCACAGAAAAATTTAATGGTGGTCACGGGAGGAATGTGTTACAATCCACAGTGCATCGCATCCTGCTCCATATGGGGCTGCGGAGCCGCAGACCGGTCAGAGTGCCAATGTCCATCGAGTGCAGCCTGTGACTGCTGGTTGCATCATTGGTTGGGACGCAGCTATGCCGCTGATGCAGTGTCCCCCTTACCAACCAGTACACTGGTGCTCATTTTGCCGACCTCGGAAGGATGACAGGCTGAGTCAACCCCTGGTGTATATGAATTCAGCGGCCAACGGGGCTTGAACTCAGGACCCTTTGATCCCAAGCCGCCACCCTAACCACTAAGCCAACACCAGGCTGAGAGTGCCCATGATAACCCCTGTCCACCGTCAAAAGCGCCTATAATGGGCACGCGGGCGTCGGAAATGGACCTTGGAGCAGTGGAAGAAGGTCGCCTGGTCCGATGAGTCCCGTTTTCTTTTGGATCACGTGGATGGCTGTGTACGTGTGCGCGTTTACCTGGGGAAGTGATGGCACCAGGATGCACTGTGGGAAGACGACAAGCCGGTGGAGGAGTGTGATGCTCTGGGCAATGTTCTGCTGGGAAACCCTGGTCCGGCCATTCATGTAGACGCAATTTGAACGGTCACCGACCTAAACATCGTTGCAGACCAGGTACATCCCTTCATGGCAATGGTATTCCCTGATGGCATTGGCCTCTTTCAGCAGAATAATGTGCCCTGCCACACTGCACACATTGTTCGGGAATG
>CM068963.1:5969984-5981204 GCA_035128595.1 Eptatretus atami
CTGCCTGGGGGATGGCCAGACGGAGTCCCCTGGAGTACTCGCGGAAAGTGGACGCAGCGACACGCTGCTCTGGCGCATGCTCCCATACCTGACCTGACCTGAGCAACTGTAAATTACTTTATTCATGCGGTCATACCCAGGAACGAGAGGTAGAAAGTGGATATATGCTATATTTGATTCTTTCTTTTTTTCTCTTCTGCACATCGCAAACCATCGTGGTCTTGTCATATGAAGACCATCAATCCATAACAAGAATGACCACACTGTGGCCACAACCTGCGGCACATACATTTACATATATATATATATATATATATATATAGCTCCCACAGCTTGGGCAGACGGTACGGAGGCGAACGGCTGCGGAGGGAGATCGGCTGAGGAGGACCTGGAGGCTCGGTCCGGACGAGGAGGTCGGCGACGAGGTCGCGTTGAGTCGCGCATCGCGGGACTCGAGCAAGCCAGCCATACTCCCTCCCCAGAGCATCAACAATTCCCCCTTTCCCCCGCGCTGAGAGAGTGCGACAAGGGGCCCCGTTCCACTTTACACCAGCAGGTGCCCACGAAACCGCCGTGCAGCGACAGTTTGCGGCTCGCACGAGGGCGCGGGTAGGACCCTTCGGTCTCGTGGACCTGGCCGCTCATCCAGGTTCCACGCATTAGGCCCACGGGCCCAGTCTGACTCCCTTGCCTTTGAGGGGGTCTTTTCTTTGCTTAGGTGTGAAGTGTGTTGTGGCGCCGTGTCTTGTAAGGAAACTGTATAAGTGTTGCCGAGTGTTCGCGTTTAGTCGTCGTAGCTCTGCGTTGCTTGCATTATTGTTTTTGTCTTAAATTGATATATGTGCATTTGCTAATTGTGCTGTAAATACGTGCTATATGTGTGCTCCGTGTGCCGCGGAATAAATGTGCATTGGTGAACTGTTTTCCCGTTTCGCTTCGTCTTTTCTTCATTGACCCTCCATCCTGCTTCACGTAAAGGGTTCGTAGTGGGTGCAAACGCCCGGTAAATAATCTGAACCGTCGAGGTCGACGATAACACCGCTGTATCCCGATAGTACGGAACGGGCCGCCCAAGCGGCTCGTGTCCGGAGTCGACCTGCGGCGAGGTACGATCGCCCGGTTTACCATCCGCGTGGGTATCTTAGGTAGGTCGAGTTTGGCGAACAACCCTATCCTACGCGGGTGGCCGATTGGCACGATTGTGGTGAGGTCGAAAGGCCCACCCGTGACTGGCTCCGGGCGATAGTTCCCGGAGGGTCACGACTGAATTGTCCGTCCGGTGGGCGACGTGCCGCGATCCGAGTTACGTGGGCGTCCGCACGCCGACGGGCGCGAATTCGCACAATATATATATATATATATTGTTGCGAATTCGCGCCCCGTCGGCGTGCGATCGCCACGTGACTCGAATCGCGACCGCCTCGCCCACGGACGGACAATTCAGTCGTGACCCTCCCGGCTAACGCGGGATCCAGTCACGGGTGGACCTTTCGGCCTCACCACAACCAGTCCGCATTCTACCCGCGCTGAATAGGGTAAATCGCCGAAAGTCGATATACCTAAGTACCCGCACGGTAACCTACCGAGGGGTTTACCTCGCCACAGGCCGACTCGGATACGGCCGCTTAAGCGACCCGTTCCATGCTAACGGATAAACCGAGCGGTTTACGTCGGCCTTGACGGTTCAGATAATTATCGGGCGTATTGGCCCACGACGAACCCTTTACATGAAACAAGATGGAGACCCAACGAAGGAAGGACGCAGCGACACGGGAAGAATTCAACAGACAAGCATTTATTTTACAACGACAGACACAAATAGCACACATAAAGCAAACAGTCAGAATAAGCAAGTTAAAACAAAATGCACATATATCAAACAGAAACAAAAGAAGCAGAGCTACTACCGACTAACGCGCCACACGGACCACTTACACAATTCTACTTCACGGACTTGGCCCGACACACACACATCACACAAAACCCAAAAGAAATGGAAGTCGCGACTTCCCTTAGGTGCTGTCCTTGGCGCCCGTCCCCGCGGTCGTGACTCCCCTCGAGCGCGGCCGGCAAGGCCTCTCCGGCGCGCCTGCCCGTACCGCCTCTCGACGCCTTGGACGAGCACCGACCGACAGGGAGCACACGCCGAACCCGGAGCAGCAGGACGAGCGAGCGCCGAACCAGAGAAGCCAGCAGAGCCGAAAGAACCTCCAAGCAGAAGACGAATCAACGAAGAAGAGAGCAGAAGCATCGACGACGAAGAGAGAAAGAAGCATCGACGACGAAGAGAGGCAGAAGCATCGACGACGAAGAAGAGAGAAGCCTCAGCCGCTCTTATACGCCGCGCGCCACGCCCCGTCTCGCTCCACCTTCCTTCGAGGCGCTTCGAGAAGGGGGGCGTTCCCTCTCTTCCCTCCACCTGCGGCTTGTGGGGGACGAGGCGAAGCGTTCGACGGCCTTCAACGCGCAAACCGTCGTA
The DNA here is from genome assembly GCA_035128595.1 of Eptatretus atami. Taxonomy (NCBI): domain Eukaryota; kingdom Metazoa; phylum Chordata; class Myxini; order Myxiniformes; family Myxinidae; genus Eptatretus; species Eptatretus atami. The sequence goes on from CM068963.1 coordinate 5,972,464, forward strand.
GCTAGACCGCTGAGGATGGCGTTCGTTGGTGTAGGTAGCGTGGTTGAGATGTGCATGGTTGTGAGGGGTGCGGGGCTGGCGTTGTTAGAGTGGTGGCATGGTTAGGTTGTTGTTGTTGGTTGGCGTTGTTGACGTTGAAGTGTGGTTGCGTGTTTGCGTTGAAGTGTGGTTGGTTCGAAAATAAACACGCTCGGTTATCCCGATTAGTACGAACGGGCCGCCAAGCGGCTCGTGTCCGGAGTCGACCTGCGGCGGAGGACGATCGCCCGGTTTACCATCCGCGTGGGTACTAGGTAGGTCGAGTTTGGCGAACAACCCTATCCTACGCGGGTGGCCGATTGGCACGATTGTGGTGAGGTCGAAAAGGCCACCCGTGACTGGCTCGGGCGATAGTTCCCGGAGGGTCACGACTGAATTGTCCGTCCGGGGCGACGTGCCGCGATCCGAGTTACGTGGCCGTCCGCACGCCGACGGGCGCGAATTCGCAACAATATATATATATATATATGTTGCGAATTCGCGCCCGCGGCGTGCGATCGGCCACGTGACTCGAATCGCGACGCCTCGCCCACCGGACGGACAATTCAGTCGTGACCCTCCCGGCTAACGCCGGGATCCAGTCACGGTGTGGACCTTTCGGCCTCACACAACCCAGTCCGCATTCTACCCGCGCTGAATAGGTAAATCGCGAAAGTCGATATACTAAGTACCCGCACGGGTAACCTACCGAGGGGTTGTACCTCGCCACAGGCCGACTTCGGATACGGGCCGCTTAAGCGACCCGTTCCATGCTAACGGGATAACCGAGCGGTGTTATCGTCGCCTTGACGGTTCAGATTAATTATCGGGCGTATTGGCCCACGACGAACCCTTTACATGAAACAAGATGGAGACCCAACGAAGGAAGGACGCAGCGACACGGGGGAAGAATTCAACAGACAAGCATTTATTTTACAACGGACAGACAACAAATAGCACACATAAAGCAAACAGTCAGAATAAGCAAGTTAAAACAAAATGCACATATATCAAACAGAACAAAAAGAAGCAGAGCTACTACCGACTAACGCGGACACACGGACCACTTACCACAATTCTACTTCACGGACTTGGCGCCGACACACACACATTCACACAAAAACCCCAAAAGAAATGGAAGTCGCGACTTCCCTAGGTGCTGTCCTTGGCGCCCGTCCCCCCGGTCGTGACTCCCTCGAGCGCGGCGAGCACTCTCCGGCGCGCCTGCCGTACCGCCTCTCGCCCTTGAGCCGAGACCGACGACAGGGAGAGCCACAGCCGAACCCGGGCAGCGGACGCGGAAGCGCCGACCAGAAGCCAGCAGAGCCACGAAAGAACTCCAAGCAGAAGACGAATCAACGAAGAAGAAGAGAAAGCATCGACGACGAAAAAGAAAAATCTCGACGACGAAGAGAGGCAGAAGCATCGACGACGAAGAGAGAGAGAAGCCTCAGCCGCCTCTTATACGCCCGGCGCCACGCCCCGTTCTCGGCTCCACCTTCCTTCGAGGCGCTTCGAGAAGGGGGCGTTCCCTCTCGTTCCCTCCCACTGCGGCTTGTGGGGGACGAGGCGAAAGCCGTTCGACGGCCTTCAACGCGCAAACCGTCGTACGTTAGACCGCTGAGGATGGCGTTCGTTGGTGTAGGTAGCGTGGTTGAGATGGTGGCATGGTTGTGAGGTGGCGGGGCTGGCGTTGTTAGAGTGGTGGCATGGTTAGCGTGTTTGTGTTGGTTGGCGTTGTTGACGTTTGAAGTGTGGTTGGCGTTGTTTGTGCGTAAGTGTGGTTGGTTCGAAAATAAAGCAGAACAGAAAAACCCTAACTCAAAGATCGCAGCCCGAATGAATCACATTAATTCCCTCTATACAATGGGTTTGGAGCTAACTACACATGTACTTAAGAATACTCACCATGGGACCTTTATGATGTTTGCGAATTTCCACAGCCGTAACACTACCCCCTCCCCTTTTTACAGACTCGTCCCGAGTCGTCAAATTATCGTGTGCCATCATGTGTAGTTCTCCCCTAGTACGTTTTACCTACGGATCCCTGAGTCGGACATTCATGGTATTCGTGTCCCAAAATAAATAACCTGAGGGCTGAGTAACTAACTAAACAAACTCACTCATCAGACGACTTAAATAAAATTGCCGCGCTAAGACATACATGCCGGGGGCACACTCATATTTACATACACTTACTTAACCTTATAATTTACACTAACCATGGCCAGGATCAATGGACTCTGCAGGAAAAAGAAGAGTCAAAGAGAACCGGTGCACGGGCCGCCACTGCAGGCCCGTGTTGCAGCTGCCAACAGGACAGTTCCTGCAGCTTGCAACTGTTGTGGATCCTGGCGCCATGGGAATGAACAGGGGGGCAAAGCAAACGAACGGGGGCAAAATGACGATGTGGGCAGTGGGCATGGGCAAAAGCAAGGGCAGGCAAGGCAAGCATGACAAGGCCGCTGTAGCAAACCAGCCGGCAGTGACGGGGCCGGCACAGGCCTTGAGAAAACAGCCGCAGACGATCGGCAGGCACAGGCCTTGCAGCAAAACAGCCAGCCGATGAAGTTGGCCGGCCTCTTGCCGTGCAGTGCAGGTTGGTGGAGGGAGTCGGTGGTGCTGGCCACTCGGAAGGCGGGCTCGGACCTCCTACTGTCTCCCTCCCACCTATCGCCTTTGCCTGTCACTGTCATACCCACCCCTTAATTTGTCAAAACCCAATTTAGCCCCAACTATTTTTTTTTGTTGTTTATTTTCACTTCCCTACTTCCCCACTATAATCGTCCCCTAACCCCCTTTACTGTCCTTGTTCGGCTAACCTATCGTCCCTAGCCTACTCCCAACCCCTACGTTCCCTTCCCGGAGGGGAATAAGGAGAGCTAGCGTCCTGTGGAGGCCCAACCAAGCCTCAGGATGGCCTCCCCAGATCTCAGCGATTCTAACCCAAAGTGGGTCCAGCGGCCACAACGAGAGCGAAGGGATGGATGGTGCGGAGGGGTACACTTCCTATCTACCCTACCATTAACCTTTAAAATACCCCGGGCTTTCAACAAGCGCCTCTCGCTTAATCTATTGGTTCTAAAAACCCAGATTCCCGTCGCCTGTGTTGGTGTCCTCACAATTTCGGGCCTCGCCCTCCAATTTTCCCTCGTGCCCTCACACGGTTCGTGGCTGGACGCGTGGCTCCCTGGCAGGCACGACCCTCTGCCGATTCCCTACATGGCACCCCCGGACACTACACTGCCTCCGAGCCTACCAGCTCCCTAAACACCGGGAGTGCCCCCATGGCAACTCCCCTGAACGCACACGTGGCAGCTGGCGCCCCGGGCCCCTTTCCGAGGGTCACCCCGTGCCCACGACACTGCCCACGCGGCTAACGGCGCTCCGGGCCCCCGCACCAAACGGGCGCACCCGTGCCCACTACGCTAACCCGGCCCCCATGGGCCCTTGGCCTACACGGCCGACTAGCCCGGTGCCCGGGGTACCCACTCAGCGATACTCACCCTTCGCAGCCACGCCCCAGCCCGTCAACAGGGCTCCTGCCACCCTCCAAATGGGTATCGAGCCTACATTCCCACCAACAACAAAACGACCTCCATTTTTCAATTTGTCTAACCCAGCTAACTCGCTTTACACTGACCCCGGGGTCCCTTGGGCGGGAGTCACTCCTCCCCCAATCACTCATCAGCACCATGCATTCCCCATTCACTCCAACACACAGACCGCTGGCCTCACTCACTCAACAGTACATTTTCCACCAACTCACCAACTCTTCAACACACTCACGCTGCTCTCTGCCATCCTTCTAACACTCCCCTAACTGACTCGTGCTCCACGTCGTCCCTTACACTAAGCACGTTCCTTTTAACACTACGTAGCTAAGCTACGTCCCCACTACACATTCACTGTCTGTCTCTGTCTCCAAATCTCAAAAATATTTCCCATCCTACAATCGACTAAATCCTCTACTAATCCATTCCACGGGCCCATGAGGACTTACCCTGCCCCATGAGCGGTCTAGCTAAGCTAACCCTTCCCCTAGCTAGTTTCCTGTGCCCTGGTAGGGGTCTTTCACCCTTGCCCAGGGAATCCTGTTCACCCGAAAGCGAGGCTTGCTTCGTTAATTTTGTATTTCCAAATAGCGCAGCACCAGCGCGGCAACTCACAGCTCCGCACTTTGCACCTTGCCTGACGTCATGCAGCTGCACGTGTACCTCGTCCTCTTGGACGTACCATCCGGCAGGGATTCACCCTCCTGCCGGATTCCAACCCCACGTGCAGCCATGACGTCACCCTGCGCACCCCCAAAAACAACCTCGCACTCCGAGGGCTCCCCACGCGAACACATGTGCTTTGCCCGTTGGAGCTAAACAAGCTCGCGTGGAGAACCCGTCCGGTCCAAATCCGTAACCTGCCTAAACTTTTGTCCGCCGGGGATCGGCAAATCCACCGCTGGCGTTTCCGGACCGGGCTTCACTCCCGCAAGCGAGCACGTGGGGGTCTCGTGCGTTGCACGGCACGGACCGCGCGCTCGCTGCTGGGTGAACCCGGCGCGGTCCCACAAAAGCTACGGCCGCTACTCGGCTTGCGTCTCTCTGTCGCTGTCGTCTCCGTTCTACCCACGCACACCTGCGTGTCACGACGCACAGATCCCATCCAAACACTCACTTCCATACCGGGAGACCGGCTACATGCTCGCGCATCCACCGACATCTCCCTCACACACGAGACCTAACACACACTGTCTCCCTCACATAGCGCATTCTCACACACATGCTTCGCACACGCGTGCCGTTTCTGCGCACACGCCGCTCACCACCTGTTTCACCCGCACCCGTGCTCCTCCACAACGGTGCCTCATCCACCTGCGGCCCCTTTCACAACGCACGCTGGAAGCACGCACTCGCACACATGCCACACACCACTCACACACGGTCGCTTCCACACACGGGGCACACTACACCTGCCACAGGCAACCACTGGGATTCGGTTCCCCACAAGGGTTCCGGGGCCTCTAACCCCCAAGCTGCACGTGCACCTATCCACAGCACTCGTCCCTTCAACTCCGCTTGGCACGACCGAACCCACCTGGTCGTGATTCGCCTCAAGGGGGCATACTCCTCCCCTCGTTCCTGGAGGCAGCCATCCGCTGCTCGCACCGGGTCTCCACCGCTCCGCGACTCACCCCATTATCCTCCACTACTCTGTGTGTGTGTGTTCTGTTCCTTTAACCCCGTCTTTATCTGCAGTCTCTCTCTACTTTCTCTTTCTCCGCATCTCTATACATTTTTAGTTTCTGTTTCTTTCTGGAGTTTTTCCATCTCTCTGGACTTCAATTTCATTCTCTCCTTCAGTTCATTAATTTCAAACTCGTATAGTTTTGTTTTCTACCCCACAGTTTCTCCTGCTCTTCATTTCCAATCTCATGTTTCTCTCAATTGGCTCATTTCCTTCCTGTGTTCATCCGCTGTTCTCTCATTACCCTTCCTTGCTTCCTCTCCTGTCCTTCCTTCTCCAGTTTCGTTGTTTGCTTCATTTGGTTAATCTCCTTCTTGTGTTTCAGTTGCTGCTGTCTCATTACTCTTCCTTGTTTCTTCTCCTGTCTTTCCTTCTGCAGTTCATGGTTTTCTTCATGTGGTTAATTTCCTTTTTGTGTTTCATTCGCTGTTCTTTGTCTACCTCTTCGCACTCCAGCCTTGCCTTTTCTTTCAATTGGTCAACCTCGGCTTCATGTTCCTTTGTTTTCTATCCCATTCTCTCGTTTTCCCTCTCCAATCTCGTTGTGTCCTTCAATCTCCTGATTTCTCCTTCCTGCTTCATTCTTGCTCCTTCAACTTCTCCTCGTATTCCAACCTATGTTTTTCGTTTTGTCGTTCATTTCAAATTCATACTCTTTCAGTTTTTTATTCCACTGTCTTTCTTGTTCCTCATTCTGTAATCTCGTTATTCTTTCAACTGACAGATTTCTTTCTCCTGTCTCATTCCTTGTTCTTTCAGCACTCTTTCTTGCATCTCATTCTTTAATCTGGCCTTTGCTTCCAACTGTTCGATCTGTACAGTGTGGTTCCTGAACGTTTCATTCTCCGTTCTCGTTCTTTCCTCTCTCACCATCCTCAACTCGTTTTGTAATTCCGTCTCTTTGTTTTGGTGTTTCTGTAACTGAGAAGCTTTCTTTTCCAATTCCTTTCTCATCTCCGCACACTCCGACCTTGCTTTGGCTTCTAACTGTTCTTCCGGCTTGCCCTTGTGGTTGTCTATCCGTCTTCCCAGTTCCTCTGTCTCCGTTTTTACCTCCCGTCCCAGCTTATCAACTCTCTTCGTCATGTCTTGAAGTCTTTTCTCACACTCCACTATTTTTATTTCCTTCGTGCACGACTCCGTCACCCAATTAATTTTTCCCTCTCGGTTACCGTCACTTTTTCCGTCACCTCCACACTTCTCGCCCAACACGTCTCCCGAATTATTTTTTTCTCACCCGCTTTCACCGCGGGCCTGACAACCGTTGCACCCCCTCCCAGCTCGTTCGCTCCCACACGTGGCGTCGCCATTACGCACTTCGCTGTTGTTGCCTTCATGCCCGCCTGCAGGCTCCGGCCCATTTGCTGCGTTTCACCCCGCATTTCTTTTATTTCTTCCTTCATTCCTTGTGCATTTGTTCCAATTCTCGTTTATGCCTTTTATTTCGTTTTTCATTTCGAGTGAGTTTCCATCCATTTTTTCGTTCATTCCATCCATTTGCCGTTCATTTCGTTTGTTTGTTTCCATCTGCTTGTTTACTCCTTTCATTTCGTTTTTCATTTCGTTTCTCATTTCGAGTGCATCCGCCTTCATTTGTGCCAGCATGGCGAATAGCTGGGCCATGTCGGGTGCACTCGGCTGAGCCGATTCGGCCAGGATCGGGGGGTTTGGTGGAGAGGGGGGGGAGTGTTATACACCGCGGCCGCGCCACACCCATTTCGGGCCCTGGTTCAGTTGGGGGGAAACTGTTCCTGCACACCAATGTCCTGCATGGGATTCCATCCTGAACCATGGATTCTAAACATACTACATCCATTTCTATTACCCCCGGCTCCCGCTCGCCTGAGACGCCATCTTATCCCACTAAGGGGTTAAATTTAGAATCGCTCGTAATTTAGAGGGAATCGGGGGTCGCTCCTCTCACCCCTGGACTGATTCCCTATGAATTTAGCTTGGAGGACGGAGGGATTTGAATCACACTCCTGTACACCAGTGTTGCGAATTCGCGCCCGTCGGCGTGCGATCGGCCACGTGACTCGAATCGCGACCGCCTCCCACCGGACGGACAATTCAGTCGTGACCCTCCCGGCTAACGCCGGGATCCAGTCGGGTGGACCTTTCGGCCTCACCACAACCCAGTCCGCATTCTACCCGCGCTGATAAGGTAAATCGCCGAAAGTCGATATACCTAAGTACCCGCACGGGTAACCTACCGAGGGTTGTACCTCGCCACAGGCCGACTTCGGATACGGGCCGCTTAAGCGACCCGTTCCATGCTAACGGGATAACCGAGCGTGTTATCGTCGGCCTTGACGGTTCAGATTAATTATCGGGCGTATTGGCCCACGACGAACCCTTTACATGAAACAAGATGGAGACCCAACGAAGGAAGGACGCAGCGACACGGGGAAGAATTCAACAGACAAGCATTTATTTTACAACGACAGACACAAATAGCACACATAAAGCAAACAGTCAAAATAAGCAGTTAAAACAAAATGCACATATATCAAACAGAACAAAAAGAAGCAGAGCTACTACCGACTAACGCGACACACGGACCACTTACACAATTCTACTTCACGGACTTGGCGCCGACACACACACATTCACACAAAACCCCAAAAGAAATGGAAGTCGCGACTTCCCTTAGGTGCTGTCCTTGGCGCCCGTCCCGCCGTCGTGACTCCCTCGAGCGCGGCCGGCAAGGCCTCTCCGGCGCGCCTGCCCGTACCGGCCTCTCGACGCCTTGGACCGAGCACCGACCGACAGGGAGAGCACACGCCGAACCCGGAGCAGCAGGACGAGCGAGCGCCGAACCAGAGAAGCCAGCAGAGCCGAAAGAACCTCCAAGCAGAAGACGAATCAACGAAGAAGAGAGCAGAAGCATCGACGACGAAGAGAGAAAGAAGCATCGACGACGAAGAGAGCAGAAGCATCGACGACGAAGGAGAAGAGAAGCCTCAGCCGCCTCTTATACGCCCGGCGCCACGCCCCGTTCTCGGCTCCACCTTCCTTCGAGGCGCTTCGAGAAGGGGGCGTTCCCTCTCGTTCCCTCCCACCTGCGGCTTGTGGGGGACGAGGCGAAGCCGTTCGACGGCCTTCAACGCGCAAACCGTCGTACGTAGACCGCTGAGGATGGCGTTCGTTGGTGTAGGTAGCGTGGTTGAGATGGTGGCGTGGTTGTGAGGGTGGCGGGCTGGCGTTGTTAGAGTGGTGGCATGGTTAGCGTTGTGTTGTGGTTGGCGTTGTTGACGTTGAAGTGTGGTTGGCGTTGTTTGGCGTTGAAGTGTGGTTGGTTCGAAAATAAAGCAGAACAGAAAAAACGCCTAACTCAAAGTATCGCAGCCGAATGAATCACATTAATTCCCTCTATACAATGGGTTTGGAGCTAACTACACATGTACTTCAGAAATACCTCACCTATGGGACCTTTATGATGTTTGCGAATTTCCACAGCCGTAACAATATATTCACCTCCT
>CM068963.1:5998202-6010077 GCA_035128595.1 Eptatretus atami
TGTTACGGCTGTGGAAATTCGCATTACACCATAAAGGTCCCGTAGGTGAGATATATTTCTTAAGTACATGTGTAGTTAGCCCAAACCCATTGTTTAGAGGGAATTAATGTGATTCATTCGGGCTGCGATCCTTTGAGTTAGGCGTTTTTCTGTTCTACCTTTGTTTTGAACCAACCACTACAACAACAACAACAACGCCAGCAGCCACAACCTACCTTCACCACTCGCTACCGCCAAACCTCACATCACCGCCATTCCAAGCAGCTCCATGGCCATCGGACACCGCCGAAAACCCTCCACCACCTTCTCCTACGGCCATTCCCGCACCACCTGTGGGCACCGAGCGTCGGGCTATCTTCAGCGATACACGCGAGCCGCGAGTGCAGATGGCGGTTTTCCGAGGAGAATTCGGATCAGGAATGCTACACGCCCACATCTGATCCACCCAATCAGGAAGCGCGGGGCGGCTTGGCCCCGCCTCCAGACGCGCCTGACGAAAATCGGCATATGCAAATTGAGGATCAAGAAAGATTCACGCCCCTTTTTCTCCGTCCAACGGCGAGCGTGGCTCCGCCCCTGAGGTCGTTTGGATCCGAGAATTTGCATATGGTGGGTTCCTGAAGCCGATAAAAAGACGAGCCAAGGCGAATCGTGCAGTATCGGTGGGGCAGAGTCGGGAGACGGAGCTCGAAGCAGTATCGTGGGCAGAGTCGGGAGACGGAGCTCGAAGCAGTATCGGTGGGGCAGAGTCGGGAGACGGAGCTCGAAGGAGTATCGGTGGGGCAGAGTCGGGAGACGGAGCTCGAAGCAGAAGTGGGGCAGACGGCTACGAGGGCGAACGGCTGCGGAGGGAGATCGGCTGAGGAGGACCTGGAGGCTCGGGTCCGGGACGAGGAGGTCGGCGACGAGGTCGCGTTGAGTCGCGCACTGCGGGACTCGAGCAAGCCAGCCATACTCCCTCCCCAGAGCATCAACAATTCCCCCTTTCCCCGCGCTGAGAGAGTGCGACAAGGGGGCCCGTTCCCACTTTACACCAGCAGGTGCCCACGAAACCGCCGTGCAGCGACAGTTTGCGGCTCGCCACGAGGGCGCGGGTAGGACCCTTCGGTCTCGTGGACCTGGCCGCTCATCCAGGTTCCACGCGCATTAGGCCCACGGCCCAGTCTGACTCCCTTGCCTTTGAGGGGGTCTTTTCTTTGCTTAGGTGTGAATGCGTGTTGTGGCGCCGTGTCTTGTAAGGTAGAAACTGTATAAGTGTTGCCGAGTGTTCGCGTTTAGTCGGTCGTAGCTCTGCGTTGCTTGCATTATTGTTTTTGTCTTAAATTGATATATGTGCATTTGCTAATTGTGGCTGTAAATACGTGCTATATGTGTGCTCCGTGTGCCGCGGAATAAATGTGCATTGTGTGAACTGTTTTCCCGTTTCGCTTCGTCTTTTCTTCATTGACCCTCCATCCTGCTTCACGTAAAGGGTTCGTAGTGGGTGCAAACGCCCGGTAAATAATCTGAACCGTCGAGGTCGACGATAACACCGCTCGTTATCCCGATAGTACGGAACGGGCCGCCCAAGCGGGTCGTGTCGGAGTCGACCTGCGGCGAGGTACGATCGCCCGGTTTACCATCCGCGTGGGTACTTAGGTAGGTCGAGTTTGGCGAACAACCCTATCCTACGCGGGTGGCCGATTGGCACGATTGTGGTGAGGTCGAAAGGCCCACCCGTGACTGCTCCGGGCGATAGTTCCGGAGGGTCACGACTGAATTGTCCGTCCGGTGGGCGACGTGCCGCGATCCGAGTTACGTGGCCGTCCGCACGCCGACGGGCGCGAATTCGCAACACTGGTGTCAGAGAGCGGGAAAACGAACTCTCCTGGCTCCAGCTAAATTCATAGGGAATCGGTCCAGGGGTGAGAGGAGCGACCCCGATTCCCTCTAAATTACGAGCGATTAAATTAACCCCTTACGTGGAATAAGATGGCGTCTCAAGGCGAGCGAGCCGGGGGTAATAGAAATGGATGTAGTATGTTTAGAATCCATGGCTCAGGATGGAATCCCCGAGCAGGACATTGGTGTGCAGGAACAGTTTCCCCCCAACTGAACCCAGGGCCCGAAATGGGTGCGGCGGCGGCCGCGGTGTATAACACCTCCCCCCCCCTCTCCACCAAAACCCCCGAGCCTTGTCGAACCGAGTACACTCGACAGGATTCTGCAGGCAATAACAGAGATGCAAAGAAACGCAAATGAAATGAACGGCAAAATGGATGAAATGAACGAAAAAATGGATGGAAACGCACGCGAAATAAAAGGAGTGAACAAGCAGATGGAAACAAACACAAACGAAATGAACGAAAAAATGGATGGAAACTCACTCGAAATGAAAAACGAAATAAAAAGGCATAAACGAGAATATGGAAACAAATGCACAAGGAATGAAGGAAGAAATAAAAGAAATGCGGGGTGAAACGCAGCAAATGGGCCAGAGCCTGCAGGCGGGCATGAAGGCAACAACAGCGAAGTGCGTAATGGCGACGCCACGTGTGGGAGCGAACGAGCTGGGAGGGGGTGCAACGGTTGTCAGGCCCGCGGTGAAGCGGGTGAGAAAAAAATAATTCGGGAGACGTGTTGGGCGAGAAGTGTGGAGGTGACGGAAAAAGTGAAGGTAACCGAGAGGAAAAATTAATTGGGGTGACGGAGACGTGCACGAAGGAAATAAAAATAGTGGAGTGTGAGAAAAGACTTCAAGACATGACGAAGAGAGTTGATAAGCTGGGACTGGAGGTAAAAACGGAGACAGAGGAACTGGAAGACTGATAGACAAACACAAGGGCAAGATGGAAGAACAGTCGGAAGCCAAGCAAGGTCGGAGTGTGCGGAGATGAGAAAGGAATTGGAAAAGAAGCTTCTGAGTTACAAAACGAGTGAGGATGTTGAGAGAGGAAAGAAAGAGAACGGAGAATGAGACGTTAAGGAACCACGCTGTACAGATCGAACAGCTGGAAGCAAAGGCCAGATTGGGGAATGAGATGCAAGAAAGAGTAATGATGGAAGAACGAATGAGACAGAAGAAGGAAATCGATCAATGGAAGGAAACCACGAGATCCGAGCCGTATCCCTGGACATATCACGTGCTTTGACACAGTCTGGCACCCTGCACTACTCACCAAACTCTCTTCCCATGTATCCAAGGCCATCTCCACTCATGGCTCGCAGACTTCCTCTCCTGTCGCAGTCAACGTGTGGCCCTAAATGGAGTTCTTTCATCCCTCTTCCTGTGCAGGCTGGAGTTCCTCAAGGTAGCGTTCTGGGCCCTTTCTTTTTCTGGTTTTCATCAATGATCTCTCCGACTCTCTGAAAATCCTCTATATCTCTTTGCCGATGACTCCACCTCTGCCGTACCATCTGTCATCCCTCAGACCGGCAAGCAGCAGCTTTCTCGCTCACTGCAGATCTGGATAAAATCACAAAATGGTCCAACACATGGAACATGTCTTTCAATCCAGACAAATCTCACACTCTCACTATGTCTCTTCGAAAGGACCGTTTAGAAAACCCCCCATCCACTTTCTCAACAATCCTCTGGAAGAAGTCTTTTCTTTCAAGCTTCTGGGTCTCACTATCTTCCATGACCTTTCCTGGGAAAGTCACATTTCCAACCTCGCCTCAAAAGCCAGTCGCCGACTGGGAATCCTCCGTCGTGCAAAGTCCTTCCTCGGCCCTCTTGAGCTCCTGACCACTTACAAAGCTTTTGTCCGTAGCCTGATGGAGTACTGCTCTCCCCTCTGGGCTGGTGCTCCTGCCTCCCACCTTTCTCGGCTTCACGCTGTCGAAACCAGGGCATTTAGGATCATCGGCATCTCCCGCAATGAAGCTGAGTCTTTGGCCTCTCACTCAATCACCGCAGGTTGGTCGGTGGTCTTTCTGTCTTCTACCGTCTCCTCTCCAGCCTTGCCCCCCTGCTCTCTCTGCCATTTGTCCCACCACATTTGCACAGGGCGCTCAAGGTCCGCCAACAACCCCCTTCTGGTAAAACTACCAAAATCACGAACCACTGCTCACCTTCACTCCTTCATTCCTCTTTTTTCCCGCCTTTGGAATAAACTCCCTCACTCTATTCTTTCCCATTCTTCCCTCCAGGCTTTCAAAACAGCTGTTCACCACACCTCTTATCATCCCCCATCCAAATCCTCGATCTTTTCTACCCCGATAATCCACCCAAGCCCACTTCCTTCAAATCCCCTGCTTTCCTTCCTGAAAGTCCCTGTAATGTCCATCTTCTCTTCCCCATGTTCCCCGTCCATCCCCATCCCTCTCCCTTCCACAGATCACCTAATGTGTCTGTTTCCCACTGTTCTGTCCCTTCCACTCCCGCCCTCTTGTCTCATGCCCCTTGCTGTGCGTTGTGTGTTAGCTCTCATACGAGCCTCGACATGGTATACAAAAAAAAAATAAAAAAAAAAAGATTGCAGAATGAGGAACAAGAAAGACAGTGGAATAGGAAATAAAAGAACAAGGAATAGACAGGAGAAAGAAATCAGTCAGTTGAAAGAAATAATGAGATTGCAGAACGAGGAACAAGAAAGACAGTGGAATAAAAAACTGAAAGAGTATGAATTAGAAACTGAACGACAAAAGGAAAAAATAGGTTGGAATACGAGGAGAAGTTGAAGGAGCAACGAATGAAGCAGGAAGGAGAAATCAGGAGATTGAAGGACACAACGAGATTGGAGAGGGAACGGTGGGATAGAAAACAAAAGGAACATGAAGCCGAGGTTGACCAATTGAAAGAAAAGGCAAGGCTGGAGTCGAAGAGGTAGACAAAGAACAGCGAATGAAACACAAAAAGGAAATTAACCACATGAAGAAAACCATGAAACTGCAGAAGGAAAGACAGGAGAAAAACAAGGAAGAGTAATGAGACAGCAGCAACTGAAACACAAGAAGGAGATTAACCAAATGAAGCAAACCTGAAAAATGGAGAAGGAAGGACAGGAGAGGAAGCAAGGAAGGGTAATGAGAGAACAGCGAATGAAGCACAGGAAGGAAATGGGCCAATTGAAAGAAACGATGAGATTGGAAAGTGAGGAGCATGAGGAAGAGTGGGAGAGAAAACAAAAACTATACGAGTTTGAAATTAATGAACTGAAGGAGAGAATGAAATTGAAATCCAGAGAGATGGAAAAACTCCAGAAAGAAACAGAAACTAATAAATGTATAGAGACGGGAGAAAGAGAAAATAGAGGAGAGACTGCATGATAATGATGGGGTTAAAGGAACAGAACACACACACACAGAGGTAGTGGAGGATAATGGGGGTGAGCTCGCGGACTGGGTAGACCCGGGTGAGCAGCTGGATGCCGCCTCCAGGAACGAGGGAGGAGTATGCCCCCTTGAGGCGAATCACGACCAGGTGGGTTCGGTCGTGCCAAGCGGAGTTGAAGGGACGAGTGCTGTGGATAGGTGCACGTGTAGCTTGGGGTACAGAGGCCCCGGGAACCCTTGTGGGGACACGAATCCCCAGTGTGGTTGTGCAGGGGTGTGTGTTGCGAGTGTGCGGAGATGCGTGCTTTCCGGCACGCATGTGTGAGTGAGACCCCCTGGGCAGGTGAAAGGTTGGGTGTGAGTGAGAGGGTCCGTGTGAGGGAGACCGTGTGTGAGGTCTCTGTATGTGAGGAGATGTCGGTCGGCATGCGTGAGCATGCAGCCGCGTCTCCCGGTGTGAATGTGAGTGTGATGGAGTGGAGTCTGTGCGTCGTAACACGCAGGTGTGCGTGGAGGTCGAATGGCGGAGACGACGGCGACAGAGAGACACAAGCCGGGTAGCGGCCGTAGCTCTTGTGGGACCGTGCCGGGTTCACCCAGCAGCGAGCCGAGGTCCGTTGCTGTGCAACGCACGAGACCCCCACGTGCTCGCTTGCGGGAGTGAAGCCCGGTCCGGAAACGCACGCGGTGGATGTTGCCGATCCGCGGACGGACAAAAGTTTAGGCAGGACGATGGATTTGGACCGGACGGGTTCTCCACGCGAGCTGTGTTAAGCTCCAACGGGCAGAGCACATGTGTTCGCGTGGGAGCCCCTCGGATGCGAGGTTTGTTTTGGGGGTGCGCAGGGTGACGTCATGGCTGCACGTGGGGTTGGAATCCGGCAGGAGGGTGAATCCCTGCCGGATGGTACCGTCCAAGAGGGACGAGGTACACGTGCAGCTGCATGACGTCATGGGAAGGTGCAAAGTGCGTGAGCTGTGAGTTGCCGCGCTGGTGCTGCGCATAATTGGAAATACAAAATTAACGAAGCAAGCCTCGCTTTCGGGTGAACAGGATTCCCGGGGTAAGGTGAAAGACCCCCTACCTGGCAACTTCTCTTCTGTCCACTCAACTACCTCATCCTTGCTGTTGAAGGTACTATACAATTCATATCCAAGGGTCTTCATGGTTTGGTTCAATATCATTGACAAGTCTGATGGACAGCTGGGTCTGGTTTCAGGAAATGAACAAGCTCCATCAAATGTTAGAAATGTGTTGAGGGTACCCAGGTTCAGGTCGTTAGCTCAAAATAATTCCACCAGAAGCCCTCCCCTCCATGGGGGGAGGGGGAGCGGTAAAGGAAAGGGGTAACACCTAACAGCACCCCTAACAGCAGTTGTTTCTAGTACCATGTTCTTCATTGTGCGGCCCACGAGCCACTGGCGGCCGGCCCCTAGTGACCTAAAGTGGGGCCCCTGACGTGCAGTTGATAATACACAAATGTGAAAACGCCCATCATAATCCACCATAAATGCCATCAAATTGACCCAATGGTTTCAAATTAGTGTTCCAATGTGAAGCATAAAAGCAATATCCCAACATCAGTAGGGAGAAGTATGCAAACAATTATGTTTTCAGCCCAGTAACCACAACGAAACAAACAAAAAAAAGAGTACATGGAGGCGGGGCCTAATAGCAGCCATTTTGGAGTCCTGCAGGCGGTGTGGCGGCTCTCGTTCTGATATCTTTTCGGCAAAAGTGGCCCTCTAAAAAAGTAGTGAAGATCACTGTTCTAGAATCTAAAATTTGGCAAAAATATGTGTAAACATCCTCAAAAATGATTTTTTGGACAAAAACAATGTGAAGTACATGACCAGTCAAAAGTTTTAGAACACCCCCATTTTTCCAGTTGTTACTGAAATTTAAGCAGTTTAATGTTTCAATGTAATTCTGAATTAAAGCATAGAACAAATAAACAATTGCAGATAAAAAAGAAATCATTGAATCGTTTTTTTTAACAATTAAATCTAAATTTTGACTCATCAAAGTAGCCACCTTTTGCAGATATAACAGCCGAACATCCTCGTGGCATTCTTTCAACAATGGAAATCAAATATTGTTCGGAAAGTTCTTCCCAACACTGTAGCAGAAGTTCCCACAAATGTGTTGCACTTGTTGGTTGCTTTGCTTTCACCCTTTTGTCCAGTTCATCCCAAACCACTTGATGGGGTTTAAGTCTGGAGACTGTGCTGGCCATTCCATGATTTGAAGCCTACCATCTTGTTATTTTATTCTAAGGTAGTTCTGACATAGCCTGGAGGTATGTTTTGGGTCGTTATCTTGCTGTAGGATGACCCCCTGACCAAACAATCATCATCTGTAATCTTGTTATTTCTTTCAACTGACAGATTTCTTTCTCCTGTCTCATTCCTTTTCTTTCATGCACTCTTTCTTGCATCTCATTCTTTAACTGGCCTTTGCTTCCAATGTTCGATCTGTACAGTGTGGTTCCTGAACGTTTTCATTCTCCGTTCTCTGTTCTTCCTCTCTCACCATCCTCAACTCGTTTTTGTAATTCCGTCTTCTTTGTTTTGGTGTTTCTGTAACTGAGAAGCTTTCTTTTCAATTCCTTTCTCATCTCCGCAACTCCGACCTTGCTTTGGCTTCTAACTGTTCTTCCGGCTTGCCCTTGTGTTGTCTATCCGTCTTCCCAGTTCCTCTGTCTCCGTTTTTACCTCCCGTCCCAGCCTTATCACTC
Organism: Eptatretus atami; assembly: GCA_035128595.1. Taxonomy (NCBI): domain Eukaryota; kingdom Metazoa; phylum Chordata; class Myxini; order Myxiniformes; family Myxinidae; genus Eptatretus; species Eptatretus atami. The sequence goes on from CM068963.1 coordinate 6,006,197, forward strand.
TCTTCGTCATGTCTTAAGGTCTTTTCTCACACTCCACTATTTTTATTTCCTTCGTGCACGACTCCGTCACCCCAATTAATTTTTCCCTCTCGGTTACCGTCACTTTTCCGTCACCTCCACACTTCTCGCCCAACACGTCTCCCGAATTATTTTTTTCTCACCCGCTTTCACCGCGGGCCTGACAACCGTTTGCACCCCTCCCAGCTCGTTCGCTCCCACACGTGGCGTCGCCATTACGCACTTCGCTGTTGTTGCCTTCATGCCCGCCTGCAGGCTCCGGCCCATTTGCTGCGTTCACCCGCATTTCTTTTATTTCTTCCTTCATTCCTTGTGCATTTGTTCCATATTCTCGTTTATGCCTTTTATTTCGTTTTTCATTTCGAGTGAGTTTCCATCCATTTTTTCGTTCATTCCATCCATTTGCCGTTCATTTCGTTTGTGTTTGTTTCCATCTCTTGTTTACTCCTTTCATTTCGTTTTCATTTTCGTCTCTCATTCGAGTGCATCCGCCTTCATTTGTGCCAGCATGGCGAATAGCTGGGCCATGTCGGTGCACTCGGCTGAGCCGATTCGGCCAGGATCGGGGGTTTTGGTGGAGAGGGGAGGGGGTGTTATAACCCGCGCGGCCGCGCCACACCCATTTCGGGCCCTGGTTCAGTTGGGGGAAACTGTTCCTGCACACCAATGTCCTGCATGGGGATTCCATCCTGAACATGGATTCTAAACATACTACATCCATTTCTATTACCCCGGCTCCCGCTCGCCCTTGAGACGCCATCTTATCCCACGTAAGGGGTTAAATTTAGAATCGCTCGTAATTTAGAGGGAATCGGGGTCGCCTCCTCCACCCCTGGACTGATTCCCTATGAATTTAGCTTGGAGATCGGAGGGATTTGAATCACATCCTGTACCAGTGTTGCGAATCTCGCCCGTCGGCGTGCGATCGGCCACGTGACTCGAATCGCGACCGCCTCGCCCACCGGACGGACAATTCAGTCGTGACCCTCCCGGCTAACGCCGGGATCCAGTCACGGGTGGACCTTTCGGCCTCACCACAACCCAGTCCGCATTCTACCCCCGCTGAATAGGGTAAATCGCGAAAGTCGATATACCTAAGTACCCGCACGGGAACCTACCGAGGGGTTGTACCTCGCCACAGGCCGACTTCGGATACGGGCCGCTTAAGCGACCCGTTCCATGCTAACGGGAAACCGAGCGGTGTTTCGTCGGCCTTGACGGTTCAGATTAATTATCGGGCGTATTGGCCCACGACGAACCTTTACATGAAACAAGATGGAGACCCAACGAAGGAAGGACGCAGCGACACGGGGGAAGAATTCAACAGACAAGCATTTATTTTACAACGACAGACACAAATAGCACACATAAAGCAAACAGTCAGAATAAGCAAGTTAAAACAAAATGCACATATATCAAACAGAACAAAAAGAAGCAGAGCTACTACCGACTAACGCGACACACGGACCACTTACACAATTCTACTTCACGGACTTGGCGCCGACACACACACATTCACACAAAACCCCAAAAGAAATGGAAGTCGCGACTTCCCTTAGGTGCTGTCCTTGCGCCCGTCCCCGCGGTCGACTCCCCTCGAGCGCGGCCGGCAAGCCTCTCCGGCGCGCCTGCCCTACCGGCCTCTCGACGCCTTGGACCGAGCACGACCGACAGGAGAGCACACGCCGAACCCGGAGCAGCAGGACGAGCGAGCGCCGAACCAGAGAAGCCAGCAGAGCGAAAGAACCTCCAAGCAGAAGACGAATCAACGAAGAAGAGAGCAGAAGCATCGACGACGAAGAGAGAAAGAAGCATCGACGACGAAGAGAGGCAGAAGCATCGACGACGAAGAGAGAGAGAAGCCTCAGCCGCCTCTTATACGCCCGGCGCCACGCCCCGTTCTCGGCTCCACCTTCCTTCGAGGCGCTTCGAGAAGGGGGCGTTCCCTCTCGTTCCCTCCCACCTGCGGCTTGTGGGGGACGAGGCGAAGCCGTTCGACGGCCTTCAACGCGCAAACCGTCGTACGTAGACCGCTGAGGATGGCGTTCGTTGGGTAGGTAGCGTGGTTGAGATGGTGGCGTGGTTGTGAGGGTGGCGGGGCTGGCGTTGTTAGAGTGGTGGCATGGTTAGCGTTGTTGTTGTGTTGGCGTTGTTGACGTTGAAGTGTGGTTGGCGTTGTTTGGCGTTGAAGTGTGGTTGGTGTTCGAAAATAAAGCAGAACAGAAAAACGCCTAACTCAAAGTATCGCAGCCGAATGAATCACATTAATTCCCTCTATACAATGGGTTTGGAGCTAACTACACATGTACTTCAGAAATACCTCACCTATGGGACCTTTATGATGTTTGCGAATTTCCACAGCCGTAACAATATATTCACCTCTTCTGTCCACTCAACTACCTCATCCTTGCTGTTGAAGGTACTATACAATTCATATCCAAGGGTCTTCATGGTTTGGTTCAATATCATTGACAAGTCTGATGGACAGCTGGGTCTGGTTTCAGAAATGAACAAGCTCCATCAAATGTTAGAAATGTGTTGAGGGTACCCAGGTTCAGGTCGTTAGCTCAAAATAATTCCACCAGAAGCCCTCCCCTCCATGGGGGAGGGGAGCGGTAAAGGAAAGGGTAACACCTAACAGCACCCCTACAGCAGTTGTTTCTAGTACCATGTTCTTCATTGTGCGGCCACGAGCCACTGGCGGCCGGCCCCTAGTGACCTAAAGTGGGCCCCTGACGTGCAGTTGATAATACACAAATGTAGAAAACCCATCATAATCCACCATAAATGCCATCAAATTGACCCAATGGTTTCAAATTAGTTTCCAATGTGAAGCATAAAAGCAATATCCCAACATCAGTAGGAGAAGTATGCAAACAATTATGTTTTCAGCCCAGTAACCACAACGAAACAAACAAAAAAGAGTACATGGAGGCGGGGCCTAATAGCAGCCATTTTGGAGTCCTGCAGGCGTGTGGCGGCTCTCGTTCTGATATCTTTTCGGCAAAAGTGGCCCTCTAAAAAAGTAGTGAAGATCACTGTTCTAGAATCTAAAATTTGGCAAAAATATGTGTAAACATCCTCAAAAATGATTTTTTGGACAAAACAATGTGAAGTACATGACCAGTCAAAAGTTTTAGAACACCCCCATTTTTCCAGTTGTTACTGAAATTTAAGCAGTTTAATGTTTCAATGTATTCTGAATTAAAGCATAGAACAAATAAACAATTGCAGATAAAAAAGAAATCATTGAATCGTTTTGTTTAACAAAATTTAATCTAAATTTTTGACTCATCAAAGTAGCCACCTTTTGCAGATATAACAGCCGAACATCCTCGTGGCATTCTTTCAACAAGGAAATCAAATATTGTTCGGAAAGTTCTTCCCAACACTGTAGCAGAAGTTCCCACAAATGTGTTGCACTGTTGTGCTTTGCTTTCACCCTTTTGTCCAGTTCATCCCAAACCAGCTTGATGGGGTTTAAGTCTGGAGAGACTGCTGGCCATTCCATGATTTGAAGCCTACCATCTTGTTATTTATTTCTAAGGTAGTTCTGACATAGCCTGGAGGTATGTTTTGGGTCGTTATCTTCTGTAGGATGACCCCCTGACCAACTATGCGTAGACCAGAGGGTATTGCATGGCCTGCAAAATGCTGTGGTAGCCCTTTTGGTCAGGGTGCCAGTCACTCTGTGCAAGTCGCCGAATTTGGATCCAGCAAAAGAGCCCCAGATCATCACGCTCTCCTCCATGTTTGACAGTTGGTGTCACACTGAGGAACCATCCTTTCACCTACTCACGCGGTGTACAAAAACCCTGCGTGATGAACCGAAGACTTCAAATTTTGATTCATTCGCGATCCAT
>CM068963.1:6074192-6089231 GCA_035128595.1 Eptatretus atami
CCGGTGTCCCTTCCCTACCAAACCCCCCGGTGCTCTTTCTGTTACTTGGTGCCCTGTGTCCTTCTGAGAGTACCCGGGCCCATTAATTTGGCTCACTCCTCAGGGTCCACGGCCTTACTCTGGCTGGCGTTGTCCAGCACCCGGGTTCCCTTCACAACCGTTACGCTACCTTCAAAGAGCACAGTCCAGCCCGTAATTTTCACTTTCACACAATGCAATTACACAACTTATATCCACAGCACCAACCATGGGAGGACTTCCATAAAAAAGTTTCTCGATCTGTAATTAGCCTTTAACTAGTCCTGGGTTGGCTTGGGCGGACTCTTCCACTCAATCATTACTTCACACCACCATTCTTCATTAATTTCTGGGCCGATGTTCCTGCATGCATTCCATCCTTCCGAGAGCGACAGCTGATACCACGCCGTCTCTAAGTAATTTCCCTCTAACACCGTGCTCACCCCCATCGTCCCTTAAACTACACACATTACTTTTGTAGTCTACTCACTAATCTCTCTGCATTCCCTGCTCAATCTCACCCCATCTCTAATTCTACTATGTCCACAAACAGTTTGTACCTCAACATTACGTGCCGTCAGGGAACCTTAGCCCGATCGGAGCAGTGAGCATCCATGTTGGTCCCGCTGACACCCGCGTATTCAGAGTATCCTAAGACTCCTTCATCGGCTTCGTCACCTTGACATCTCGATGATCGGTTGCATCTGATACTCAACGCACCTAGGTATCAGTACTCTAGGACACTCGACGCACCCAGAATCAGCGCCTTCGGATATCGACATGCACACACAGTGATCAGAGGGATAGAGGGAAACATTACTAGATGAAGGAAACATTATGCGTTACAGTATTCTTACTCTTCCATGAGCCTTGGCTATGGATACAAAAAAACTATCATTGGTTAGCAACCATTGTGCAGGCCTTGAGTGCTAAATGGTTTATCTTTCTGTGTTGAAACTTCCTTGGAAAGAAAGTCATCCATTTCCATTATGAACCCGGTGTCTGTCATTGTGTTCGTCTGTCTCCCTTTTATGGCGGCCGCTTCCTGGCGTGCATTTGAAAAGCTCAACAATCACTTTTGAAATGAAAACAGGTGTGGTAATGTTGATGCCAAATTTTATTTCGCAACCAGGACCGATTCACCCTAATTTGAACAGATTTGCTTTCAGGTCACTGAATTCAACCACCAATAATTTTTAAGGACAAATTTGTGTTCAGGATTTTGCAAGTATCGTGCTCCGCCACCGACGTCTTTTCTTGTTTATTATTTTGAACGAGTTTTTGGCAATAATGATGATTATATCAAATAATCTTTATAACAACACAACCATTTATTTCTGAGGCACTTGTTTGAACTGAAATATTGTGCAGCAATTTCGTTTGGAGATTTCTTTTTTTCCGACGCTGCAAATGGGCCGTGAGGCAGCATCAATTGGCTGATGTGTGGCTGTGCCACTGATGCAGTGCCACCTGTAGGCTTGAGCAGGTATTGTTCAGGGTGCCAGCCAAATAACGCATCTATTCTTCTTGCGAAGGACACCGTGGGATCTTTAATGTCCACAAAGAGTACCATCAAATGGATGTTGCAGTTTAACGTCCATTCTATGGACTAGCAGATACCGTCTACGATGGTATGGGGACAGGACGGATCCACAATACTCGTTACGGTAGTTTCTTTGGATGTTTTGCGCCACATTCAACAGCTCAGTTTATATTGGTGGCGTGTCTGGGTGCCCATTGGTAGCGTTTTGAGACCAGTCGCCTTTAGATTGTGGCCTTGACACATAGTGCGGATGAATAACACGAACGATTTGACATATTCATCGTTTCTATATTACCTCCATCAACAGATTAACAACATGGCAGGATAAAGTCATTAAATGCTGCAGTGAACAACGTTCCTGAACTCATGGACTCATTAAGTTAAGCACGTCGTCTGGGACCCGGCCGTTGGTTTGTGCGAACGCTGCTGATTGTGACGTCATTCGCATTCCTCTTTGAAAATTCTATACTATATTCGATTTTTTGAATCCGCTATCACCTGCGTAAATACATGGAACACATAATGTTTGAAGATTTCGGAAGTTATGAACAGAATAGTTCAGAGAAAAGTGTGTTAGAAGTTGCAGGCTTACGCCCATTATATATGATGGCACAACACAATGTGAATTACCTGCAAAACGCCACGCATGGCTGTTTCAGGATTTCGAACCCAGGCTACACACTCAGGGGCGAGTGTTGCACACCTCTAAGACAGCCTGGGTGGGGGTGTTGAGTCACGTGCTGAATAGCTGACACAAGGAGGAACGCATGGAGAGTGGGGGATTACACAACAATAAATCAAAGCAGTCAGAGACGATAAAAAGTGCCTTTTATCTTTGTCCCTTTCGAATTTCACACATGCATATTCCTCCCTGAGCCCAAGACAGGTGTGTGCCTGGACATTGCCAGGTACACCGTCATTCGTCTTGTGGAACAGAGAGTCAAAATAATCCATTTTTTTAAAATTAAACTTGATTACTTTTGAAACACCTATTTTCTTGGTCGTAAGAGACAATTGAGACAAAATAACAAATAAACACTGTTGGTTCAATCTACGTGTCGAAATAAAAAAAGAAACACCAGCCCAGGTAGATGTCTCCCACGTCAGGACACGACGGTCGCATGAATTCGTGGGTTTTTGATTTCCTTTGAAGTTCACAATTTACTGAACCTCTTGAACTACAAACTGCAGCTGTATATCAGGAAACTCACTTACCCAAACGGAGAATTTGGAATTTACTTTGGTAGCTGCCAAAGGCTGAGTCTTGCGAGCGTGAAATTGTATGGAATCTTTACATTCACTTAGATCGCAGATATGGAGCAACAGATTCCCTTCACAAGGATGCACGACTGCACTACTTTGCGTAACAACTACTCCTGTGTCAATGATCCAATTCCACAAGATTAGACAATGCACATATCAATTAATGGATTTCTACCAGATAAATGTTGGGATCATGTGATTGCTTCAAGTAGACGTATGGTTAGAGGTTGCAAAATTCGAATGATTTTATGGTTTGGGAAACAGACATTATAGGAGGTGCATTGGACGCTTTGTGAATGATGCGCAAAATTCCAGAGACTGTGGCCAAACAAACGGAAAAAGACATTGGAGATAGATGGGCATTAACTCGGAGAAGACAACAATGGAAGAGACAGCAAGAACACTGAGGTTCAGTGCACATGGAGACAAAGATAGTTGATTATTATCATTTGTTACTGTCTGTTGACAAAATATGTTGTTTTTTTACAGACAAAGGTACATTAATTATTTATGCTTGTAGATGAGACCGCACATCATTCTGAATAATTTTCCTCTTGTGATTGCTGTGCGTGTGCAGTCCCTGAGGCCGTTCGGCGGTTTACGAGCTGAATACTGATCGTTGCTGAGCTCATCTGCTGCTGACAAAAAATCTACAGAATATACAAGGAATAATGAGAAAATACACAACCAACTTCAACACTGGGGGATAACATGCCACTTTGGCTTATCATGCCTGTGCTACATCATCACCACATTATCCAACATTATCAGTCCACTCGATCACCTCTTGGGGGGAGGAGGAAAGACAAAGAGGAAAATATATATACTGTACATATATATGTATATGTATATATATATATATACTTTTTTTGAACTTTTTTTCTTATTTATATAGTATATATATATATATATATATATATATATATATATATATAATATATATATATATATATATATATGTATGAAAGACACAGGGCGTAGTGGCGTGCGCCTGTAATTCCGGCTACTCGGGGCTGGGGTTGGAGGATGGCTTGGACGACGGCGAGCTCTGCACTGGGCCGCGCTATGAGAGGGTTGTAGGGCAGCCGGAATCATGGCGAAACCCAATCCTTATCCTGTGTCGTAAGAGGCGACCAGGGTTGCGTCAGGAGGAGGGCATCGGCGTAAACCTGTGCCAATCAGTATGCGGATCATAACGGATGATCCGCTGTGGCGACCCCTAGAAGAAAGAAGATATATGTATTGAAAGACAAGACGAAGACAAAGAGAAAATTATAGAGAACATATGCATCTATATATATATATATATATATATATATATATATATATATATATATATACTATATATATATTGTTACGGTTGTGGAAATTCGCATACACTCATAAAGGGCCCGTAGGTGAGATATCTCGTAAGGTACATGTGTTAGTTAGCCCAAACCCGTTGTATAGAGGGAATTTATGTGATTCATCCGGGCTGCGACGCTTTGAGTTAGCCATTTTTTCTTTTCTGGCGTTATTTTGAACCAACCACGTCTCAACCGCCATGACACAAAAACCACCTTAACCACCACGCCAGCCATCGTAACCAACTACAACCACGCTCCAACCCTCAGACAACAACCACAACACCACCACAGAAGACCCTCCACCACCTTCGCCTTTACCTTCACGAATTCATCCCACATCATCGCTTCTACGGCCATTCCCGCACCACCTGTGAACACTGAACGTCGGGCTGTCTTGGCGCCCGTTCGGCGATTGGTGCCGAGCGCACCGAGCTGCGAGCGCGAATGGCGGCCTTTCCGAGGGGAAAATTCGGATCAGAAACGCTTCACGCCCACTTCTCCTCCGTCCAATTGGTTGAGCGCGGGCGGCTTGCCCCGCCTCCAAGCGTGTGCATTGTGAAGTCCGTATATGCACAATTTTAGGATCAGGAGAGGTTCACGCCCATTTTTGCCCCGACCAATGGCTGCACCGGGGGGTTTGCTTCTCTATTTGCATATTTGCAAATTTGCATATTGCTTCTCCTGCCGCCTATAAAAAGCGCGACGCAAGGCGAATCGAGCCGAGTTGGGTTTTGGAGTGCTTGGAGAGTGTCGTCGAGAGGTTGCTCTTGGGACAAGGAGCGTCTGCGTTGGCGGAGTTGAGTCGAGTGCGCGCGGTGGGAACTGCAAGCAAGGGAGCTCGGGTCCGAGGCAAGAAGGACGGCGGTCGGCGACGAGGTTGCGGTGTGGAGGATCGCTCGTCTTGTCCGGGACCCAGCCAGCCAGCCACTCCCCTCCCCAGGCATCAACAATTCCCCTTTCCCCCGCCGCTGAGATAGTGCAAAAGGGGGCCCCGTTCCTCCCCCACCCAAACGTCGGTGCCAACAAGCCACACCAGGCCGCGAGTCGGGGCACAGCGCGCGCGGCCACATTTGCGGCTGCCCGCCAACGCGTCATGAGGACGCGGGTAAACCTCCCCGGTCTCGCGGACCTGGCCGCTCCTCCAGGTCACGCGCACATTTGGCCTACGGGCCTGTCTGTCTCCTGTCTGTGAGGGTGGCTTCTTCCTTTTGCTTTGTTGTCAATGTGTGTTGGCGCCGTCTGTGAAGTAAAACTGTATAAGTGTTGCCGATGTGTGCGCGTAGTCGTTTTAACTCTTACATTTGCTTTATGTGCATTTTGATTCTGGTATGGCTGTATATACGTGCTTTCCGTTGTGCCGGGAAATAAAATGCTGCTTGTTTGAACTGTTTCCCGCTTGCTTCGTCTCCTTCCTTTTTAATTGACTCTCCATCCTGCTTCACGTAAGGGGTTCGTTAGTGGGTGCACACATCCGTAATTAATCGGAAACCGTCGAGGCGACGATACACGCTCGCGTTATCACCTGTAGCACGGAACGGACCGCTTAAGCGGTTCGTGGCCGGAGTCGGCCTGTGGGCGTGGTTACAATCGCCCCGTCGACCTTCGCCGCAGGTACTTAGGTAGATCGAATTTGGCGAGCAACCTTCCTGCGTGGGTGGGCACATTGGCACGATCGTGGTGTGAGGTTAAACCCCCACCCGTGACTAGCTCCCGGCGTTGTTCTGAGAGAGTCACGACTGAATTGTCCGTCCGGTGGGCGACGTGCCGCGATTTCGAGTTACGTGCCTTCGCACCGCGCGCCGAATTCGTAAAAATATATATAATATATATATATAATATATATATATATATATATATATATTATCATATTATGCGGAAACAAAACGAATTTCCATACCGGATCGTCGGCGCCCGGTTACCAACGACCGCCACGTACCGGTGTCAGCAGCGTACCAGTGGAAATTGTCTACTGTGGGCGAAGGAGAGAAGGAGATGGGGAAGGCGAGTCCGGAGGCAGTGTAGAGTGGGAGGGTAGAAGTGTGCAGGTGGAGTTCGAACTCTGAATGTGGACGATGACTGGCAAAGGGCGAGAGTGCTGATATGATGGAGAGAAGAAAGGTGGACATACTGTGTATACAAGGACAAGTGGATGGGGAGTAAGGCTCGGAGCATTGGAGGTGGTTTCAAACTGTTCTACCATGGTGTGCGATGGAGGAGAAATGGTGTCGGCGTAATCCTGAAGGAAGATTATGTCAAGAGGTATTTGGAGTTGAGAGAGTGTCTGACCGAGTCATGAGTCGTGAAGTTGGAAATTGAAGGGGTGATGATGAATGTCATCAGTGCATATGCCCCACATAAATGGGGTGTGAGATGGAGTATAAAGAAGATTTCTGGAGTGAGTTAATTGAAGTGGTGGCAGAGTGTATGTCAAGGATGAAGAGTGGTGATTGGAGCAGATTTCAATGGGCATGTTGGGAATGGAATAAAGAGGATGAGGAGGTGATGGGTTAGGTACGGTTCTCACACAGAGAATGTGGCAAGGGCAAATTGGGTCGTAGAGTTTGCAAAAAGAATGGAAATGGCAGTGGTTAAATACGTATTTCAAGAAGAAGGAGGAACACTTTAGGCGTGACACATACAGAGGTGGAGGAGTGGCACACAGCGTGGATTACATCTTAAGCAGGAGATGCAACTGAAGAGATTAGGACTGTAAGGTGGTGGCAGGGAGAGTGTAAGCTCGACAGCAATCGATTGGTGGTCTGTAGGATGACTTTAGAGTGAGTTAGAAGAGAGTGAGCTGAACCAAGGACCAGATGGTGAGAAGTGAAGGGAGGAAGACTGTGCGTGGAAATTTTAGGAGGAGGTGGGACAGGCGTTGGATTGGTGGTAAAGATGGGTGGGATGATTGGCAATACAGCAGAAGTGGTGAGGAGATAGCTAGGAAGGTACTTGGTGTGACATTCTGGACAGGTCAGGAAGATAAGGAGACTTGGTGGTGGAACGAGGAAGTCAGGAAAGTATAAGGAAGAGGCGTTGGCGAAAGGAGTGGCGATAGTCAGAGAGATGAAGAAAGTAGGCAGATACGGAGTGGCGGCGAAAGGCAAAAAAGACGAGGTGCCAAAGCCAAGGAAAGGCATATGACGAGCTGTATGAGAAGTTGGATACAAAAGAAGGAGGAAAAGATTATACCGACTTGCAAGACAGAGGGACCGAGCTGGGAAGGAGTGCTGCAGGTTCGAGTGATAAAGGACGCAAATGGGGAATTGCTGACGAGCAAGGAGAGTGTGTTTGAGAAGGTGGGATGGAGTACTTTGAGGAGCTCATGAATGAAGAAATGAGGAGGAGAGAAGGTTGTAAGAGGTGGACGATTAGTGAATCTGGAATGTGGGGTGGCACAGTTAAGCCGATTGAAGTGGGACTGCTATGAAGAAGTGAAAAGTGGAAAGGGCGGTTGGCCCAGATTGCGTATATACCAGTGGAGGCATGAAGTGCTTAGGACGAGATTGGCAGGTGGAGGTGTTAACAAATGTTTAATAAAGTTCTTGGAACAGTGACGAGATGCGCGAGGAGTGGAGGATTAAGTGCTACTTGTTCGATTTTCAAGAATAATAGGTGTAGTTGCAGAGCGTTGGAAAATTACTGAGTGGACTAAGTTGGTTAAAGCCACACCATTGAAGATGTGGGAAAGAGTAGTGGAAGCTAGGTTGCAGAAAGAAGGTGACGATCTAGTGAGCAGCAGGCAATATGGGTTTTATGCCAGGAAAAGCACCACTTGACTGCAATTTGGCCTTTAGAGATGTTGATGGAGAAAGATAGGAGGCCAGAAGGGATTACTTTGTGTGTTTGTGGATTTGGAAGAAAGCCTTATGATAGTCGTGCCAAAGAGAGGAGCTTGGTTATGTTATGAGGAAGTCGGGAGTGGGGAGCCAGTATGTGAGGATCTTGGCAGGATATGTATGAGACAGTTGTGACAGCGCGTGATCAGACGTGGTGAGTAGGATTGGACGCGACCGGTTTAAGGTAAAAAAATGGCATTGGCACAAGGATCGATTCTGACGCCCTTTCCTTGTTTGCAATGGTGCATCGAAGGTTGACGGACGAAGATCAGGACTCGGAGTCTCATGACTATGATGTTCCGGGTGCTGACATCATGCATTCGTAGGGGAGAGTAGGGCAGCGGCTGAGGCGAGCTCGAGAGTGGAAGGTACGACTGGTGAGAAGGGGAAATGATAGTCAGTCGGAGTAAGACGAGTCACATGTCCGTAAATCGAGGAGGGAGGGTGGTGGTATGGTGCGGTTTGCAAAGGTTGAGGGGGAGAGGTGGATGGGTTTAAATACTTGGGATTTCAATCTGCTCCAAAGCTAACGGAGGAGTGGGAGAGAAGTGAAAAGAAAAAGTGAGAGTGCAGCGCCAGTATGGAGTGGTCTGGAGAAGAGTTTGCACGGCAGTATCTGGCAAGAGACGGTTAGCTGCAAAGTGAGGGAAGTATATAGACGGTAGTGAGACCAGCTATGTTGTATGTTGGAGGCTGGTGGCACTAACAAAAAGACAGGGAAGCGGAGCTGGACGGTGGCAGAGTTAAAGATGCTGCGATTCTCGTTGGAGTGACGCAGGATGGATAGATAGAAATGAGTATATTAGAGGACAGCGCAGGTAGGACGGTTTGGAGACAAAGTGAGAGAGGCGAGATTGAGATGGTTTGGACATGTGCACAGGAGGGAAGCGGAGTATATCGTGAGAAGGATGTTGAAGATGGAGCCGCCAGGCAGGAGGAGAAGAGGAAGCCAAAGAAGAGGTTCATGGATACGGTGAGGGCGACATGCGGCGGGTGGTGGAGTGTCATGGAAGATGTGGAGGATTAGAGCGAAATGGAGACGGTTGATCTGCTGTGGCGACCCCTAACGGGAGCTAAGCCGAAAAGAAGAAGAAGAAGATTATAATACATTTTCTAACACACACATATATATATATATATATAAACATATACACATATATATATATATACTTATATATATAATATATATACTTATATATATATATCCGTAGAAGCGATGATGTGGGATGAATTCGTGAAGGTAAAGGCGAAGGTGGTGGAGGGTCTTCTGTGGTGGTGTTGTGGTTGTTGTCTGAGGGTTGGAGCGTGGTTGTAGTTGGTTACGATGGCTGGCGTGGTGGTTAAGGTGGTTGTTGTGTCATGGCGGTTGAGACGTGGTTGGTTCAAAATAACGCCAGAAAAGAAAAAATGGCTAACTCAAAGCGTCGCAGCCCGGATGAATCACATAAATTCCCTCTATACAACGGGTTTGGGCTACTACACATGTACCTATCGAGATATCTCACCTACGGGCCCTTTATGGTGTAATGCGAATTTCCACACACCGTAACAATATATATATAATATTATATATATATATATATATATATATTAGATGCATATGTTTCTCTATATTTTCCTCTTTGTCTTTCGTCTTTGTCTTTCATACTATATCTTCTTCTTCTTTAGGGGTCGCCACAGCGGATCATCCGTTATGATCCGCTACTGATTTGGCACAGGTTTTACGCCGATGCCCTTCCTGACGCAACCCTGGTCGCCTCTTACGACACAGGGATAAGGATTGGGTTCGCCATGATTCCGGGCTGCCCTACACCCTCTCATAGCGCGGCCCAGTGCAGAGCTCCCGTCGTCAAGCCATCCTCCAACCCCAGCCTCCGAGTAGCCGGATTACAGGCGCACGCCACTACGCCCTGTGTCTTTCATACATATATATATATATATATATATATATATATATATATATATATATATATATATATATATATTCCCGCCCTATACTATATGAAATAAGAAAAAGTATCAAAAAAAAGTATATATATATATATACATATACATATATATGTACAGTATATATATTTTCCTCTTTGTCTTTCCTCCTCCCCCCAAGAGGTGATCGAGTGGACTGATATGTTGGATAAATGTGGTGATGATGTAGCACAGGCATGATAAGCCAAATGGCATGTTATCCCCAGTGTTGAAGTTGGTTGTGTATTTCTCATCTATTCCTTGTATATTCTGTAGATTTTTTGTCAGCAGCATGAGCTCAGCACGATCAGTATTCAGCTCGTAAACCGCCGAACGGCCTCAGGGACTGCACACGCAACAGCAATCACAAGAGGGAAAATTATTCAGAATGTGTGCGGTCTCATCTACAAGCATAAATAATTAATGTATCCTTTGTCTGTAAAAAACAACAATATTTTGTTCAACAGACAGTACAAATGATAATAATCAAACTATCTTTGTCTCCATGTGCACTGAACCTCAGTGTTCTTGCTGTCTCTCCATTGTTGTCTTCTCCGAGTTAATGCCCATCTATCTCCATGTCTTTTTCGTTTGTTTGGCCACAGTCTCTGGAATTTTGCGCATCATTCACAAACGTCCAATGCACCTCCTATAATGTCTGTTCCCAACTAAAATCATTCGAATTTTGCAACCTCTAACCATACGTCTACTTGAAGCCAATCACATGATCCCAACATTTATCTTGGGTTAGAAATCCATTAATTGATAATGTGCTATTGTTCTAATCTTGTGGAATTGGATCATTGTACACAGGAGTAGTTGGTTACCAAGTAGTGCAGCTCGTCATCCTTTGAAGGGAATCTGTTGCTCCATATCTGCGATCTAAGTGATGTAAAGATTCCATGTTACAATTTCACGCTCGCAAGACTCAGCCTTTGGGCAGCTACCAAAGTTAAATTCCAAATTCTCCGTTTGGGTAAAGTGCAGTGTTCCTGATATACAGCTGCAGTTGTAGTTTCAAGAGGTTCAGTAAATTGTGAACTTCCAAAGGAAATCAAAAACCCACGAATTCATGCGACCTCGTCCTGACGTGGGAGACATTACCTGGGCTGGTGTTTTCTTTTTTTATTTCGACACGTAGATTGAACCAACAGTGTTTATTTGTTATTTTGTTCTCACCTTGTCTCTTTACGACCAGAAAAATAGGTGTTTCAAAAGTAATCAAGTTTAATTTTAAAAATGGATTATTTTGACTCTCTGTTCCACAAGACGAATGACGGTGTACCTGGGCCAATGTCCAGGCACACACCTGTCTTGGGCTCAGGGAGGGAAGTATGCATGTTGTGAAATTCGAAAGGACAAAGAATAAAAGGCACTTTTTATCGTCTCTGACTGTTGATTTATTGTTGTGTAATCCCCCACTCTCCATGCGTTCCTCCTTGTGTCAGCTATTCAGCACGTGACTCAACACCCCCCACCCAGGCTGTCTTAGAGGTGTGCACACTCGCCCCTGAGTGGTGTAGCCTGGGTTCGAATCCTGAAACAGCCATCGTGGCGTTTTGCAAGGTAATTCATCATTGTGTGTGCCATCATAATATAATGGGCGTAAGCCTGCAACTTCTAACACACTTTTCTCTGAACTTATTCTGTTCATACTTCCGAAATCTTCACATTATGTGTTCCATGTATTTACGCAGGTGATAGCGGATTCAAAAAATCGAATATAGATAGAATTTTCAAAGAGGAATCGATGACGTCACAATCAGCAGCGTTCGGCAGCAAACCAACGGCCGGGTCCCAGACGACGTGCTTAACTTAACTGAGTCCATGAGTTCAGGACGTTTGTTCAACTCAGCATTTATGACTTTTATCCTGCCATGTTGTTAATCTGTTGATGGAGGTAATATAGAAACGATGAATATGTCAAATCGTTCGTGTTATTCATCCGGCACTATGTGTCAAGGCCAACAATCTAAAGCGACTGGTCTCAAACGCTACCATGGGCACCCAGACACGCCACCAATATAAACTGAGCTGTTGAATGTGGCGCAAAACATCCAAAGAAACTACCGTAACCGAGTATTGTGATCCGTCCTGTCCCCCATACCCATCGTAGACGGGTATCTGCTAGTCCATAGAATGGACGTTAAACTGCACATCCCATTTGATGGTACTCTTTGGTGGACATTAAAGATCCCACGGGTGTCCTTCGCGAAGAATAGATGCGTTATTGCTGGCACCCTGAACAATACCTGCTCAAGCCTACAGGTGGCACTGCATCAGTGGCACAGCCACACCATCAGCCAATGATGCTCCTCACGGCCATTTGCAGCGTCGGAAAAAAGAAGAATACTCCAAACGAAATTGCTGCACAATATTTCAGTTCAAACAAGTGCCTCAGAAATAAAATGGTTGTGTTGTTATAAAGATTATTTGATATAATCATCATTATTGCAAAACTCGTTCAAGAATAATAAAACAAGAAAGACGTCGGTGCGGAGCACGATACTTGCAAAATCCTGAACACAAATTTGTCCTTAAAAATTATTGGTGGTTGAATTCAGTGACCTGAAATGCAAATCCTGTTCAAATTTAGGGTGAATCGGTCCTGGTTGCGAAATAAAATTTGGCATCAACATTACTCACACCTGTTTTCATTTCAAAAGTGATTGTTGAGCTTTTCAAATGCAGCCCAGGAAGCGGCCGCCATAAAAGGGAGACAGACGAACACATGACAGACACCGTGGTTCATAATGGAAATGGATGACTTTCTTTCCAAGGAAGTTCAACACAGAAAGATAAACCATTTGGCACATCAAGCCTGCACAATGGTTGCTAACCAATGATAGTTTTTTTGTATCCATAGCCAAGGCTCATGGAAGAGTAAGAATACTGTAACGCATAATGTTTCCTTCATCTAGTAATGTTCCCTCTACTGCCTCTGATCACTGTGTGTGCATGTCGATATCCGAAGGCGCTGATTCTGGGTGCGTCGAGTGTCTAGAGTACTGATACCTAGGTGCGTTGAGTATCAGATGCACCGATCATCGAGATGTCAAGGTGGACGAGCCGATGAGGAGTCTTAGGATACTCTGAATACCGGGTGTCAGCGGACCAACATGGATGCTCACTGCTCCGATGCGGGCTAAGGTTCCCTGACGGCACGTAATGTTGAGGTACAAACTGTTTGTGGACATAGTAGATTAGAGATGGGTGAGATTGAGCAGGGAATGCAGAGAGATTAGTGATGTAGACTACAAAGTAATGTGTGTAGTTTAAGGGACGATGGGGGTGAGCACGTGTTAGAGGGAAATTACTTAGAGACGGCGTGGTATCACTGTCGCTCTCGGAAGGATGGAATGCATGCAGGAACATCGGCCCAGAAATTAATGAATGAATGGTGGTGTGAAGTAATGATTGAGTGGGAATGAGTCCCGCCCAAGCCAACCCAGGACTAGTTAAAGGCTAATTAGCAGGATCCAGAAACTTTTTTATGGAAGTCACTCCATGGTTGGTGCTGTGGATATAAAGTTGTGTATTGCATTGTGTGAAAGTGAAATTACGGGCTGGGACTGTGGCTCTTTGAAGGTAGCGTACGGTTGTGAAGGGCACCCCGGGTGCTGGAAGCACGCCAGCCCAGAGTAGGCCGTGGACCCTGAGGAGTGAGCCAAATTAATGGGCCCGGGTACCTCAGAAGAGGACACAGGGCACCAAGTAACAGAAAGAGCACCGGGGGGTTTGGTAGGGAAGGGACACCGGGAAGAGCTCCCCCCATAATTTGATGTGGAGCAGGTAATCCCAGTGGCAGCCGCAGTGGTTTGGGGGTGCCACGGTAGAGTAAACACATGGGCAGACCTGCAAATGGAGTCACACAGCCCAGCCACAAAATTAGGCCGAACCGGTCTGAGCACCAACACGCGGGACGACAGGTGATTAAGGTTTATAGAACCGTATAGTTTCAGGAGAGACATGTTGTGGAGTCTCAGGGGAGTGTAAAGAATGATGTAAAAACTGTGAGGTTAGTTAGAAATGTTTCTTTGTCACACCAACCACCACCCAGATGATTGCCGGGCACTGGAGTCTCCCACCCAAAAAACCTGCAGACGCAACTCAATCTTGTGCTAAGGTTCTCCACAAGTCCACCTTTTCTCTTGAGGGGGTTAAAATGAACTTACTGGACCCCAAGAGACACCATAGGTAGAGACGCAGAGACAGTAAAGGAGAAGAGCGAGGGGGGGGACAAGGGACAGAGCAGGGGGGGGGGGGGTCAGACAGGGATAGAGGGGCATGGACAATGACAGGGATTGGCCCATGGGGGACATGTTAGGTTAGAGCCGAGCTAGCCACCCGATCGGCCAGCAACACCATCCCCTTGGGTACATGTGCAGCTTCGCGAGGTCGGCCACAACACCTGCTGGCTCAGTTTGCCTTGCCATGCTGCCTAAGTTTGCCTTGTCATACCCCACCCTCCAAGAAGAGCTCATCATGTTAAAATGACAAGGACCATGCAAGTTGTCATCAATTGCCGTTGACCAAAGACCATTTATGACCCTTGCTGTTGGACATCATGGAAGACCAGTAACGATTGTATAAAGTGTGTACATTGCAACCACCTGGTCAAATGTGTGTAGATAAAAGGTTGAATCGCGAAACTGTCATAATTCCGTGCACTAAATAAATGCATAGGAATAGTTACACAACGCATTGTTTCATTATTCTTTTTTTAGTGGGGACATGTATGAAGATAATTTTTCCTGGCCAAAAATGTTTCACTCAGGGATCCATTAGGATAGGTAATGGTGCTGAAGGGACTACAGCTGAAATGTACTTGAGCCGGCAGACTCAGGATGGCTCTGGTACAGAGGAAGGGGTGGTATGACGGTTTTCGGACACACCGGGAGACACATACAACACACATTAAGGAACCCTAGTGCTGTTATATTATCATATATTGTGGAGCTGAATTACCTCTCCCATATCAAGGGAAAGGGAATATGCATTGTTTGTTGAGAAGACTCGTACCCCCTTTGTGACTCATATTCTCTCTCTCTCTCTCTCTCTCTCTCTC
>CM068963.1:6115893-6131091 GCA_035128595.1 Eptatretus atami
CGGCATCAGCCCACGTGTCCGAAAAACCTGCTCCTCTGCTCTTGCTCACCCTCTCACTTTTCTATTCACCCTCTCATTTGCTCAAGGTCATCTGCCATCTGCTGGGAAATCAGCAAACATTACTGCCCTGCATAAAAAAGGTGCAAAAACAGATCCCTGCAACGACGACCAATCAGCCTTCTCCCAATCATCAGCAAGGTTATGGAATCCATCATCGCTTCAGACATCAAATCCTTCCTCTTCTCAATGGCTTGATTTCCAATCATCAATTTGGTTTCAGACCAGGTCATCTCTACCCTGGATATGCTGCTTCTGCTCTCCCAACAATGGATGAAGATCCTCAATGCCAGATATGAAATCAGAGCCATCTCCCGAGACATATCGCGTGCTTTTGACATGGTCTGGCACCCTGCCCTGCTCACCAAACTCTCTTCCTATGGTATCCAAGGCCATCTCCACTCATGGCTCGTAGACTTCCTCTCTGTCACCGTCACCGTGTGGCCCTAAATGGAGTTCTCATCCCCTCTTCTTGTCCAGGCTGGAGTTCCTCAAGTAGCGTTCTGGGCCCGTTTCTTTTTCTGGTTTTCATCAACGATCTCTCCAACTCTCTGGAAAATCCTTTTTATCTCTTTGCTGATGATTCCACCCTCTGCCGTACCATCTGTCATCCCTCAGACCGGCAAGCAGCAGCTTCTTCGCTCTCGGCAGATCTGTATAAAATCACAAACTGGTCCAACACGTGGAACATGTCTTTAATTCGGACAAATCTCACACTCTCACTATGTCTCTCCGAAAGGACCATTTGGAAAACCCCCCCATCCACTTTCTCAACAATCCTCTGGAAGAAAATCCTTTCTTTCAAGCTTCTGGGTCTCACGACCTGCCATAATCTTTGTGGAAAGCACATTTCAAACCTCGCCTCCAAAGCCAGTCGCTGACTGGGAATCCTCCATCGTGCAAAGTCCTTCCTCGGCCCACCTGAGCTCCTGACTACTTACAAAGCTTTTGTCTGCATCTGATGGAGTATTGCTCTCCGCTCTGGGCTGGTGCTCCTGCCTCCCACCTTTCTGGCTTCACGCTGTGGAAACCAAGGCATTTCGGATCATTGGCATCTCCTGTGCGATGAGGCTGAGTCTTTGGCCTCTCACTCTCTCACCGCAGGCAGGTCGGTGGTCTTTCTGTCTTCTACCATCTCCTCTCAGTCTCGCCCCCCCCCCCACTGCTCTCTCTGCGAATTGTCCCCACACATATTCCGCAGGGTGCTCAAGTCCGCCAACAATGCCTTCTGGTAAAACTACCAAAATCACGAATCACTGCTCACCTTCACCCTTTCATTTCATTCTTTTTTCCCCGCCTTTGGAATAAACTCCCTCACTCAATTCAATCCCATTCTTCCCTCCAGGCCTTCAAAACAGCTGTTCACCACCACCTCTTATCATCCCCATCCAAATCCTCAATCTTTTCTACCCCCATTAATCCACCCAAGCCCACCTCCATCAAATTCCCTGCTTTCCTTCCTGAAAGTCCCTGTATTGTCCATCTTGCATTCCCCATGTTCCCCACCCCATCCCTCTCCCTTCCACAGATCTCCTAATGTCTTCTTTCCCACTGTTTTTCCTTCCCACTCCCTCCCCTCTTGTCTCATGCCCCCCCCCCTTGCTGTGCATTGTGTGTTAGCTCTCATACGAGCCTCAACAAGGTATACAAAAAAAAAAAAAACTTAAAGATTGGAATTTTAAATGACTTTCATAAAACATGGTGCTTTCCCTTTGCATTTACAAATAATTAAATATTTGGCCCAAAGTAAAAACAATGAATGATGTCAATATTTGACATCTCCACCAAAACAGCAGCATTAAACATCTAGTATATATGCACATCAGTGAGTTGCTGTTTTGATCCAACATTAACCTTTAGCCTTGCCACTTACGCCTTGCCTGATACCTGTATATGCTTTGGAGCTCACTCTTTTCAGTGGCTCATTTGATGAGCAGGTTTTGCCACTGAGATCTTGGTTTTCTGATTTGACATATCCTGGGTCTACAAAGGTTAAATTAAACTTACTGTCACTGTTACTCGAATATGTTAAATATATCATGGAGCTTTTCCACGATCGATCTTGCTCTGGTTATGTTACATATAGGCCGTGGTTTTAAGCACTGACCTCCCATCCTCAGAACGAAGGTTCTAATCCAAGTGTGAGACCGTCGAGTGTGGTCGAGCATGAATAGATGACATTCACTCCAAAAGTCCATGGTGTTGGAATATTTCACCAGTCTAAAATACTAAAGCAAATTCAATGTATTACTTCATATTTAAATTATATATTTATGATTTTTGGTATACAAAATCTAGTCTCAAGGAAGAGGGACGTGACCGAGATCAAAAAGGCAACAGAGTGATTTGGAGGAAAGGCCAACAGGCGAACTAAACAAGCAAGGGAAAGAACGTAGACAGACAGAGAGAGAGAGAGAGAGAGAGAGAGAGAGAGAGAGAGAGAGAGAGAGAGAGAGAGAGAGAGAGAGACACTTGTATGAAGGAGGGTTGAGCTTAAGAAGGTTAAAGGGAGTAGAAAAGTTCACGGGAAGGGATGGATAATGATGTGAGATTGGTGTACCGGCAAACTGAAACGATGGAGGGAAGAGTGCCCGAGAATAGCCTTAGGAAGGAAGTTCCATAAATGAGAGAAAAGAGAAGCATAATAGGAGAGGCTGGCAGTTTAGCCTGGAATTGACCAGGCAGGAATTATTGGAAGAATGCATCCATCCTCCAGGAGCCGGGGGAGGGTGGGGTTCAGAGAGTTGAGAGAGCAGAGGGCGCATGAACAAAGGGGAGATGGTAAAATAAAGAGATGCCACCAGCCTGTCTGTGATGTGAGCTTCTGCCTCATCATGGCCAGAAATTCACATCACAGAAAAAAACTCGAACGGCACTCGGTAGATCGCATACCTCCGCCAGGCTGAACAGTTTACATTTTACATCCCACTGACAGACTGGATCCAGATCCAGACCTGAACCAAAATCTATTCCGCTTGTTCTTGACACCTAACCAACTCATACACCTAGTTTTGTTGTAACTCGTCCACAACTTTTTGACATACCGTGCTACTGTATATATCGTTTTGCCTCATGTTGGCTTAATGGTTAGGGTGTTGGACTTGGGGTCCTAGGATCCTGAGTTCAAATCCCGCTCGCTGTTAAATTAATACCAGGTGGGGTTAACTCAGCGTGTCATCCTTCCGAGGTCGGCAAAATGAGTGCCGGCATGCTGGTATCCTGTGTCGGAGTGGCGACCCGTCCAGGATTGTGCCCAATAGCCAAGGAGACTGCTTAGGCAGCACCAACGCTCTGCACAGTGTATGGTCCCAATGGATGGATGGATGGATATTGTTTTGGCCCCATTTCTCAATGGTGAAGAATCACTTAAAAAAATTAAAAAAATTCTCGGTTCCGGATCTTCACCAAAATTCAATCAATTTGTCGTTGTCACACACCCAACCTATCCACCGAATTTTGTTTGAATCCGTCCATAACTTTTTGACATAATCTGCTCACAGACAGACAAACAGACGCTAACCTCCGCCCACCTGTGGCGGAGGTAATAATCAGGTTACGGAGGTAACACGTTCAAAGACATCAATCATCATCGAAACATCTATAGATCATTCACGACATATCAAGAACATCCTGGCAAAGGTGTTTATAAGTAAACATGTCACTTGTGTGTCTGTACTGCAATGTAAGTTTGTTGATTTATTTATTCGAGTTTGTCGAAGTGTTGTAGTTAACATTGGTTAACAAGAGGTCATGGTACATGACATGGTTAATTCCAAAATAATTTAGGATCTATAATTGCCTTTGGCCTCACCTTTTTCTCTTTTTTGTATACATTGTCGAGGCTCGTATGAGAGCTAACACACAATACACAAGAGGGGCAGGAGACAAGAGGGGCGGGAGAGGGAAGGACAAAACAGTGGGGAACGGCGACATTAGGATATCTGTGGAAGGGAGAGGGATGGGGCGAGGAACATGGGGTATACAAGATGGACATTCCAGGGACTTTCAGGACCTTACACGACACCTTGCAGCAAAACAGTATATGTATATTGTATTGAAAAAAGTACAGGAATCAGAAGAGTGCGATAAAAAGGGAGAAAACGAGAAGAGAGATAATGAAGGGTATTAACGAGCTCTGGGAAAAGGGAACTGCGGAAGATGAGAGACTCAATGGGAATAGTAAAGAATGAAGGGTTACATACAGATGTGTGTTTTCAGTGTCACAGTTCTTGTATTAAAAGAAATGAAGAGTTCGAAAAAAAACAACTAACTCCTTCACTTATTGCTCATCTCCATTTCAATGCAGCGCTCTTTTATTCCTTCTTTGTTCTTTATAAATATCTTCTTTCCTGTTCCGTTTGATGGCAAAGAAAAACTTTCCCTGTCCATGTCTTTTCAAGGGGCTGGCAGGATAGCGGAGGCCCAAGAGAAACACACACTCCTCTCTATGCTGGCTCGCCTTGGTTTGAATCCCGAGCCGCCTATAAACTGTCATCCTGGTGTTCACTGGCAGGATCATTCATCATTGTGTGTGCCATCTCTCGGATGGACGTTAAGCCGGGTGTCCCATCTACTGCAGTTGGTGGATGTTAAAGATCCCACGGTGTCCTTGTCAATAGTAGCGAGCTATGACTGACATCCTGGTCAAATCACAAATTCCTACCCTAACTAAATGCTGGGAAGACAATGGCAAACTACCCAGTTAGTATCACCCTTACCAAGCAACCTTACCACCTCAAATCAGACTCATCAGTGTGAACCTTCACCAGCGCATTACACTTCATTTTGCGGCAGTTTCTGTGATGTGTTTTAAGGTTGTCAATCCTGTGTGATTGTATGCTTATTCTGACTCATTGGAAGAACAAAAATAATCATCAATTAATATAATCTCCTATTTGTGTGCAGAGAAAGACAGTTTCATTAGAAAACGGACACATTACGCTTCACACGGAATGGGCACAGGTCCCGTGCGCCGTACTCGATGGAAACAAAATGGCTTCCAATTGCAAGTTCTCCCTACTCCCAGGGTGGGATAGGGTGGGTAAGGAGGAAATTGGAAATGCCAACATTGAGTTGAGAAAAGGAAAGAGGATATTGCTGTCTCCTGTTACTGCATAGACGGTGTAAATGGTCATGTGATTTTGGACACGAGAGGACGCTCGTAAATGGGGCAGAGAAAGTAGCGTGGAGAGAGGGGAATGGCGGATTTAATAAAGGCTGTTATCTCATTTCTGTGGTCCGGATGATTGGCGAAGTAAGCAACGCAACAGATAGGACTGGAGATATCTGTTTATTGTGTACGTATCGGTAGGGAGTAAATTGAGGAAAATAAGAGAATGTAGGAGAAGGAAAGGAGGGGATTAGAGTTTGGGAGAGAAGGGGATGAAGATTGGGAGGATATAGGAGTACGGGGATAGAGTACAAGAGGAGCATCAAAAGAAGAGAGGGAAAGGAAAAATTCTGCCAACGTGGTGTACAAAATAAATGCATGACTCCAAAAGTGAAGGACACCAGGGTAGCAGAATGTTTGAGGGGAGACAGAATGGACGGGAATATTGGACTGGACATTACGGGAACGAGGGAAGAGATTTGTAGGAGATGTATCGTTGAGGGGGGTGGGGGTCGGTGGGTTCCCCATGCAAATGCCCCTCAAAATAATTTACTGGATGCTCACATCATTGGCATCCAGATCAGAGAAAATGGAGTTAAAGTCAGAAAATATTTTTTTTTAATGAAAAAAACATGAAGGTACAGAATCTCAAAAAAAACAACAACCCCAAAAACAACTGAGTTAGGAAGAAATGACAAGGAAGGAATGATACCACATTCCTTTTACGGATTCCTATCACAACATCTTTGAGTTGTCAATGTTTTTCAGCTGTTAAGGAATTCGGGTTGAGTTTGAAACAGCAAAGGGCTTGCCTTGTGTAGCTTTTCATGGTTGCTTCATGTAACTTTTTTCAGCCAGAAGAGATATATATATAATAATATATATATATATATATATATATATATATATATATATATATATATATATATATATATATATTCAACTAAAGAAGCACGCTGACTCGATGACATGACGCTGATGTCAAGTACATAAATTATACCAACCAATCACCTTCCAAACTAGGAGGCATCCATACGGCACTCAAGCGTTTGCAGTCTGAGATTAAAGCCAATGGTCACGAATCAATGAAAGCAGAGATGTCGACCTCAATTTTGCCCTTATTGTAGGCTCATCAGGACAACATACTGCAAATCATGTATTTGTGACCATATTAGGCTCATTAATAAACCAAATTGAACCCCCTAACTTGATGAGGAAGCAAGACACAAGTTGAGTCCCATCACAGCACTTGATGCACCACTTACCAGCAACAAGTGTCACCTGCCACATGAACACATTGTCTCTGCCCCACTGATCACCAGTCAGGAGGTTTGCAGCCAGGAATATTAAATTCAACCAAAGATGCACACTGACCCTCTGACACTACATTGACATCATGTACATAATGCAAAATATGCACTTTTATGAGCCTTCACTTATTTTATAAAACCAGATGCTTGTGTTTGGCTGACAGGTATCAAAATAATTCCTGCATTAAGTTCGAAGAGATCAGGATGTTGGTAAAATTCTATGATGATTAATTGATGGAAGTGACCTGTTGATGACAAGTTTTAATACTTAACTAGACGACCTGTGAACCCGTTGGGTTCCCGTTGTGACAGCGATTGATGAAAAAAAATCATTTCAAGAAAAAAAAAGAAGATAGCTCCAGCGAACTATACCGCTGAGGTTGTTTGCGTTGATCAAATTCTCCCGAAGAGTACTCGACTGAATCGGGAATTGATTTTTTAATAATTTTTTCGTTGCCCGATTTGAACGAAACTTGATACTGCACTCCACAAGCGAATGGTGAGTAAGTTGGCCCTAAAATATTTGTGCTATCGTGTACCGTTCTGGCTGTATTTCGGGAACATACATACATACATACATGATGAGAGTTTTAGTAATATATAGATAGATAGTTGGTAGTTGAAAAAAACAGGAGAGATGTTCACCAGGAGGCAGGAACACCAAAGAGAAAGGAGTTGTGAAACAACACAAGGGTTTGAGTACGGTGACTGACAGTTGACAGCTTGAGATAAAATAAGTTAAACACGAAGCTGTTCATGGATTATCTCTGAGAAGAAGACCTGCACCAGAACAAAACAGTGCCGTCTTATTGCAAAAAAGAGGAGTCAATGCTTTATCCTCCTCATTTTTGTGAAAAAGTTCAATTAACATCCCAAAATCTCATTTTAGAAAAAAAGGGGTTGAAAATGCTCAATAAGGGGGGGGGGGTGAAAAAGGGTAATTTCAAAATCGCAGACAGGCTTGGGTTACCTAACATTTTGGTCAGTTACGCCACCGGGTGGCCTGTGCACTGTTTGTATGCATAGCATGTCCGTGCAAACTTGTAACCAATATCAATATCATGCATCATTACATACGTGCCACCGGTACTCTCCCAGATCATCACAGTCACAGGTTGGCTACTTGGTGTGGAGTCCCTAGTTGCGCATGTGAGATATTTACGATAAACATATAAAAAAGATGACGGTGCCCTGTCGTAATTTTAGAACAGCTGAACATCGTAAACTTACCTTAGAATTAAAGTTTATTTTCCTAACTGGAATTCATTGAGATTGCAAGGTTAGGGACATTTCATCGTATGACTTGATCGGAGCTTTCAAAGCTATGATTTGGGTTGCGAGTGATTTTGTCAGTTCAAATACATTTTTTCACCCTCCTTATTTTATTTCCAGGGGTGATTTTGCTGGGTTTATGGGTGAATTGCCCGTCACCCCAGTGTATTTTGAATGTTTCCCCCAATGGGGAATTGTGGTTTGTGGTTAGACTTGCCAAATGCCTGGAAGCCTTGCAGTCAAAACCTTTTCGTGGAATGCTGCCAAATGTGTGCGAGCAGAGAACTGTTAGCCAGAATCTCCACAGAATATTTGCACGCAGCAATGGGAGTTGGAGAGCCAGCAAACATCAGTAATACCAAGGAGCTCAGGTGCTCTAAGGTCTGTTCATGGTGGGTGCAGAGATTGCTGAATGTTGTCCACAAAGACAATCTGTACCAATGTCATTGAACATTTTGAAGATGAAACTGCAGATTTTTCTCATGCATAATCACAGGTAACAATATGTGGATACACCATTTCAAAAACAACAAGAACAACACCAGGTAGAGTGCATACCTCCGCCAGGCCACTGATAGGCCGGATCTGCATCCAAACCTGAACCACAGCGTTTTGAGATATCGTGATATATGTCATTTTGGCTGTCTCTTTCGATTGTGAAGAATCACCTGAACAAAAAAAAAATTAGTATCAGGATCCAGATTTTCACCAAAATCAAATCAATTCGTCATCGCCACGCACCCAACTTATCCATCAAGTTTCGTCCAAATCAGTGCATAACTTTTTGAGATATCCTGCTCACAAACAGACAAACAAGAGTGAAAACTTAACCTCCGTCTACCTTCGGTGGTGCAGCTAATAAAATAAAATAATGTGTCAAAGGATCGGCACCTTCAAGGATCACAGTGAAAGAGTTCAACACTAAATCCTTAGCCGGAAAAGTGATGGCCAATTGTTCTGTGACAGGGATGTTTTGCCTGTTGATGGGACACCAGGATAATCTGTAAGATGTAACTGAGAAAGTGAGGAAACGTGAAAGACTACAACACAAAGACTACCCCTCACCGGGACATAACCAAGGCGCTGCTTGAGCATTACGATGCTGGGTCACACATGAGCTTGTGCTTCACTGATGCAATCCCATCATCCGAATGCACTATGCTGCCCCATCCAAGGTTCATCCAGAAACCTGCATCTTCAAATAATCATCTCTTCAGAAGGCCGAAAGCTTCATGACATGACATTGAAAGTGACAATAATGTGAAGCGGGTTGTCTGTAATTGGATAAACAACTGATAAGGAGTTGTCGAGTGCAGGTACACACAGCCTTGTTCAATGGTGGCAAACAATCATTGTGATGGGGACTACATGGGAAAATAACCATGTAGCGAGCTATTCGGAAAGGATTCATAAATATTCCTGGCAATGAATGAATTTTAAAGCCACATGGAATGAAAAATAAAATGAGGCATTAGTATATATATATTGTGATAGAAATGCTTTAAGGGGTAAGGGATAAAATTAATTAGATAGTCATTTCCTAATCGGTGTTTAGAGCAGTTGTCTTGTAATTACCCCAATTAGCACGATCAGGATCGCTAGTTTAAAATAGCTCCTCATCTTTAACCTCAACTCCTTTGCCTTTCACTTTTTTACATCTCATTTTGTTTCTTCATTTAATCAACTCGGACCACGTGCATTTGCGAGCAAGGCCATGAGGACAAAGAAGGTTCGCGTTTGTGATGTCACAGAGTCTGAGAACTATGGTAAAATACTCTCAGTGTCACCGGCAACATATTTCTCAAGATACCATTTGAGACGTCACGGATGCCTACAATTTTCTGACATACATAATTGTGTTATTTTGGCATCCAAGATAAAGGATCAGGAGGCTAGCCTTGCCAACAGACTTGCGAAACATGTTATTTTTTGAGGAATTTTATACCTACCATGGAATAAATAAAAAATAAAGTCATTTTGATTTACAGATACAATGAGCGACCCGGATTATGATAAGATCAAACAAATAAAAATATATTAATTTATATATTATATATATATATATTATATATATATATATTATTATATATATTATATAAACACATGTGGAGTGTGACGAGCACTCCACTGATCTCCATTGGACAGAGTCCTACACCAAAGCATCACCTCCAACCAGAGGCCTCGGTCCAGCGACTCTGTCAAACACACAAAGTTAGATGCTGTCAACATCAATTAAACATCAACCGGCGCTGCCGATCCAGATTTCAGGCTTATTTGCCCTCATCAGGATGGTGCACTGATAAATAGCTAACCAATGATGACAACATTCATCGTTTATACATCAGACACACCTCCTGGCTGTTATGGTGAGTATCACCGTGGATTATAATCTCACATCGTATAACCGCATAATCCACAAAGAACAACCATCTGTCTGCCACCCAGACAATTGTTCCCGCTAATGCAAACCATTGAACCAGAAGGCACGTGATGTGATCGGTGAGTAAATTGAAACATGTGGAGTGTAACGAGGTGTAGGACTATGTCAAATGGGGATTGGTGGAGTGCTCATTCCCTGTGAGTGTCAGGGTCCTGGTGTGTGTGTATATGTACATATATATACATATATATATGTATATATATATATATACATATACATACATATATACATATTGTTGCGGTTGTGGAAATTCACAAAATACCATTCAGGTTCCCCGAAGATCAGTTATTTCGATAAGTGTTTCAGGTTAGAATCCCCACCGATGTGTAAAGGGCATTGTTCATGTGCCGGGCTGAAAATCTTTGAGGTGGCCGTTATTCTTTCTCTATCTTTTATTTAACAAACATCGCAACGCCATCATTCAACAAACATCGCAACGCCATCATCTCCAACAAACATCGCAACGCCATCATCTCCAACAAACATCGCAAGCCATCATCTCCAAAACATCGCAACGCCATCATCCCCAACAAACATCGCAACGCAATCATCTCCTACAAACATCGCAACGCCATCATCTCCAACAATCATCGCAACGCCATCATCCCCAACAAACATCGCAACGCCATCATCTCCTACAAACATCGCACACCATCATCTCCAACAAACATCGCAATGCCATCATCTCCAACAAACATCGCAACGCCATCATCTCCAACAAACATCGCAACGCCATCATCTCCAAAACATCGCAATGCCATCATCTCCAACAAACATCGCAACGCCATCATCCCAAAACATCGCAACGCCATCATCTCCAACAAACATCGCAACGCCATCATCCCCAACAAACATCGCAAGCCATCATCTCCAACAACATTCGCAACGCCATCATCCCCAACAAACATCGCAACGCCATCATCCCAACAAACATCGCAACGCCATCATCCCCAACAAACATCGCAATGCCATCATCTCCTACAAACATCGCAACGTCATCATCCCTACAAACATCGCAATGCCATCATCCAACAAACATCGCAACGCATCATCCCTACAAACATCGCAATGTCATCATCCCCAACAAACATCGCAACGTCATCATCCCCTACAAACATCGCAACGTCATCATCCCCTACAAACATCGCAATGTCATCATCCCCAACAAACATCGCAACGTCATCATCCCCTACAAACATCGCAACGTCATCATCACCCTACAAACATCGCAACGTCATCATCCCCAACAAACATCGCAACGTCATCATCCCTACAAACATCGCAACGTCATCATCCCCTCAAACATCGCAACGTCATCATCCCCAACAAACATCGCAACGTCATCATCCCTACAAACATCGCAATGCCATCATCCCAACAAACATCGCACGCCATCATCCCCTACAAACATCACAACGCCATCATCTCCTACAAACATCGCAACGCCATCATCTCCAACAAACATCGCAACGCCATCATCTCCTACAAACATCGCAACGTCATCATCTCCTACAAACATCGCAATGTCATCATCCCCAACAAACATCGCAACGCCATCATCTCCTACAAACATCGCAACGCCATCATCTCCAACAAACATCGCAACGCCATCATCTCTACAAACATCGCAACGTCATCATCTCCTACAACATCGCAACGCCATCATCTCCTACAAACATCGCAATGCCATCATCTCCAACAAACATCGCAACGCCATCATCTCCTACAAACATCGCAACGCCATCATCTCCTACAAACATCACAACGCCATCATTTCCAACAAACATCGCAACGCCATCATCTCCTACAAAATCGCAACGTCATCATCTCTACAAAATCGCACGTCATCATCTCCTACAACATCGCAACGTCATCATCTCTACAAACATCGCAACGTCATCATCTCCTACAACATCGCAACGTCATCATCTCCTACAAACATCGCAACGTCATCATCTCCTACAAAACTCACAACGCCATCATCTCTACAAACATCACAACGCCATCATCTCCTACAAACATCGCAACGTCATCATCTCTACAAACATCACAACGCCATCATCTCCTACAAACATCACAATGCCATCATCTCCTACAAACATCACAATGCCATCATCTCTCAAAACATCACAATGCCATCATCTACCTACAAACATCACAACGCCATCATCTCCTACAACATCACAATGCATATCTCCTACAAACATCACAACGCCATCATCTCCTACAAACATCACAACGCCATCATCTCCTCCAAACATCGCAACGCATCATCTCCTACAAACATCGCAACGTCATCATCTCCTACAAACATCACAATGCCATCATCTCCTACAAACATCGCAACATCATCATCTCCTACAAACATCACAACGCCATCTCTCCTACAAACATCGCAACGCCATCATCTCCTACAAACATCGCAACACCATCATCTCCTACAAAAACGCCATCATCATCGACAAACAACACTCCCTCTGCTGAAGCCGCCATTGTGCGCCACGGCGCGAGCCGATTTGCATAATCGGATCATAACGAGGGTTTCCCTGACACCAACCCGTGACGTCGACATGGGGTTCCCAGCGAGGCTTACCAGGGGTGAGAGGTCGGAGGTGAAAGTGGGCGGAGCCCGGCCTGGGTGAGAGATCAAAGAGCGGCTCGCCCCGGGCCAATATAAGGGCGGAACTCGAACGAGTTCGCGGCAGATTCATCGCTCTCTGGAGACGGGCAGTCGCGGGAGAGGAAGGCACACCGGAGCACGCATTCGGGAGAGGAGGCAGACGGTGGCGGCAGCGCGGAGAAGCGGGCACTCAGGATATTCGTCCCTCTCTGGAGTCGAGCAGCTGCGTCGTGGTCCGGGCGAACGGCCCTGAAGACGGTCGAGCGACGCTGAGGTAGTGAATGGGACACAAAGAGCATCAACTCTAAAAGAGCAAAAAGACCCGTTCACTCCTCCGAGCGCGTCGCCGGCCAGGCCCGACCGACCAGGCCGCAGTGGAGGCCGGATGACCGAAGGGAACGAGCAAGCCGCTCGCCAAGCTGCTCAAGCCGCCCGGCCGCTAAGCGACTGGCGCGTAGCGACACAAGGGCCAAGCAGGAACATCCGGGGTCACTGACCCGAAGACCTTCGAGCCGTCACAAAGGGGCGGTTAGGTAACCTGCCTGGCCTCTTGTGAGCCTTCGGTCACCCAGGCTCCGAGTTGGAATAAAAGGCTCACGAGCCCGTTTCTTTTTCTGGGGTTTTGTATGAAAGTCTGTGGCGCCTTGTCTTTATAAGTAGAATTGTTGGTTAAGTGCGTGCCTGTACATAATAAATAGACATCGGCTGTAGGCTTTTCTTGTGTCATGTCCCCTCCCCCCATTGATTGCTTGCCTGTATAAATAAATGCCCCATTGTTTGAATGTCAATCTGCTCGTTGCGTCATTTCCTCCCACTCCTATTGACTTCCACGGCGCGTTCGGGAAATTAGCCGGCTATTAAAGCCAATAAAAGTGGTCATTTGGTCCAACGGAACTTGGTGATTAAAACCGCTCGGCATCGCACACGGAATGAGCACGCTTAGCGGCTCGTTTCCGTCCGAGTCCCGTCGAGGTATAAATTCTCGGTACTTCTGTCTGCGCGGATAATTAGGTATATCGAGATTTGGCGATTAACCCTGTACCGCATGGACAGAATATTGACAGTTTATGGTGAGTTAAGGCACCGTAGCAGGTTTCCGGAGTTGTCCAGGAAGCTACGACTGAATTCCGGTTTTCGGCGGACGCGCAACTGCGTTTGGGCTGAAGCAGTCGTGCGTAGGCCGTCCAAACCGGCTAATTCGTAACAATACATATATATATATATATATATATATTATATATACATATACATATATACATATATATACATATATACATATATAATTTTAACATTTTCTGTCCAAAAATCTTAAAATTAAAAACTTATTTTTTTGCTTTCCATTAAAAGTTATTTTGCGTGTTTTCAGGTTGGCTTGGGGTGTAGCAAGTAAAGAAGATGGAACGGCAACATAATATAAAACACAAAGAGAAGAAAAAGGACTGAAAGAAAGAAAAAAGAAAGTATAGAGAAGATGGAAGGTGTTGAGGAGGTGGAAGGTGTAAGCAGGGACAATACAAGGTGTAGAGGAGGTGGAAGTTGTAGCAGGGACAATACAAGGTGTAGAGGAGGTAGAAGTTGTCGCAAGGACAATACAAGGTGTAGAAGAGGTGGAAGTTGTAGAGGAGGTGGAAGGTGTAGCAGGGACAATACAATGTGTGGAGGAGGTGGAAGTTGTAGCAGGGACAATACAAGGTGTAGAGGAGGTGGAAGTTGTAGCAGGGACAATACAAGGTGTAGAGGAGGTGAAAGTTGTAGCAGGGACAATACAATGTGTGGAGGAGGTGGAAGTTGTCGCAGGGACAATACAATGTGTGGAGGAGGTGAAAGTTGTAGCAGGGACAATACAAGGTGTAGAGGAGGTAGAAGTTGTCGAGGAGGTGGAAGGTGTAGCAGGGACAATACAATGTGTGGAGGAGGTGAAAGTTGTAGCAGGGACAATATAAGGTGTAGAGGAGGTGGAAGGTGTAGCAGGGACAATACAAGGTATAGAGGAGGTGGAAGGTGTAGAGGAGGTGAAGTTGTAGCAGGGTGATACAGGTGGAGAGGAGTCGGGATCTGTGGAGGAGATGGAAAGTGAAGTGGAGACGTGGAGTATGGAGGAGACAGAAATTGCATGCAAACTGAATGTGCAAGGTAAAGAAAAGATGGAATAAGAAAGTGGAACCTGTAATTTTGGTGGGTCAGAAGAGGCCAAGGTTGGCCACAGACTATAACACGTTTAATATGTCAGAGAGGAGAGGAGAAGGCTAGACCCCTTCCTTCAAAGATGGACTGAACAAGGCTATCCTGCACTGCATTATGCTGTTGTCAATAGAAGAGATGATGTGCCAGAACGCCTTGAACGGGACAAAAAATTAAAAATGATAGATTTTTTTTTCCAAAAGGGTCA
>CM068963.1:6151281-6161451 GCA_035128595.1 Eptatretus atami
AGGTGTAGCAGGGACAATACAAGGTATAGAGGAGGTGGAAGGTGTAGAGGAGGTGGAAGTTGTAGCAGGGTGATACAAGGTGGAGAGGAGTCGGGATCTGTGGAGGAGATGGAAAGTGAAGTGGAGACGTGGAGTATGGAGGAGACAGAAATTGCATGCAAAACTGAATGTGCAGAGGTAACAGAAAATGATGAGAAGAAGAAAGTGGAACCTGTAATTTTGGTGGGTCAGAAGAGGCCAAGGTTGGCCACAGACTATAACACGTTTAATATGTCAGAGAGGAGAGGAGAAGGCTAGACCCCTTCCTTCAAAGATGGACTGAACAAGGCTATCCTGCACTGCATTATGCTGTTGTCAATAGAAGAGATGATGTGCCAGAACGCCTTGAACGGGACAAAAAATTAAAAATGATAGATTTTTTTTTTCAAAAAGGGTCCAAGGTGTCATGCAAAGTGCAGAAATAAGTACACACGAAAGTCAACTGTAGATAGTTTTGATGAATCTTGATGAGATTGTTTTCATCATCAAGGCTGTCTTGATGAATCAGAGTTTTTGGAAGAAGGTGAAGATGAAGATGAAAAGAACAATTACGATCATTCCTTCTACTTGCGACAGTCTTCATACAACGCTGCAAAATGGAAATAGAGCTCAGTTTCTTCAGAACCTTCAGGAAGAAAGGGTTCAGAAAAGGAGAGGTTTTAGAGAAGAACCAAAGGTAAGCGACACCAAAGGATCTCAAGCTGACACTGAAGAAGATGGAGACTTGTTCGAGCTTGCTGTCTTACAGAGATGCATCAAGTGGAATCGTTAAGGTGTTGTACAACCACATAGCTTGGTTACTGACAGATGTGGGGCTAGAGATTGGAGAAGAAAGTAAAGTAAAGTTGGAGGCTACTTCAGATGAGAAGGTTCTAAATGTCGCACAAGATAATATATGTGCTGCTGTTGTGGCAATCCAACACCCAAACAAGTCGGAATTGCCCTTACAGTTCTGAAAGAAACAAGAAGTAAGGACATGGTCACAAAGCTAAATAGATTTGGAAACTGTCCAAGTTACTCTGACACCCAGAGATATATTGGCGACATTGAATTCACAATGCCATGTAAAAATAAAAGGTAATATTACATACATACATACCTACATACATACATAGGGAGCATGCGCTGGAGCTGCGCTTCACTGCGTCCACTTTCTGCAGGTACTCCACGGGCCTCCATCTGGCCATCCCCCAGGCAAATGCCTGGCCCATCCCATTTTCTTAGGGACAGAACATTCCAGGAACCCACTGGGAGGGACCACCTCAGGTTAACCCGAGGAGACCACCATCTGGTGGATGACACCTCAGCACCACCCCACCACACACCACTTAGTGTGTTTTTGTGGAGTGAAGTGATTTTATAGTGGCAAGAGTGCAAATCCTGCCACCAACCTCCTAGGAAAGGTAACTCACTGCAGGAGGATGTCCGCAGATGCAGTTGGGCACCAGATATGGATGGCCGTTGGTTCACAAGGAGGCCGTGCACCCTTTGACGGGTTTTGTTTTTTTAGTCCTGCTGGGTCTCCATATCCATACACCCTCCTCACCTGGAAACCTGGTGGGGTAGACAGTTTAGTTGCTGACACTCGACCATGAACAGGTTAGTACAGGTTTTACGTGATACCGAAAGCAAGTCACAGATCTGATCTGGCCTGACAACCTGGTTTGAGTGTCACCATATTGGATGGGCTGTTCTGTATGTCTAGCATGCCCAGTATAGAGCTTCCGACCTCAGGCAATGCCCCAACCCAAGCCGCCGAGTATCCAGATTACAAGCGCGCGCCACTACGATTACAGGTAATAACATCGAGATTATGTATTAATGTCGAGTACACGTTCGGAAACTGAAAATAGGGTACTTTAGCAAGTCGGGCGGCAAGGTTGGCTGGCCTCTGGATTTTGAAACGAGAACGTCTAAAAAGGAATAAAACAGAGGCCAGCAAAGTGTAGGCTTTTGTGACAACCTTGCTTTCAGATGTGGTTTGTGGCACCGAGAGTGCAAGGAACTGACTGCAAAGCAGCAGGAGGTCATCAATGCCCATCGAGCCTACGCAATCCTGCGGACAACTTATCCCATCACTTCCAAATATATATCCAACTCAATTAAAAAAAAAACCCACTGACTCTACTGCCACTACTCTTGCTCGAAGGCCATTCCATTTATTCACCACTCTCAGAGTGAAAACTCCCTGCCTTGTTACCATGCTAATGCTTCCCTTTTTCACTCTTAAACTGTGCTCCCTTGTTCTGCCAGTCAGTGTCCATTCCGGTGAAAAATTATTCTTCCCTTCATTATCATAAACATCTCAATCAGATCCCCTCGCAATCGTCTCCTTTCCAATGTAAAAAGTCCTGTCTTTTTCAGCCGCTCCTCATAGCTGAGTCGAGCTTGGCTCAGGACCAATCTAGTTGATCTACGCTCTACCCTCAACATGACAACTATGTCCTTCCTCAGATGTGGTGACCAAAATTGTACACAACATTCTGGATGAGGCCTCACTAAATTCCTGTACAGAGCT
The DNA here is from genome assembly GCA_035128595.1 of Eptatretus atami. Classification (NCBI taxonomy): domain Eukaryota; kingdom Metazoa; phylum Chordata; class Myxini; order Myxiniformes; family Myxinidae; genus Eptatretus; species Eptatretus atami. Next base: position 6,153,839 of record CM068963.1, read on the forward strand.
AATACTACTTCCTTTGATTTATAATTTATCCCCCTACGAATGCAACTTAAATCCCAATTAGCTCCATCTATGCCTGTCGAGAACTGTGCTGCTTGCTTACCGCCGGATCCTTCTCTTGTGTGACACGGTCCACGACTGCCCCTTGCATCATGTAATCTCTATTTTCATTATTCTTTCCCATCCCCAACACCGTACACTTGCTCAGGTTAAATTGCATCTGAAAATATTTTACCCAATCTATGTAAATATCAATACTTTCCTGTATCCTGTATCTGATCACCACCCACTCTCTTCTGTCTACCTTACCTCCAAGCTTTGTGTCATCTGCTTTTTGGAAAGCTTACTCTTTACCCCCACTGTCCAAATCATTGACGTGAATTATGAATAATAATGGTCCGAGTACTGATCCCTGAAGTTCCCCACTACTTATATCCGATCCCATCAGATTCTGGGCTCATCGGTTAATTTCCATGTGTTTCATTCTGATATACTGTAAAAAAACCCACACACGACAACCCACACACCACACACACACGAATTGATTGTGTGTGTGGTCAGTGTGAAGCCTTTTCTTTGACTTCTGCACAATTCCATACCCATTGGTCAATGATCACGCGATAATTTTGCATACGTGCTGGGGTACCAGAGTCTAGGTTCGGTGGACCAAAATAACCCGGGGTACCCGAGAGTCAGGTCGTGGACACAATAACCCGGGGTACCCAGAGTCAGGTCGTGACACAATAACCCGGGGGTACCAGGTCAGGTCGTGGACACAATAACCCGGGGGTATCCGAGGTCAGGTCGTGGACAACAATACCCGGGGTACCGAGGTCAGGTCGTGGACAAATACCGGGGGTACCCAGAGTCAGTCGTGGACACAATAACCCGGGGTACCCAGAGTCAGGTCGTGGACACAAAACCCGGGGGTACCCAGAGTCAGGTCGTGACACAATAACCCGGGGTACCAGAGTCAAGGTCAGTGGACACAATAACCCGGGGTACCCAGAGTCAGGTCGTGGACACAATAACCCGGGGGTACCAGAGTCAGGTCTGGACAACAATAAACCGGGGTACCCAGAGTCAGGTCGTGACACAATAACCCGGGGTACCCAGAGTCAGGTCGTGGACACAATATCGGGGGTACCAGAGTCCAGGTCGTGGACACAATAAACCCGGGGTACCCAGAGTCAGGTCGTGGACACAATAACCCCGGGGGTACCAGCAGTCAGGTCGTGACACAATAACCCGGGTCCAGAGTCAGTGTGGACACAATAACCATGGGTACCAGATCAGGTCGTGGAACATATAACCAGGGGTACCCAGAGTCAGGTCGTGGACAACAATAACGGTACCCAGAGTCAGGTGCGGTGGACACATATAGCTCCGGGGTTCCCAGATCAGTCGTGGACCAATAACCCCGGGGGTACCCAGAGTCAGGTCGTGGACACAATAACCCGGGGGTACCCAGAGTCAGGTCGTGGATACAATAACCTGGGGGTACCCAGAGTCAGGTCGTGGACACAATAACCCACCATTCCTGCGCAAACCTTTTTGTCAAAACCCGTCATTCCTTCAGTCCTTTATTTTTTTGCTAATGGAATTAAATCATGAAAATCAGGAAAAACAAATATTAGTATAATTAAGCTCAAGAGCGATTATGTCAGAAAATTGTCAAACCACCTTCAAATATATTCCCTCTTTAAACTTATTTTCGAGTGAAATAGTTCTTTGAAAAGTAAAACACTGACGATCAGAGGGATAAGCACTTTTTCACAAATAACTGAAGTCCTTGGAGAAAAACTTTAATGTGGAGAAGAAAAAAAAAAATACCCAATTTAACATTTCTTTCATGGAGCCTCAAGCAAAATTGTAAAAATAGTTAAACACTTGTCATCGTACTTTTTCTCTGAGCTCAAATTCTGGACAGGAAGCCAGAGGGTTTCATAATTAAATCAGACAGTGTTCTTTAAGTACTATTCTGAGGATATTCATAACCCAAAGGAAGTATGCGTAAGGACATACTGCAGTTAATATCAGTAAATATGATCCAAAGGGACAAAGGCTTCTGGGTAGCTTGCTCTGAGCTTTTCGGTGGAATTATAATTTCAACTTTGTGATTTTTCAACTATAAAGATGACTTTTCACAACACTGTCCAATTGCCATTGATTCGTGGAGATTCCTTCCGGACGTTTGATGGATTGGATTTTCATGAAGTGCATTAAATGGTCTGATTAGCTGACTATCGTGTGCAATATTTTGAAATATAAACACGAGGTTTAATGGCCTGAATTGTATTAGTAAATAAATAAAAAACTTGAGAAATCCTTTCTTTTTCAGAAATGGAACAAAGGCCGAGTGGCTTAAATGGTACGATGTAAGAACATCATGTCCGCATTTAAGAGTTGTTGTTCTATTAATCCTGTTTTATTACTTGTGACTTATCAACTGTTGGAATGGTGCTTTTGCATCACAAAATGCATTGTCCCAAGGATGGACATGAAGCCGGTGACCCATGTGCTAGCATTAGCTGGTGGACATTAAAGATAGCACAATGTGCTTTGCAAAAGGAAGGCGAGTTATGGCTGCCTCTCTGGCAAAGTTCCAAATTGATGTCCTTGGATCAGGCACCACAGTTGAATGATGAACACATTTCGCTTAACTTCTGTGCTTCACTCCACATCAGTGTCATTTTTGGTGACAAGTTCTAGTGCATCACACAACATCCTGTTGTCTTTTTGCTGATATAAAAATATCATAGGATATAAAATATAGGATATAAAATATTATATAAAAATATCACTTAAAGTCTTTTTGCTGAGGAATTTTTCTGGTTCAGTATCTTCCGTGTCTTCGGTATCTTGTTTAGCTCGGTGTTCGTCCAGCGCCTCGTTTGTTAAGCTGTTCCCATGTGATGTCAGCAGCTCCTCCACATCGTCAACATCCACCTCAAAGTCCAGCTCGATTGGCTATCTGGACAATGTCCCTCGTGATGGCTTACTACACCTCAAAGCCTCTAAAGTCATGACAGACACCTGGCTACACATTCCACCACGCAATGTTCATGCAGGTTTGGGCCACTTGCTCCCAAGCCCTGCTGATGTTTTCAATCGCCATTTTTGTGTTAATTTTTTTTTTCTAGAATTCGGCGATTGACTGTTGATCTGGACCATTTGTTGCGATTAATTTTCTCTCTTTTTTCATTATTTTTTAAAAAATAAATAATTGATTGAAACAGATATTTTCATTGCCGTTAAGTGAAAATCCGTGAGTCGAGGCTCCGTAATAAGAGGTATGACTGTACTAGAAAATTTAGCTTGAATATAATTAATTAAGCTGGAATTCTTTATTATTAATTCACAAGGGAAGCTGAAAATATGATCGTAATAGATTGATAGTTCCAACTTGCTTACCTCCCTCAGACGTAGGAGGAATCCATCACCGATTGTTTTTTTTTTATCATTCACACAATAAACAAAAGACACGAAGGTTTTTCAGACTCACTTAAATCTGGAGTTTTCGGAACATCATCAGTTATTATTACGCAGAATACAATTTATTTTACCTTTCTTTTGAAACAATTTATAACTAGAAGGGCACTCGTTAGAGCGCATACCTCCGCCAAAGTAATGCCTGTCCACGAGAACATATCGGGCCCAAGACATTCTTAGATCTAGAAGGGCACTCAGTAGAGCGCAACCTCCGCCAAGTAATGCCTGATCCACCAGACATATTCGGGCCAAGACATTCTTAGACTAGAAGGGCACTCGTAGAGCGCATACCTCCGCCACAAAATGCCTGATCCACGAGAACGTATCGGGCCCAGACATCTTAGACTAGGAAGGGCACTCGTTTAGAGCGCATACCTCCGCCACAAAATGCCTGATCCACGAGAACGTATCGGGCCCAAGACATTCTTAGACTAGAAGGGCACTCGGTAGAGCGCATACCTCCGCCAAGTAATGCCTGATCCACCAGAACATATCGGGCCCAAGACATTCTTAGACTAGAAGGGCACTCGGTAGAGCGCATACCTCCGCCACAAATGCCTGATCCACGAGAAACGTATGGGCCAAGACATATCTTTAGACTTAAGAAGGGCACTCGTAGAGCGCATACCTCCGCACAAAATGCCTGATGTGCCACCAGCGAGAACGTAATCGGGCCCAAGACATTCTTAGACTAGAAGGGCACTTGGTAGAGCGGCATACCTCCGCCACAAAAGCCTGATCCACGAGAACGTATCGGGCCCAAGACATTCTTAGACTAGAAGGGCACTCGGTAGAGCGCATACCTCCGCCACAAAATGCCTGATCCATGAGAACGTATCGGGCCCAAGACATTTTTGAAATATCATGCCATTATATAATTCATGGCCCTTTCTCTCAATGGTGAAGAATCACTTTGAAAATTAAATAATTCTCGTATTCAGATCCGGATTCGGATCTTCACCAAAATCGAAACAATTCGTCCTTGCCACACACCCAACCTGTCTACCAAGTTTCATCGGAATCCGTCCACAACTTTTTGAGATATCGTGCTATATATGAGTTTAGCCTCATCTCTCAATGATGAAGAATCACTTAAAAAATTCTCAGATCCGGATCCGGATTCGGATCTTCACCAAAATTAAGCATTGCTGTCTTTGGCCGGTCCACTACACACACAAAAAAAATTCAGAACGATTGCTTGAAAACTGTGGCCAAATATCGTGTGACAGACAGACAGACAGATAAATGCCACAGACCAACATACTTGGCAAAAAAATTTTTCCCACCAAGAAACAAACAGACAGAGAGGAGTGAAAACATAACCTCCGTCCACCTTCGGTGGCGTTGGTAAAAACGGTTACATTAAAAACTTCTGTCGCATCAGAACCAAGTGGGGAGAGTTGACGTTATGTTGACAATGGGACCATGAGCAAGCAGAGCTGAGCCGACGACTTCTTCGGAGAGGCAACACTGTCAAGCAAAACGATTACAGGTAACTAAAGGTGGAGCTAAAAGGTTTTCGAAAAAGCAGCAGCCACCTGCAAAAGGTAACAACACTGGTGAGAAAGGTGAGCGTTGCCCATGACAACCCAACTGTAATATAACTGGCTGGGTGGTACTTTTACTACAGAATGCTACATGAGCCACACTGCATCTTTACTTTATTACTTTGTCTCATTATTTTTAAAGGCTTTTTGCTCGATATACTTTATCAAGTGAAAGTCTTTTAAAGAGTGTTACCCACCCAACCGTAACGACCATGCTATCTTTCATGTCCACCCCTGCTCTTTTATTCTGATGCTGACCCTTTCCCCTTTCCACCCTTGCCCTTTTCTTTTCCTTACTCGCATGTGATGTCCTTGTCTTCCTGTTCCCCTTTGACCAAGATGTCAGTCTGTGAACCTACTATCAATTGTTAGGCCATAGTAACCAGCCAGATTGTTCCCAATTAACCTGGTGGATTACCGTGGGCTAACAAACTCCGTATTTTTCGACAACTGCTGTGTGCTCCGTTCTGAATGACAAATCCAACAACTTCATTATTGATGTTAAATGATGATCCATCCATGACGCAACAACACTCATGCGGGTGTGTACAAAATCATCCAAACGGGATGTGACTGCCGCTGGAAGTGGTTGGGAGGGCACCTTGCCCTTGTTTTGATTCTTATCACGACATTCTAAACATTGAAAGTACGTAGTTTCCTTACCTTCTCATCACTAAATTGTGGAGCAGTCAAACTAGAGGCAAGCAGGGCCAACCAGCAACAAATGGCAGCTGAGCCCAAAGGCCAGCCTCATAGCGAGTGTGCACAAGATGGTGTCGGTGGGTGTGACGTGACCTGATCACAAAACAAAATTTATTACTTCGTTAAATGTTTTCAAACTGTAAAAATAGTTACTTCAAGCCTTGATAAAGTTAAAATGATCCAACTGAAATCCACTTAAGCTGCAAATAATATTACTATCATGACATCATCATCATGTAGCCATACCATGGCCCTATTCCGCATCCTGGAAGGGTCACCACTCCGACTCAGAAAGTCAGGGCAGGAATTTGTAATTTGTTCATGGTGCCGGCGATAGCTCGCCTACTCTTTGTGAAGGACACCGTGGGATGTTCAACGTCCACCAAGTAATTGCAGCAGATGGGTTTCATGTCCATCCGAGGGACGGCACACACATTGAATCACCCTGCCTGTGAAACACCGGGATGACAGCTTATAGCTGGTTCGAGATTCGAGCCAAGGCTAGACGGTTCAGAGCAGTGTGACCACTCCTTGGCTTTTTTCACAAGATCTTGGCTGTTCGTTGTTCACCTTGGCGTCTTGGTTTTCTAAAGGTTTTCTTGGCGTATCGGTTTTCTATTATCATCGCTTTTCCGAAACCTTGTGAATTCTTGGCTTTTTTCATTGGCTCACCTTGGCATTTATGAAAATGAGGAGTGGTCACACTGGTTCAGAGCAAGTGTGCATACCTCGAGGGTCGAGGCCATCCTGCCAGCCCAGATGGTACTGCGGTCCTTGAATTAGACTCTGTGTCTAAATCTACACAGATTTCCTGGCGCATGTCTCAAGAGTGGTTGCTTCAATGACCTCATGTATATCCCTGTCTGTGTATTACAAATCCTAAAGAAAAAAAATCCCTGTGTGAATCAGATTGACTGTATATGAAGCTATTAAATATGTATTGCTCACAAATTTTTTTTTACAAGGAACACTTTTTAAACTCTGTATAATAAATGATGCAATCACAGTTTTGAAATCTCTTTGTCTTTTGTCTGCAAACCACGGCGATTGAGAAAAGAAAGCCCATCAGAAAATTGAACACACAGCATTGAATGTTACAATTATTACAATAACCTAAAAAGAGCGATCCATGCACAAAATCATGTCCACCAAACGAACAAAACTACACAGGTAATGATGCACTTCATTTCCAGTCTAGTGTTAAAACAGTAATTGGCTTGGACTCAACCAATGACATTCTCATTCAGTAATATATATATATATACTGCCATCGAAAATGTCTCTCACTAGCTGCGATGAATCTTATTTGTTTTATACAGTGTATATATAGTATATATATATATATATATATGTTTACGGTTGTGGAAATTCACAGAACACCATTCAGGTTCCCCAGAGGTCAGTTATTTCGGTAAGTGTGTGTTCCAGGTTAGATTTCCCCACCAATGTATAACGGGAATTATTCGTGTGCCGGGCTGGTGCATCTCTGAGTTAGCCGTTATTCTGTTCTATCTTTTATTTTAAATAAAGAACAAATCAACAACCTCATCAATCTCCACAACACAGCGACCTCCTCTACAAACAAAAACACCACTCCCAGAAAGCCACCCGGAGAAGGAAACAGAAATGACGGTTGGGGCGGGTCCCTCAGAACGGCGTAACACGGATGACGTTATTAGCAACAACAATAGCGCCATTAGCCGAGGACCACCTCGACCTCCTGGGCACCATTGTCCACCTTACGACGCTGCGCCGGGAAGGGAGGGGCGAACGCCCCGGACGCGATAAAAAAAGTAAAAGTCGCGTTCGCTGGCCGCAAAGGCAGTCGAGTTGGTGTGGGGAGCTCTGAGTCGGTGGGAGTTGGGAGTGGAGAGA
>CM068963.1:6167997-6192021 GCA_035128595.1 Eptatretus atami
CTGGCCTCCATACCCTCCTTCCATACTGTATATTTACCCATGACCTCTTCCTCACTGTCCGCTATCAGCACCGGGTCATCAGTATACAGGAGTTCCCAAGGTGAGCTTCCTGTAAATTCCTGTGAGATAGCCTCAAGAACCATGATGAACAGGATTGGGCTCAAGGGTGACCCCTGATGAACACCCACTTTCACTTCAAAATCCTCACTCTGTACTGAATTTACCCTCACAGAGGTTTTTGGGCCATCATGCATTACCATGACAACCCTAACTAATCAATCCTCCACCCGTAACTTTCTCATGGACCATTGCACCACTTCCTGAGGCACCCTATCGAACACCTCCAAATCCACAAATATAAATTACAGTTGTTTCTTCTTCCCCAGATATTTTTCCTGTAATTGCCCAACTATAAAAATTGCCTCCATTGTGCCCCTTCCTGGCCTGAAACCAAATTGCATTTCATGTATATTAACACTCTGTCTCATCAGTTTATCCATGACTCTCTCTACCACTTTCATTCCATGGTCCAGCAACTTCAGACCCCTATAGTTGCTCTGAACAAAGACATACCCCCCTTTCCCTTTATAAATATTCACCATCACACTCTTCAACCAATTATCTGGGATAGATGTCTCCCTTATAATTGCATTTCCCAATTTAGTGATTAAATTCACTCCGATATCACCAGATGCCTTCAGCATCTCTGCGACGATACCAGTGATGCTCGCTGCTTCACCATTCTTCATTTCATCGATGGCTTTCTTCACCCATTCATTCCTTATCTCAGGTGGTGGGCCCTGCACTGGCTCTACTGCCTCCAGAATATCCATATTCCAAGGGAACTCCTCATTTAGCAGGTGCTCATCGTAACTCCTCCATGCATTTCTAATCTCCTCACGGTCAATCAGTACATTTCCCATATCATCCTTCACACGTTGTTCTCCTATGAGATTCTTATTTTGAATGATCATTTGCTTTGCTATCCTAAATATCTCCCCTCTACTACCTGCATTATTTATCACATCTGAAAGTGAATCCTGTACTCATTTTTAGCCTTGTAAACTTCCCTTCTTGCCCTACGTTTAGCCACTAAGTATTCCTCCTTATCCTCTACCGTTTTCCAAATCCTAAACACTTTTCTTTTTCTTGAATTTCCATATCCACCTCATTATTCCACCACCATGTAGCCTCATGTCTAGCTGGGCCCTTCGACGAGGCCACATGTCTTTTCAGCAGCACACAGCAGCCCATCTTTTAAAGAGTCCCAACAGCTCTTTACATCCTCTCCAACCATAGGGTATCCAAGATTCATTTCCAGAAGTTCTCGATAGAAATGTTCCTTTACATTCCGATCTCTTAGTTTCCATACTCTTCTCCTTGGGACGTAAGAGGTTTCCTCTTTTCCTTGCTCCAACTTAACTTGACATCACACACGAGCAGCCGATGTTGTGAGGCACATTCTTTTCCACCTACTGTTTTCACATCCTTAAGCAACTTCCAATCAAATCTCCGAACTAGAAAGTAGTCCATCTGGCTCTTTATACCTCCTGACTCATAAGTGATCAGTCTGCTCGGCTTCTTCTGAAACATTGTGTTGCAGATGACCATATCGAAAGCATCCCCGAACTCAAGGATTTTCACACCTTCAGTGTTTCTAACTCCGAAACCTGACCCACCATGCACACACACCTTCATATCATTCTGCTAATTCTCCAACATGTCCATTCAAATCCCCTCCGATCACAACTTCTCTCTCGCTCATCCCTGAAACAAGATGCACAAGTGTGTCCCAAAACTCATCCTTCTCCTCCTCACTTAATCCTATCTGTGGGGAATATGTCGATACTCCTGTTAATATACGCTCATCAAATAACAGCTTTAGGACTATGACTTTTGTGTTTATCCTCCGAACCTCCAACACCCTCTCCACCCACTTCTCAGCCACCATAATCCCAACACCACCAGTTCCAATCACAACTTATCCAAAATAATTTGTACCTATCATTTATACCTGTGACCATTCTCACAGCACCTCCCCTCCACGTTGTTTCTTGCACACAGCATACATCCACCCTGCTGTGGCTCAAAGTTTCTGCTATCTCACCAGCTCTACCACTCATAGTACCAACATTCAGACTAGCAACTCAAACACCTATCTTGTCATGCTGAGTGGGTGCTTTAAGCTTGACAGGTTTGCTCTCATTTGTAATTTGTACAGCCATATATATCTCAAAGAAAAGGAAAGTGAGGGAACCAGAATATAAAAGCCACCTTCCATGGTATATGCCACAGCAACCCCAGACATCAGCATCCTTACATGACCTGATGCCGTAACACCAGCAGTCCAGTGGCCTCGTGGATGACCCACCCCAGCCAACTTCAGGGACACCCATCCATGCACGACATGACACTAAAGCAGACGTGGTTTTATTCTCCTGCTGATAGAGCAGCCTTCCAGTACGCCAAGACTGGATTCGGGCTCCTGTACTATGAGGCGGTAAGTGCTAACCTGTTAAGACACACACCCTGTAACCTCTTATCTGGACAATGCAGCAACACTACCCAATGCCACGGCGACAACTAACCCAGATGGGGAAGCACACAACTCAGGTCCCTGTTTCACCAAAAGGCATATTTGAGGCATGTTTTTGTGGCCGGACGCCCTTCCTGACGCCACCACAGTATCAGCTGTGGGCCTAGCCTTTGTCTAAAGAGACACACCCTACAAGGCAGCAGGGGGATTTGAAATCAGAGTTTCCTTCTCCGAGGTGGTCTGCCTACAAAGGCTAAATAGCTCCACCTTCCCTAATTTGGTTGGTCAGTGCAAAAGCATGTCCTCACACTGGAGGACCATGCACTTTCCACCTCTGGGGTACCAACTTACTCCAAGATCCTCCAGACATTTAGCCAGTGCCCTCAAAAGCACTGGTGGTGGTGGTCGTATGGCAGCTTAGCTGCCGGGGTAGCTATCATTTCTTGAAGAGCGACTGTGTCGCTGATGCAGTGCCCCTCTACCAGTACACACACTGGAACTGGTACTCATTTCGCCAACCTCGGAAGGATGACAGGCTGAGTCAACCCCCTGGTGTATTAATTCAGTGGCCGACGGGGCTTGAACTCAGGACCCTAGGATCCCAAGCCACCACCCTAACCACTGAGCCAACACCAGGCTGGTAAGAGCACTGTTACCGTGGTGTGCCATGAGGTGGTAGTCTGGAAGTCTTGGCGAGGGTAGAGGTTATGTACCGGGAGGAAGAACTTACACACTCGGCCTTCTTTTCACTTGCAGAGCTATCCGGAGGCTGCAGCTGAAAGCAAGGAATGGTAAAATATAATTATACCCTGTGGAACCAGAGCTCACCTTACTACAGCACTAGACGCATACACCTGCCCTGTGGGAAATCACCACATCACTAAAAATGAAGCAAAATCGAATCTGCGTGTTCTTGTCACCTACCCAACTCATCCACCAAGTTTTGTAATAACCCGTCCCCAACATTGAAATGTCCACTTTTGGCCCGATCTCTCAATGGTTGGTGAAGAATGACTTTAAATTTCTCATATTATCCGTATCTGGATCTTCATCAAAATCTAATAAATTAGTTCTTATCACACACACACAACCTGTCCACCAAGTTTAATCCAAATCCGTCCACAGCTTTTTGAGATATTTTGCTCACAGACAGATAAAAAACAGACGGAGGTGAAAACATAACTTCGGTCTATTTTCTGTGATGGAGATAATAGTTGCTCCCCCCCCCCCACCCCTCCACACCCTACGCTCTTGCGTCTCTGAATATGACCACTCCTTTTTTGTTTGTTTTTTGTATACATGTGGAGGCTTGTATGAGGCTAACACACAACACACAACAAGGGGGGGCAGAAGACAAGAGGGGTGGGAGAGGGAAGCGACAAAACAGTGAGGAACAGAGACATGAGGAGAATATGTGGAAGTGGAGAGGATGGGGCGGGGAACACGGGATATACAAGATGGACACGACAGGGACTTTCAAGACCTTACACGACAGGAACTTTCGGGAAGGAAAGCAGGGAATTTGAAGGAGGTGGGTTTGGGGTAGATTAACGGGGGTGGAAAAGATCGTGGTTTTGGATGGGGGGATGAAAGAGGTGGTGGTGAACAGCTGTTTGAAGGCCTGGAGGGAAGAATGGGATTGAACAGAGTGTGGGAGTTTATTCCAAAGGTGGGGAACAAGAGGAATAAAAGAGTGAAGGTGAGCAGTGATTCATGATTTTGGTAGTTTTACTAAAAGGGGTTACTGGCGGACCTTGAGCTCCCTGCGGAAATATGGGGGGGACATATTGCAGGCAGAGCGGGGGGGGGGCAAGACCAGAAAGGAGACGGTAGAAGACAGAAAGACCACCGAACTGCCTGCTATGAGAGAGTGAGAGCCAAGACTCAGCCTCATCGTGGAGATACCAATGATCCTAAATGCCTTGGTTTCCACGGTGTGGAACGCGGAAGAATAGAGAGGCAGGAGCACCAGCCCAAAGGGGAGAGCAGTACTCCATCAGACTGTGGAGGAAAACTTTGTATGTGGTCAGGAGCTCAGGTGGGCCGAGGAAGGACTTTGTACTATGGAGGATTCCCAGTCGGTGACTGGCTTTGGAGGCCAGTTTGGAAATGTGGCTTTCCCTGGAAAGATCATGGCAGATAGTGAGACCAGAAGCTTGAATGAAAGGACTTCTTCCAGAGGATTGTTGAGAAAGTGGATGGGGGGTTTTTCAAATGGTCCTTTCGGAGAGACATAGTGAGAGTGTGAGATTTGTCAGAATTGAAAGACTTGTTCCACGTGTTGGACCAGTTTGAATTTTACTCAGATCCCAGAACGCGAAGAAGCTGCTGCTTGCAGGTCTGAGGGATAACAGATGGTACGGCAGAGGGGGAGTCATCAGCAAGAGATAAAGAGGATTTTCCAGAGATTGGAGAGATCATTGATGAAAACCAGAAAAAGAACAGGGCCCTGAACGCTACCTTGAGGAACTCCAGCCTGGACAGGAAGAGGGGATGAAAGAACTCCATTTAGGGCCACATGTTGACTGCAACAGGAGAGAAGTCTGCGATCCCTGAGTGGAGATGGCCTTGGATACCATATGAAGAGAGTTTGGTGAGCAGGGCAGGGTGCCCACCATGTCAAAAGCACGCGATATGTCTCGGGATTGGCTCTGATTTCATTTTAGTGGTTGCTTATTGACTAGTCCACGTTGTTGTGCTTTATAAATCAAGTGAACTTTCCACGTAGAGGTGACATCTATTGGTGGGTGAATTTCAGAGCTTGCATGTGGAAGCAAAGCTAAACTCATTCAAAATCGTCCGCAATGGGAATTGCATTTTTTTTGTTCTACAAATGTGATCCTTGCATACACAAGCATTAGCAAAGCAAGTGGTGTTCGTTTTACGGCAGAGAATGGCACGCTATTGCACGCACACAAAATCCTGCATCATTGGAGTGTGTACACGACTCCGCACATCGACGTTATTCCAAAGGGATTTCCATTTCCATCTCTTGTTGTTGTGCTATTGGGTTAAAAGTTTGCACGTTACAAACAGTTTTTATATCAAAGGGAAAAAAAACAAAACAAAACGAAATATAGGGCAATAACAAAAACCTTAACATTTCATTATTTTTCTCCTTGTTGACAGTCTGGGTATAATGTTGGCCTTCCTATGACTTTGCATCCTGAGATGACACAGAACATCGAACCATCTGAAGTTATTGTCGAATTAGTGAAGGCGTTAGGCCTTGGGGGAGTAAAGTGGATGGTCGACTTGATTAGGAAGGTGTGAAGTGAGGAAAATAAACCGGATAATTGGAGGAAGAGCATAATAATAATACCAATTTTCAAACTGAGAGGAGACATCAAGCACTGTGGAAACAACAGAAGGAGCAAATTGATGATGGAGCCTGCAATGAAGGAACTGGAGAGGAGAGAGAGAGGAGAGAGAGAGAGAGAGAGAGAGAGAGAGAGAGAGAGAGAGAGAGAGAGAGAGAGAGAGAGAGAGAGAGAGAGAGAGAGAGAGATAGAGAGAGGACTGTAAATGGATGAAATGCAGTGCAGATTCAGCCGAGGAAGGGGAACAGTGGATGCGATTTTCACCATGACACAGATTCAGGAAAAGATAATAAACTATGCGACGCATTCATAGATCTGGCGAGGGTGCATGCAAGGATATCGAGAGAAGTAACATATCGGTATTTGAGGACGAAGCGTGTACCAGACGAGTTTCCTCGAATCGTGATGGAAATGTACATGGGATCCAGCACTTTGGGAAGGACGGTGGACGAGGACTCAAGATACTTGAGAGTGAAGTCCAAGCAAATAACATCACAGCATGCTTAGAGTCATGTATAAACATGCTTCACAGGCCGAGTCATCTATAATTATGACTAGCATAGCGACAAGAGGAGATTCCCCAATGCCCCATCCACAGAGCACACGTGGTCACCAAATGGGTTGATGAGCATGATACTTCTGTTATCCATATGTCATGTCCTTCTCTGTCACCAGATCTGAACCCAATCGAGCATTTATGAGATATACTTAACCAATGGTGCTGCATCGCTCCTGCAGAATTCCAGACATTCGTGGATTCTTTGTCACGGAGTATACAGGCCATACTGGCTGAATGTGGTGGCCCAATGCCCTATTATGTGACTTTACATTGGTGTTTCCACATTTTTGTCCACCACCTGTATGTCATGCACAGCATAACAATGAAGTAAAATGGTAAAATGGTACCTTGAGACAAAATCCATAATCAAGACTCAGCAGCTTTAACGCAAGCATTTCAAAGTGAGAGACCTACCCAGCAAGAATTGTATTCTTCACAATGTCAAGAAGAAGTTCGAGAACCAAGGCAATGTTTGCAATCTTAAATCAGGGAGAAGAAGACTGGGCATTCAGAAGAGAACATCGAGTTGGTGACAAAATCTTACTGAAAGTCCAAGGAGATCCTCTCGCTGGCACTAACAATAGCTTGGTCTTTTGCACACGACTGTCTTTTGGATCCTGAGGCAGGACACAAAATTTTATCGATAAAAAAAATGCAGATCAAACACTCTCTCACAGAAACTGACGAGGCAGACAAGTTTGACGACAGGGTAATCTCCTTGAAGAAAGAGCAAATCTGGTCTTCCCATTCCCCACACCTCAACCTGCTGGACTTCTTTCCGTGGGACTACAAGAAGGACAATATTTACAAAGACAACCCTCGTAGCATCCAGCAACTCAGAAGAGCTATTGAGGAATGTGTAAGGTCCATCTAACCTCTGACGTGCAAGAGGGTGACACGGAACTTCACTGTCAGAGTGAACTCTTACCTGGCACGCCGTGGAGGTCGCATTGAACATGTCATCCACGCCGCTCCATCATTGTAAATCTCCCAAGTCTCGACTTTATGATAGATGATTGTTCATTTTTAACGTTGTATAACTTTTCAAAATACAGCATTGAAATGGCACAATGACCTTTGAAACACCCCAATACAACTTTTGAAATGACAACAGGTCTCAAAAGTCAGTCAAAAATGTCCTCATAGAATTGGGTGAAACGTCAGGTTTTCTTTCAACAAAACAGGGCAACTCCAATGATGACATCACGTATTAGTGCCCAACAACTGAACAAGCCGGTAGGCGGACATGGGTAGTCGACTACCCAATAGAACCTGACGCGATGGGCCCGTTCGATGGGGAATGACCTGAGGATTAAGCACAAGAAAATTCATGATTGTAGCTTCAAGGGTTAATGCTGCAGATTGTTTTTTCGTTAAAATACCCCCACATTTAGAGGTTTTTCGGCCGTTGCTAGGCAACGGAGGGGTCCATATCAACGGTTCTTTCTCACACATAACTAGGACATACCATGAACCTACCATACCACTTTCATGTATATCTGACTCATAGTCTCTGAGATATAACGAACTTCGTTTTTTTATTGTTTTCGACCAGGGTTCATTCAAAGTCTATCTTCTCCGACAGTTTTCATAGGATCCGGCTGGAAATTTTTGACAATATGGCTGAATGTACTGCCCACAGTCGCTCATGGCCCGATTTTTGATTTTAGAAAAAATAATTTTTTTATGATTTTTCAAAAATTTCAAAGTCCCGTTGCTAGGCAACGGTGGTGTCCATAGCAACGGTTCTCATTTGCACACAACTAGGTCATGGTATGAACCTACCAACCAAGTTTCATCGAAATCGCCATTGTATTAACTGAGCACTGGACCGAACAGAGGGACAGACAGACAGACGGACAGACAGACAAACATATCGACGGAAATACTGATAATAAGGGTAGAACAAATTTCCAAAAAATTTTTTTTGAAAAAATTTTTTCCTCGACTACCCAATTAATTTGGTGTTGGTATTGGAAGATAAAAATATACAAAATTTCAGTTTTGTATGACTACGGGCTTTTTTGGGGTCATCAGGGCAAAAAAAATATAAAAAAATCAAGTAAAGTAGTGAGATGTTTCGCGAATAACAACTACCCTTGCACTCCTGAAAGAAAAAAGGAAAAGGTATAGCAATAACTACGACACAAAAAACCGGTGCCGTCAGGAACTCAGGCTACAGGAACACAATTCCCAATTAAACTCATTTTCAAAAAGGAATAGCGAGTCACACGTTGCATATTTGCAGGCCTTTTGTTCAGCACAGAAATTGGATCGAAGATCTTTTCATGCTCGGTGATTAACCGAGCATGAAAGGTGTAAAAGTGCAAACCTATCAAAGTTTCGTGAAGCAACACCTGACATCAAATGTTCTGGTTAATATCCCATTCAAACAATGAAGGTTTTGTTTTTGACAAATTAGCCACTAAACTCAGAAAAACAACAATAACTTTTTTTTAACCTTCACAAGTAGTGTTCTAAAAGTCTACTGAGTCAATACGTGTGGTGGACCGTTAAAAGTGTGGTGGGCTATTTTGGTCGAGGTCGTTTATTCCTGATACGTGAAACACCCTGCGACCCATGCAGACAGAAAACAGACTTTTTGGAACGCTGGCCACATTTTCCATCCAATCATCAAGTAACTTTGTTGAACCATTCTCCATAGGTAGGCACTCCCATGTTGAATGTTTTGTGTCAATCGCTCAAGCTGTTGCAGAGAAAACAAATTTAAGAACGAATAAAGGTGAAAAAGTGAGAGCGGAAGAAGAAAAAAAGAAAGTGTGGGCCTCGGCCAATGTTCCTCCACATGGTCAAGGATGGTTGGAGACATCTATTACGAGTTGCAGTAATTATTTATTTTAGTGATGTCATTCTGGTGATTTTGCTGTTGGAATATGATAAATATACAGATTAGCAGATTTGAATTCTTAGGTCAACTAGCAGATACCCTCTACGACGAGTATGGGGAAGGACGGATCACAATACTCGGTTACGGTAGTTTCTTTGGATGTTTTGTGCCGCATTCAACAGCTCAGTTCATATTGTGGCGTGTCTGGGTGCCCATGGTAGCGTTTGAGACCGGTTGCTTTAGATTGTTGGCCTTGACACACGTGCCGGATTAGTAACACGAACAATTTGACATATTCATCGTTTCTATATACTTCATATAACAGATTTAACAAATCAATAAATGTAAATCTATTGAATAAACATCCTGAACTCATGGACTCAGTTAAGTAAAGCACGTCGTCTGGGACCGGCCATCGGTTTCCGCCGAACGAACGCTGCTGATTGTGACGTCATCGATTCCCTCTTTGAAAATTCTATCTATACTCGATTTTTTGAATTTGCCATCACCTGCGTAAATACATGGAACACATAATTGTGAAGATTTCGGAAGTATGAAGAGAATATGTTCGGAAAAAAGTGTGTTGAAGTTCCAGGCTCACACCCATTATATTATGATGGATTCCCAAATTATCCTTTGTTTTGGCACATTAAGTGGGACAAGCTGAAAAAGCTACTTCACAAACAAGAACAGAATATAATTACAGAGTGGTGTGCAAAGATAGAATTATTCTTGAAGGTAATTGGGGTTAGTAATGGAACGTGAACTAATGGAGGCGGATTTGTGAATAAGGACTGTGACTTCCATTAGAGAGTGTTTTTTTTTTCTCGTTTAAGTGTTAGCAGGTAGTGTGAGTTCATCTTGGAAAGAAAGGAAAGGATTCTGGTGTTTCCTTGTTCATAAATCTTTGTGTAAGATGCTTGCTGTCTGAATAAGATCAGAAACCTGACAGGAGGGATGTATACATTTCAGCGTCATTCATTGGAGTACACATACCGAGCAGGGAGATAGCTACGTGCTTAGCGTGCTGGGAGGAGGGGCTGGCTTTGTTGTGATGCAGTGAAACAAAATTTGGGATTTGGCCAGGGTGCAATACCTCGTATACTCTTCATCGGAAGTCACCGTGGAATACTTAATGTCCACCAGCAAATGTGAGCGAACGGGTCCCCAGATTAACGTCCATCTCAGGGAAGGCGTACTCATTGACATGAAACCCTGCCTGAGAAGCACTAATCCTGCAGTTTATAGTCAGGCCAGGAATCAAACATTATTTAGACAGCTCAAAAACCACTGCACCATCCTGTAAGTCTTTCTGACACATCAATGCTCGAGTGTAATTAATGGAGAAACATTTTATTGAATTGCTTGAAAGAGTGCCAATGGCCGATAAGTGTTGAGCAGATAGGAAACGAAAAAGATAATTTTAAAAGTTAAGAATACTTTGATGCGGCAAATGTTAATCTGCAAGAAGAGGCAGAGGATGGAGATATACTGTCCGTCAAAAGATGTCAGGGAGGGGGTGGGCAAGAGTACACCATTTGACTGTGACTTTACCTTACCACAGGGATACCTTTGTGGGGCCCATTCCCAGTGATACCGTAACTCATGCCTGGCTCCCCTTTCCCATGAATACTTTCACTGGAAATCTTTTTTTTGCAACTCTACGAAAGCTTTCTTGCTCTTTCCAGTTTTATTTTAAAGTTTAAAACACCTTGACTAATTTCTCAATCCTGTTCCTTTCTCAAGCAAATTAAAATAAAGACCAATTACTGCACCGTGGTCCCAAGAAGGGAGCCAGACATAACAAGACGCAGGCGCAGGCGCAGGCACAGGCACAGGCACAGACACAGACACAGACACAGACACAGACACAGACACAGACACAGACACACACACACACACAATGTACTTGTAAGTACTTTCAAAAGATATTATATTTGAAGTTAAAACCTTAAATTATAAGCAATTGACTGATTTCCCAACTGCCCGGATCATCAGCTGGACACCGTTTATCATCGAGGTTTTGATCCTTTTAACCCGGAACCTCTCCAAACGGCAGATCCACAACCCCGATCGCAGGTCCACATCAGTAGCTTACTCGACATCAATGGACCTACAACCTCAAAGTTATCAGTCAACACAGCAATGCAATATCTTTATTCAAACTTATTTAATTATTACTTTTATTTAAATTATTATGACATATGAATAACTTTAATCAGTCACCACTTAATATGATAATATATTAAGCAATAAACACTTTATCTTGTAGACATGTCCATCAGACAGCACCTCCATCTAACCATAGACTCAAACTGTCATTCAAATATTCAAACTGACATTAACAACCGATTTTAACTTGCTGCACTGTGTATCCGAGCAACCACCAATAAATTATATTAATGCTTATTCAGAATATATTGTATAAATTAATATTTATTTATTGATATATCTATTTATTTTGGTTTTATATTTATTTTTACCCCTTGGGGTCTTCCACCCCACGGGGTCTAAGCGCCGCTCACGTTCTCTCTTTTCTTGTGGACAGTTCATTTGAACGTCTATTTCTCCATTATTCGAGAACAGAACCGAACCAAACTTGACAGGTATATTCTAGAGACCATTCCCCAGGGATTAACTGAGCTCAAAGTGCGATTCCGGCCATTTGGGCCCTTTTTCTTAAAATTGTTATTAAAAAAAGTAATTAAATCACTGAGCGATGCCCAACGCAAAATTAAGTCACAAATGATGATATGAAACTAGCCTCACTCTTGTGAAGTGTTCTGGTTTCTTTTTCTGATGCGATGAAAATTTTACCAAATTTCAAAACTACCTGTTGTCCGTGCTATCGCTCACCTGAGAGTTGTACGAATGAACTCCCACGGGGTATGTTCGCAATTCGAACTTGTTATCTATATACCTCCTTTCTTTAATATATACTGTATATATATATATATATGTATATATATTTATATTCAAACAATAATATTGATAAAATAATTTGCCTCACTAAAATAATTAATTCATTATTATTATATCAAATGCAATGCAATAGGAACTTGTTTACATGAAAACCAACCAAACTTAAATAAATAAAAGGTAACACCACCAATTCTCTAATTTTTTTTAGCTCACCTGGAACGTAGTTCCGAGGAGCTTCAGGGATGGTGCGTCATCTGTCCATCAGTCCATAAATACTTGCAATTCTTCTCTGAAATTACACATACGATTTCGATGAAACTTTACGACAACCTTCGTCACCCTGTATGCACCAAAGTTTTTTCATCTGCATAAAAAAAAAATGGGCCCAAAGGGGATTTACGGAGGTTGCCCCCCTAAAGAGGTACTTGCATTCTTCTCGGAAACGCATATACACAATTCCGATGAAACTTAACTCCAACCTTCATTACCCGTGACTAGTAGATGACCTGTCCCATGGACGGGTGGTGGAGGTGGTTGTGGTGGACACGTGATTTGGTTGTCCATCGCGATTCGGAGATCTGCAGTCGTGATTTCGTTCCTTTATCACGTGCCATTTTTCTTTTTCCAAATGAGGCGTTGATTCTTGAGTGGCTTTTATGGAGTTGCAATTGAAGATTCACGCAGAGCCACCGAATTTGTTGTCACAGCATTTTTTTGAAAATGTAGTACAGCAACAGGCAATAATGAGGGAGTTTGTACATTTTCACTTGTGAGTTAAAAATGATAGCGATCCAGAGTCATGTATACCAAGTACAATATGGATGAGTTTCATGGACCATTGATGCTTCGTCTAGGAGGAGATAATAAACACTTAGCTCCATTATAGTATAGATGGACCAAAGTTTGTTGACAACATGAAGAAAATCGGGGATGATGGGGTTTTACGGGGGGTTTCCCCCCAAAATATGTGTTTGCTTTCTTCTCAGAAACTACACACACAATTCCGATGAAACTTGACCACAACCTTCATCACCTGTTGATGTACCAAAATTTGTTTACACTATTTAAAAAAATTGGGGTCGAATGGGATTTACGGGTTGGGGGGGGGGCTTCCCCCTCCCCCCCAATTTTTTTTAGATAATTGCTATAACATTGGTTCATTGGTACATTTTGCTGATTCTGCCCCACGTTGACTTACTCCTCAGTATCATTCATTATTCTACCAGGTGAGTTCCCAGGGGTATTGCCCATATTTTTCTCTTCTACTTTCCACCTCATCAAACGGAAGACTAAAGACTGCGGAAGACTCGTGTCATCAGAAGGAACCCGAAGAAGTAAAGAGTAAAGATGGAATGTATGAAGATGTTCCAGTGACTCATGAGTCAATCAGAACCTTCCTTGTTCCAGCAGGACGCCACACACGTGCTCATGTTCTCACCTTTTTATACATTCCGTGTCAAATACCGCTGGAATTCCAGAATAAAAACTTTGCAATTACATACTCTCCACACATTTAAGCCTCAAAAAGTTGAAAAGTTGGTTGTCAGGCCATGCTCACATCCAGGTACATGTTCACCTGAATTTGGCATTATTGGACCTTTTCCAAAAAAACAAGAAAAAGAGGGACAGGGAAAGGGAGAGGGAGAGAGACGATCAGACACATCTTCCTCTGAACTGTCGAGCCTGAGTTCAAATCTCAGCTCAGCTATAAACTGTTACCAATCACCATGGTGTATGCAGAAGGGGGTGTGTTGTCAGTGTGTGTTGTCAGTGTGTGTGCCCTCCCTTGGATGGGCGTTAAATTGGACGTCCCATCTGCCGGCATTAGTTGGTGGATGTTAAAGATCCCACGGTCTCCTTGGTGAAGAGGAGATGAGTTACCACTGACATTCTTCACAAATTAATCAGACTTAGATAAATTCCAAATTCCTACACCTCTATATGGTGAAGTATCCTGAGTTGGAGAGTTGAATTGGAAACTTGACTTGGATTTTAACCCTTGCCAATGAAACTGCTTCAGCAGAACCGATGCTCTGTACAGAGCATGGTAAGAGAGAGAAGGAGAGGGAGAGGGGGAAAATGGGGAGGAGGAAAAAAGGGAGAGGGGGAAGTGGAGAGAGGGAAAGGGGGAGAGGGAAAGATGTTGAATGCTTGAAGTTCGACAGTAGGAGTGAGAGAGAAGAGCAGAAAGGACTCTGCAGTTGAACAAAGCCAATACCAGAGGAGGCATACAGGGGCAGCAGACAGCACCAGCCTGTCCGTGCACCTCCGTCCGCCTGCAAACGTGCTTTCACATGAAGGCCACTGGTGAGCAGGCAAATTTCCACAATCTCACCGTCCCAGATCCCACCTCCTTTATATTTTCGAAATAAGATTGAGGCTTGAGGAAAATCAAGATGACAGAAAGTTAAACAGTAAGAAATGGACAGTGCAGGGCTACATTTATATTCAAGAGGAGAGAGGGGAGGGAACACAGTAACCTACAAGTGAGAGCAATGGGTTAGGTGGGGTTAACGGAGTTAAAAATAATTGAGGGTAGGCATTGGGTTGATGTAGGATGGTAGAGCATCACCATGAAGTTAAAGTCCTGGAAGGAATTGTGCAATCGAAGAGCCAAGCAAGTACAGTTCCACAAATGTGGGAAAATAACGAGGAGAAAAAGACATAAAATGTCATCGTTCCGATGGTTTTCATAATTTTGCTGGATGGAGTTAGAGGGATAGCCCATATTTACAAGATTTGTGTGTCTGTGCAACTGACTTGAGTGGTCATGTGACATGGAAGAATGTTCATGATTAGGTTATTCGAGATTTAATATTAATGATGTAGGTCATGTACTTATATTATGTACCAGCAAATACAACCCATCGCTTCTCTGATGGGAATATTAAGGGATAGAGGAGACCGAGGAGGGAGGGGATGGGATGGAGAGAGGGAGAGAGGGAGAGAGGGAGAGAGGAGAAGGGGAGAGAGGGGAGAGAGGGAGAGAGGGGGGAGGAGGAGAGAGGGAGAGAGGGAGAGAGGAGAGAGGGAGAGAGGGAGACTTGACTTTTGTATCTTTTTATTATAAAAATAGAAAAGAAAGCCCCCAAATGAGAGTTACTTTTCATTTCAGAGAAAGAAGGAAAACCAAGAAAACATTTCTGAAGAAAGGAAAGGATGATCGGGTGGATTATATACAAAACATTTCACAAAAGGATAAACATTCCTCTCGGACTTTGCAAATAACTTCTTTTCTACCATTTTGATTCGAACTGTGGTAATCTTCCCGTTACTGAAAAGAAATCAAAATCCAATTTAACAGGGCTTATTACAAGGTTTGGAACAAAAACAAGCATCTTCATCATTTACTCCAACACCATCAAGTTTTCTTTTCCTTCTTGTATACTGCCATCTTTGCCTGAGCAAGCAGGAAATTGGCTAAAACAGATTGGAATTTTTGTGTGGGATATCCATTCCATAGAGAACACACAAGTGTTAAAAAACAACCAAACCTCACAAAACAATTCTGAAGTAAAATAAATAAAGGTGCAACCGTTGGCATTCAACATAGATGTGAAAAGGTTTTCAGATTTCTTACAAAAAGGACATTCATCTACAAGCAGATTTGAAAAACGGTGTAACAAGTGATTAGAAGGAAGGATCCAGTGTACTAGTCTCCATTGGAGGTCATATCGTGGTGGTACAGGAGGGTGATAAAACTTTCCATTAGGAAAATAAGGGGGAGAACAAGGTAAGAGTCTCTCCACGAACCTTCGCTGTGTTATTTGCCGTTGCGAAAAAATTTTACACAACCCAAATAAGGTCTTTTTGTTTGGGAAGGCCATTGAAGCCTACGTTAAAAGGGGCACAAGGAAGAGGGCTGGCAAGAGAAAAAGCACATACGAGTTCAGGAAAGGTAGAGAGGAAGGTATTCGATGTGCATTTTGTTCATTGTTTGGTGGTCTTGCTCCCAAGAGGTGCGAGCTGTGTGCATGTCCAAAGACATACCTAATATGCGATGCCACGATTCGAGAGGATCGCCAGACCAGGCTTGCCAATGCATCAGCTCCGATCCAGCTGCCGTTTGGGCTGAGAAGATCTGCGACAGATTTAACGCCTGTCGGTAAGCGTTGAATAAAACCCTATCAGCAGGCATATCATGGAAAAGGGAGTTGTAGAAACAAAGGTTCTTCCAGAAACATCTGTTTCGTGTAAGAATGTGTAGCTCTTGTTATTGTCAGAGCTTGCCACGCATTTAGTATGCTCTGATAGAAACCGAGAGGGGGAATGTGTCGATTTTGGAAAGGTTTCATCAGGAAAAGAGAGTGGTCATAGCCTAGCCTCCCAGCCTGTTGCAAAAGGTGACGAGCGACGTTGACCCATGGTGGAGAGGGTCGCGTGTATAGCATGCGAAAAGAACCGAGAGTCGAAAGGCCATTAGCCGGCATTTTATGTCGACCAGGCTTGTCCTCCATCGGTAGTGGTAAACTGAGGCCCCAGGTCGCAGCCAGTGTTTTCCGTCCCAGAAAAAGGACACGAAGCACTTCTGGAGCTGTTTGAAGCACCGCCGCTGGAGGATGCAGCACGAAGAACCTGTGCCATAAGGTAGAGGCCACCAGTGTTTGATGACCAAGACCCTTCACGATATGACAGTTGTGTGATCAGCCTTTCCATTTTTGCAGTTTACCCTCACAAAACTCAAGCAGACCAGCCAATTTTTTGCTACTATGGTATTATTACCTAAGAACTCCAAGGTATTTCACACCATCATTGGCCCATGACAGTGGAGCAGGAAGTCTTGGCGCCAAGTAGCACAATGGACCGAGCCAAAGGGCGCTCGTTTTGTTCCAATTTACTTTGGCTGAAGAAGCCTTTCAAATAAGGACAAACAAAATAACGACGATGTTAGACGTCATTGATATCTTGTACGAATACACATACGTCATCGGCGTATGCCAGTACCTTGATGGGCCGTTAAAGCTGGGACAAACTAACCCTGTTAGTCTACAGCGCAAAGAAACCAGTAGGGGTTCGATGGAGAGAGCATAAAGCAACCCGGAAAGAGGGCAACCTTGTCTAATTCCCTTGTTAATAGACAAAGGTGCAACAAGTTCATTGTTTATCTTAGCACACTATAATATATTGTATAGTATTTTAATATAAGAGATGAAGGTTGAACCAAGTCAACCGCTCAATAGTATCTTTCGAAGAGAGTAAGTCCTAATTTAGGTCAACACGTGTCAAAGGCTTCTCTTTCTGACAGGAGAAGAAGTCTAATTTTAGGGTTTTCCTTGCACAGTAATGACATGTCTCTCCACAAGGGAGATGTTATATAATGGAAGCGTTTTGGGACAGAACAGTATGGTCTTTTTCAACACGAGGATAAATAGGGTAAGTCGCGTGCAGGGTTTTGAAATATCTTCATAGTCGTAAGGGAGTAGGAGCAATTTTCAAACTCACTGTCTCCCTTTTTTGGGATGAGGGTAAGAAGAGCTCGTCGCAACTCCGAGGTAGCTCTCCAAGCTGGCAGCTTCCGTTCAAGGTCTTAATGAGTTCTGGAGCCAATAAGTGCCAAAACTTCTTGTAAAATTCGGTTGTAAGTCCATCCAATCCAGGTGCTTTCCAATGGCAAGGCCGTGCAGGGCAGTGCAAGTTCATCCAAGGTGATGGGTCTTTCCAGTTGGGAACGCCCATCTTCACACAACACTGGCAGGCCTACGGAGATAGAGGCGACACTGACAGGATTTATTTGTTCCATTGAATATATTTTCGAAAAGTATTCCTTCACAAAAGTTTGATTTCTGATTGTGTAAAGGTAATGGATGAATCTGCCAATCCGAGCTGAGAAAGCTGTTTACTGGGAAGACGTTTCTCTAAGGAAAAGAAGTACTTGGTTGGTGCGTCTGCCTCATTCAGGTGTGCACCCTCATCCGAACTAAGGCACACCGTGCATTCTCTCGGTTATTTCCTTTAATAAGGCTGTTTCTCAGTTAAGGTTTTTTGTATGTTACTCTTATTTTGTCCGATGACCCGTTGGAGTTGTAAATCTCTAACTGTAATTTTTCTTAACTTCATGGTAGCTTTGTTGAGAAAAAAAGTACTGTTGACAGAACAATTTGGTTTTTACTACCACTTATATTCAACGGGTTAACGGAACAGCTTAGCTTCTGTTTAGGAGAGCCGTCAGAAGGATTCAAAGGCCTGAATGAAGTTGAGGTTTTCTAGTAAACTGTTTTGAATTTCCAGTGAGAGCTCCTGGACATGGTTTAGAGAGTTGAATAAAGACTCGAGCTAGGGAATGGTCAGAGAACCAGAAGGCACGATATCGGATTTATAAACTCCATGTAATAAATGAGAATTTACATAGATGCGATCAAAGCCTCGACAGGAGGGTGTGGTGTTTAAACAACGAACAATAGTAAAAGACGATCAGAAGGGTGTTGCACGGTCAAATATCATGAAGATATATTTTTCGCATTGATTGATTGAAAAATGTTCGAACAAAATGTTGTTGGCGTTCCGGTCAATGAAGCATAAACAGAGTAGTTAAATACACCAATAATTAGACAAGTCTGCAATCCGTGTTTGCAGGAATTTTCTCAGTTGGCAAAAAGGAGATCCGCTCGTCATTTTTGCTTGGAGCGTACACATTGAGAATTGTGAATTCATCTGATTGATAGAGAAGGTCACGGAGGCAAGGTGTCCATCAATAATACTCATAAATTTAAGGCAGGACGGATGGAAATGTTTCCCTAAGCAAACATGATGCCTGCCTTCGACGTGGAGTTGTTACTGAAGAAACATTCCTTGTCCATAAATAGTCGCACCTGAGCTGAACAGATCGGACAGCATGGGTCTCTTGTAAAAAAGCTATGTCAGAACGTTGACCTCTACCAACTGTTTAATTTGGATCTTGCGGAGCGACTCCCACCAATTAACATTTATTGTTCCAATCTTGAAACTGGCCATGAGGAAAATAATAGTTTCTAAGAATAAGATCAGAAGCGGGATAATTGATTAGGATCCTTTTCGCCTTGGCAATCAGTTTTTTTAAGCGGTGACAGTGTGTCTGGTGGAAACGACGATAAGCAGGCTTACGTACGATAGCCTGAGCACACTCAAGGAAGGACGGTAGATCTGGAAGTATTCCGTCAGGTTTATATTGCGTTTCCTGTATGTATTTTGTAAGAAGAGTCTTATTTGTTCAGGGGGGTAGGACTCTTGACTGGTGAGCTTCTCCACGTTTTCACCTGACTGTTCCTGTTTGCTTCCTCCAGGTCAGATTCGTCAGAGTCGGTTTTAGTTTCCGAGTCACAACAAGCTTGTACTGTCCTGTAATTGATACTGTCGTCAGTATTGATACACGGATCTGTACTGGTTACCACGTCTATGTGTCTTTCATTGTGGAACATCTCCTGGTGAAGTATGGAAATGATCGGGGAGTTGATGAAACAGAAACACCATCAGTGGATGTGCGTCGCTTCCCTCGACCGTGAAGTGTTTATGACCTCCAACGGCGTGGAGGTATCAGTACTTTGGGGGTCTCTCGTAAAACATCCATTTTAACATTTCCTGCGTTTCAGCTTCACACGTGATGGACTGGGAGCAGTTACAGGGTAAACATTTGTTTCACTAATTTCCCGCTGACAAGGATTCAGGGTTAACATTTACCAAGTGACAGCAGGAATCATCTACTAGTGGTCTGTGTAATTCACCGTCATAATAGGTCTTCTCAATATGGAAGAAAGTATTTTTAAACAAGAGTAGAAATCAAGTATATATCTTTCACTGCAAATAACAGGTAAACGTGGTCCTCTGTGACGGGAGACGTCCGTCCTATGGCCGGCCAAGTATTTGGCATGTATTGTTGTCTAGTAGGTAAGTCAAAAAGGGAATCGGATCGCGTCCATTCGGGTCCATTCACGGGTAAACATTGTATAGAGTACGTCAGTACACAATGCGAGGGGGATAACAATATTAAAAAAACCACCCTACGACCCCAGATTCACTCTTTGTAAATGCTCCTTTCATATGCGGGTGGGGTTAGGAGGAACGAACCATCAGGTTAAAAGTCCTTTCTCTTCTTGTGGAAACAGAATGGTGAGGACCGGGAGCGCCAGGGAGAGACAATATCTGTTTTGCCTGTTTAGACTATCGGACTGCGTAGTGCTCTGGCCTTACTTCTACCAGCCCTGGATCACGTGGAATTTTTCGCTTTCCTTTCACAGCTTCGAGGAATGATTAGAAGACTGTAATTATTAAGAATTTTTGGACTAGAGTTTATTTCATAACGTTCGAAACGAGAGTTGACCTTGAGGCACAAGATCGTTTCAAGAATGTCCAGAAATTACCAAAACAGTTACGAACATTTCAGGTGATCAGTGGATCATCGTTCGACTTGGTAATCATGAATATAATCAAAATTTGCAGTTTAAAAACATGTGTTCAAGGTTCTTTACAGCGTATAGAGGGAAGGAGAGCACCATACATAGTTTCATGTTGAGAATCACTGCACTCCGAAAAGAACCGAAAAAACCACCCATCCTCGCCGTCCTGTACGTAAAGGTAACATAGTGATCTGAGAAACCACAGTACCAATACGAGATAGTTCGGAGATCAGCGTCTGATTCTTCAGGAAAGGAGGAGCGTTCGAGATCATGACCTCACGGCCGTGTGTGGAGGGGGGACGACGAGCACGAAATGTCCGTCATCTGTTGATAGTCCGGTCGATACGATTTCATGAACCAGTTCTATCTCAGACACGAAGATAACCACACGTTTGTTCATTCGTGAGGCTGCACGAATTTGTCAGTACCGACTATGTTTCCTGTGGCGATAAAGAGAATCCTCGACGCTGACGTCGTCGGGTGCGACACAGACGACGCATGTTTCTTTGTTATGCTTCAAATGCCGAATAACGGGAATAAGAAGTCATATTTAGGAAGGGGGAGGAGGGGCGATTGCTCTCGTGCAGTAATTAAATCGAGCCGAGACAGGTTTCCAAGAAAGAAACACAGCTACAGTGAGGAAAAAACCGATCAGTTGAAGGGCCGGGATGGGCCGCAACTAAAAGTATCCAAGAAGCTGTGGGCTCTTTCTCTCTATCTCGGGGAAAAGGTATGCGAGGAGAAAACAGGGGGATGGGGAGGGGATGGGAATGGATGAACGAAGGCCAAACCATGAATAACAAGGAAAGATGGCGGGGCGGGGTGGGGTGACGGCGGCGCGAGGGAAGGCCGGAGCGCGAGGTCTAACGAAGAGGGGAGGGAAGAGGGGAGGGAAGAGGGGAGGGAAGAGGGGAGGGTGGGAGCACAAATAACGATGCGTAGAAGGAAACAAAGGAAGGGAGGTGAAAACGATGCGAAAGGGGATAGGAAGGGAAAAAACAGGGCAGATCACAGCTCACCAAGACCACACAGCGCCATGACACTCCACTCGACTCACCAACAGCCAGCAGGGGCGAGAGAGAGAGAGAGAGAGAGAGAGAGAGAGAGAGAGAGAGAGAGAGAGAGAGAGAGAGAGATGAGAATGGAGAGAGGGAAGGGCCAGTGGGCCGGAATGGAGGTACAGAGCTGGGGCCGGGGGGAAGGGGGGGGAGTAGAGGGAGAAGAGGAGGATGAAGTGGGTGGGATCGTATGGATAGGGTGAGTGAAGGGGGTTATGGGAAGATGAGACGGGGGGAAGTGTTGGGGACAGCAAAGCCACAAATATTAGATACAATCCTGGGAGGATTGGTGGTAGCTGTAGGAGGATGGGGGATGTGGAGGATTGGGTGGATGTGAGGAGAGGAGGTAGGAGAAAGTGAGGAGGGTGACCTTGTAGGAGGTAGGAGGAGTTGAGGAGGGTGCTTGTGAGGAGTGCAAATTCATTAAGAGGGAGGAGGTCCTCGACTAATGATAATTTTGGCAATCGTGGGACTTTTTAAAGTGGAGAAGGGAGCTGGGGAGTAGACAAAGGGACTGCAACGGAAACGATGAATGGATAAGTAGCAGGATGTGGAGAATCGCAGGAGATGTCACATGGGAGGTGGAGAGGGGGGTTATGAAGAATGCGTGAGTGTAATGGGGAGTGATTCATTTGTAATTGAAGCGGAGGGAGGAGGAGTGAAGGACAAAATGGGAGCCCCAGAAGGCAGCATGAAGGGAAGGGAAAGGTAAGGCAGTGTGAGTGAAGGGGAAGGGAAGATAGCGCAGGGGAGGGTAAGGCAGCTTTGGGGAGGGTAAAGCAACGAGAGGGAAGCGAAGGTGGTGTGAGGGGCGGAACAGTTTATAGCGGTGGGTTATTCAAACCAAGGGGAGACAGCTTAGGCGAGCGTGCGTACCTCTCAGCTATCGCTGCCATGATGTAGCAATTCATTGCTTTGTACAACAACTGATATTTTTTTATCAATTGTAATCATCGAATTTATTTTGCCTTCCAAACTTCGGGAAATGTTCCCACGTAGAACCAAGCCACCATATCCCCATCAAAGCTTGAAGAGCGCTCACCATGTACCCTTAGTCACTTAACAAGACACTCAACAAAACGGTTGAAGAAATTTTTAAAATTTCTCTCACAATGTCAAGGCTCGTATAAAGAACACACAGAATGTGTAACAAGGGGAGCAGGACACAGAAGGGATGAGAGGGAAGTACAAAAAGTGGGGAATAACACATAGAGAGATCTGTGCAAGGAGCGATGGGGCGGGGTAAGGGGGTAAATAATATATGGCACTACAGGGAGTTTCAAGAAAGAAACAGGGAATTTGAAGGAGGTGGGTTTGGGGTGGTTTAATGGGGTCGAAAAGATTGTGGTTTGATGTGGAAGATAAGAAGATGGTGGTGAACAGCCGTTTTGAAAACATGGAGGGAAGAATGGAATTGAAGAGAGTGTGGGAGTTTATTCCAGGCGAGAAAAAAGAGGAATGAAAGAATGAAGGTGAGCAGTGATTTTTGATTTTGATAGTTTTACCAGAAGTGGGTTGCTGGCGGAGCTTGAGCGCCCCAGCAGAGATATGGGAGGGACAGATAGCAGATGAGAGGAGAGGGGCAGGGGGGGGCGAGGCCAAGAGAGAGACGGTAGGGGGGGGAAGACAAAAGCCCATCGACCTGACCTGCGGTGAGAGTGTGAGAGGCCAAAGACTCAGCATAATCGTGGGGAGATGCCAATGATCCTAAATGCCTTGATTTCCACAGCGTGAACTGAGAAAGGTGAGAGGCAGGAGCACCAGAGGCCGAGGGGAGAGCATACTCATCATGGCTTCAGATGAAGGCTTTGTATGTGGTCGGAACTCAGTTGTGAAGGAAGGACTTTTGCAGATGGGATGAATGCCCAATTGGGCGACTGGCTTTGGAGGCCAGCTTGGAAATGTGGCTTTCCTAGGAAAGATCATGGCGAGATAATGAGACCCGAAGTTTGAATGAAAGGACTTCTTCAAGAGGATTGCTGAGAAAGTCGATGGGAGAAAAAAATTTAGGAGGAGGGGAAAAGCAGGGGGGGGGGGGGGCGTTGTGGGGAGGTGGATTCTTTCAGAGAGACAGTGAGAGTTTGAGATTTGTCAGCATTGAACGACATGTTCCATGTGAACCAGCTTGTGATTTTATTCAGATCTGCAGAGAGTGAAGAGGCTGCTGCTTATTTATTTCCTGGTGTTCTACAGGGTGGCCATAAAGTCTGGAAACATGGATAATATTGTGTCATTTTGTTACAGTTTGGTTGAATGATAATTTCCCGAACTGGATTAGACGACGTGGCCCTGTGGAGTGGGCTGCACGCTCACCAGATCGGAACCCCCTTGATTACTTCTTGGGTATGCTGAAGGCGCAGGTTTATTCAGTGAAAATCAGACACACAAATCATCTGAGGCAACACATCACGG
>CM068963.1:6201977-6224534 GCA_035128595.1 Eptatretus atami
TGAAAGCAGCCTGTGTTTGAACTTTTCTGTTTGTGGTTTGGTGGCTGGCTCATGATGTTTGTTGTGTGCATTGTTGATCCCTTCTGTTTGCTGTTTAAACATGAATACACATCATGATCGATACTTAAAATATCCCACAGATATAGTGCATTGCTCCAAATAATGAACGAATGGAATGTTTGCGGGGAGGGGTTGATGGTGAGTGCGTTCCATGTGAGAATTCCTCACTCGTGCTGTGGTTATGGCGTGGGAGTCAAAATGGATCAAAGCTCAAGCTTTGTCACTGTGAGATAAGTGTGTGCTATTTTGGCTTTGAACACTGTACGTTGCATACATAATAAATGGATGGTCTCCTCGGAGCATCATTTGAATACCTGTTAAAATAATACTACTATTAATAATAATGCATACATTATAGTCTTGGGGTAACGTGTTAAGTCCAGAGGCCACTTTGGCTTGTGGCCACTTTGGCTTGGTGATGACAAACACCAAGGTCACAGGTTCTTTCCCTGCACGGGCCAACACTTTCTATTGAGTCCGTGTTTTAACTATAAACTGGAATCTCTGTGTTTTGTAGACAGGCAATGACATAAATGTATGCGTGATCCCTCGGATGGACTAGGTGTGCTGTTTCATCAGTTGATGGATGTTAAAGACAAATTCCTGCCCAAACTACTGCCGGGAAGGCAATGGCAAACCACCCAGTGTAACCTTTTAAAGACTCAGGCAGGCAAAACTCAAACAAAACTTTATCGACTCAAGCAGGCAAAATTCCTTGCATATAATGAATGAAATAATGTTAACTTCGGTGAGAATTATGGAATTGCTGCAAGATTTGATGAATTAATTAACTGCGAGACATTGTCAGTGCAAATGCCTCTTATACTGATTGATCTGTGAAGCAAATACATCAAGTGAAGAAAAATTTGGGTTAAAATAGTGATTTATGAATGTGATTGGATGGATATGTTGTTGAGACTTGTCCATCTTTTTCAAATGTCAGCCATCCAAGAACCAGGACAAAGACATGTAGCAAGCGACACACTTAGCAAAATGAAAATGCTTTTGACAGGCGGGCGTGGTGCTTCTCGGACCCCCAGCCTCCACATGTTTATCATAACAACACTCTAAAAGCTTGAAGCCAAGCCTTTTGATCTGCAAGCTTGCAGCCAAGCCAAGGTCAGCTTATTCACGCAGAAACCAAAAACATCTTCTTTTTTAATGTATTTTGTTACGTGGACCTATATTTGTCAGGAATCAAGTTTAATTGGACTACAATTTTGTCTTACTGTCACACTGAAAGACCATAAAGCTGTTTAAGAGAATGGTTCTGGAAAAGAGAAAGGTTGGAAATTAATTAAACAACGTTAGCATTTGGTATTGTTTAAACAGTTTGGAGAAATTTCATATCTTTCAACAATGTTGTCTAAGTTCTTGATCCCAAATGAATGCTCTGCAGCCAAATTGTGGTCTGGGAGCAATGTCAAGTTCGGCAGCTTGACAAATCACACTGCTGGAATGTCAGGACGCCTGCCACCATGGGGGGAATTCACAGAGCTGGGAGTCCCGAGAAAGATTCCTGGGTGGCCGCCCTGTGACTACAATGATAGACTTTCTTGTTTAATTACTCTTGTTAATTAATGTAATAATGTGCAACCTAGTAACAGTACACCGGTGTGCTTTGACCTGTGTTGTAGTGATGAACAAGTGATACTCGTGAAAATGTTTGCATGTGATATTCATTAGAAAAGTGATTTTCACACACGTTTACCGGGTTGGTTGTCATATACATAAACATGGGGAGAGTGGTAACTAGTGGAAGTTGTGAATGGTAACTGAGTTAATTACTTTCAGACTCAGCTCATCAAAAAGAATTATGGAATTCTCCATTACAATTATTTATGGTATTCAAACTTTCATGTTTCTTTTGGTTATAATTAATGAGGTGATTATAGACTAGGTTCCTGTGGTAGTTGT
Source organism: Eptatretus atami (assembly GCA_035128595.1). Taxonomy (NCBI): domain Eukaryota; kingdom Metazoa; phylum Chordata; class Myxini; order Myxiniformes; family Myxinidae; genus Eptatretus; species Eptatretus atami. The sequence continues at coordinate 6,203,955 of CM068963.1, forward strand.
ATTGAGAGGGTTTTTCTTTGTGATGATTTTGTTTTACTTGTCTAGTCAACAGATTAAGTTTGTTTTGAAATAATTTTGAATTTAGATTCGTTATCAGTTGAAGGTTTACGAAATAATTTTTTTACAACCTCGTCTTGTGCTTGATCGATTTTGGCAGCCCGCTAGTCATCCGGTGTTCAGTTTAATATCAAGTTTTGTTTTGGAATTACAAATTGAGAAACCTCAATCATATAAGTCTCGTAATCCTAATTTAAATGTGTTGAGGTCTTCAAGTGACAGAGTATTCTCCCAATTTGTTTTTTTCTAACTCCTTCTTGAATAGATAGAAATTTGCAGAGTAATTAGAGTCCGCATCTTTCAAACCAGTAACTTAGAACACATGTAAATGATCTGTTATATCACAGTAAGGTACACTGCTGGTTATTAGTGACTTGTATTGATTGATTGATTGATGTATTGTCAGTCACTGTACCTATGGACAATGTGACATGGATTGAAATATTATCCTAAGCCTACCACTCGAGCACAGATTGGTCAATATTATAGATTAGGAATCATAAGCTAACTGTCAGGGAAAATCAATATATGAGGAAAATCAGCATGATATTTATATTAACCATAATGCAGAAATAGAAAGAATGGCTACACCAACAGCAATTATAAAATCAATTAATGGAATTAGGAATTGTACCATGTATTGTAATTGTATTGCCCTCACTGATTAGTAGCTGGTCCTGGCCGAAGTGTAATTTAAGTAAAATGCCTCCATATTTTGTGAAAGACAAAACAAAAGATAAACCAGAATTATGCCAAGTGTAGAAGGTCGAGTGTAAGAATTATATTATTGAAAATCGTGTCATGACACGATTAAAATAATTCCCATTCTATTTGTTTTCTGATTAATTGGACCGGTGCGTGATTTTTGATTAAGTGGTACTTCTTGTACGTTTACATACACATTTCCCATTTCAAAATTTGCAACGAAGTAAGCAGGGTATTTCTAACACTGACTTGGCCTTACGACCATCTTTCCTCAGTACGGAGGTGCTAAGTTAGCTGAAAAAAAATAAAATAAAAATGGCAGTTGCTTTGGAAATTGCTTGTGAATGAAACGGTGGATTGTTTTGCAGATATGAATGTTAAAATGATTGCAAATGTTAAAATGGTAACTGTGCAAAATCGAATCACTTTGGGTTTGGTACTTACTCCAAAATGGGGGAGCCTGTCCTCTTGTTGGGTTTGAATGTTGTATTTATAGCTCAGACAAATTAAAATACGTTGAAAATTAAAGAAGCTAACTTTCATAATTATTACACAGATGATGGAATATTTTTCTTGACGAAAAGGGATCTTTGGAGGATGGTGCACAAAATTGTTGTTTTTTTGTTGGACATGTTATTTGTTGTCATAGTACTTTTCAATTGTGCTACCACAAAATTGCCCTCACTAAAGGCACCTTTACTGATTGCCTCATGCTTAAAGAGGAAGTAATTTCCCTCTCAAAGCATTCCTCTTTATAAAGGTACAAATTGAAGACCTTTCTCAAATTGTGCAAATTGGAACCTTAAAAAATACTGCTGCCCTTTCTACATGCAAATAGCAAATGAGATGATTGTTTTTGAGTATACATGCAACTGAGATTTCTTTAGATTTTAGCATGTCGTTTGGGTATGCAAAGAAAAAAAAAAAAGAAAGGTAAAATTTTGATACAACATGTAATGCAAGTTAAATGCTTCTAGAAGAAACTTTGTCAATCTTATTGAAATCCATGAGCCCACGACATTTTATTGATTGGTGTGTTTAATCAGTGTTTAACCTTGATTTTGTTTGTTTCGGAGTGTTGAGAGCAGTTGAACTATGCAGCATAAATTTCGTCTAATAAAGCTTTGAAGAACTTCCAACAAAAGATTGGACGATGGGGAAAACCCAGATTTGGGTGATTGGCATTCAACACGTAATCATGACACTACCCCCTTCCTGAGGAGATGAGACGAGCATGTAAAAAAAAACACATCAAATAGAAGGTTGGACAAGTCAAACCCCGAGAAGGCAAAGACTTAACGTCACCATTGCATGGTGCCTGCCTGGGGGAACGACCCCGACCACACATGCAAACCCTTGCTCTGCAGATATGTATTGGGAACTTGCTGTGAAAGTGAGGTCACACAAAGAACAATGAAGGCCCTGAAGGTCCATGCAGCGAGTCATTACCACACCTGCTGATGATTGCCGCTCCTGCTACGTGTGCCCAATGGTGCGAAGGCCATTGCATCATGGGACCATCACAGCTAGGGCCATTGTTGGTGGAGCCATCGCTGCTGCTTCCGCCATGCATAGCTCGTTTGATGAACTTGATTGCCCAAACTGCTGCTCCGGCGCTCAGAGTTCTGCTGGGGCTGGACCTCTGGGTTGCCTTTCAAGCTCCCTCCATTTCGTTAAGGATCATCTGCAACCCATTGTCAAGCCCAAGCTCGTACCTGCCAGGATCTACCTTCTCTGCAGCTCAAGGAGCGCCTAGACTCTGTTTCCCATTGGGTGCTGCTCTATCTACACCCAGAACCGCTTATCATCTGGCCTCGGGTAGCATGCCTTCGCAATTTGTGACAGCTGCTGATGGACAGGCCATAAACTAGGTGGAAACATGCTCATTAACCCGTCTGGGGCATGGTTCAGATTGCCGTTGTCCAGCATTCTTCTCCTATGAGCGCTTGCTGCCATTATTGTGGGTGAACTTGGTAAGTGATATCTTTTCTCCTTTAGGAATGGGGTATGGTGATCACGTGTAATATAATTATGTAAATTTGTCCTAATAGGACAAAAGGGGGGGATGTGGAAGAAATAAAATTAATTATATTCATGTATTCTCAATTATATTCACTTGCTGCTTTTAGTTGTTTTAACTTGCTACTACTGCTTTTAACAGTATAAAATAAGGTGTTACGTTTGTACTGGAATCAAATTGACTGTCAGTAACATCTCTTTTTACAGTCTGTTAATCTCCATAGTGATGTAGATGAATATCCAAGCAAGGTAAAATTGTATCTTACTAAATCTTATGTGCTATATCTCACTGAAATACAAAAACTAAGACTGGTATCTCCAATGTTGAAATGAAATTGCCCAGCTGCTAAAGAGAAGAACGCATTGCTGGTGCCTCATTGTCTAGCAGAAAATAATCCATCCGGTCTATGTGTTTTGTCCGAACCATGTTATCACCCTCTCCTCAAGGCTGAACTTGATACTATTACTTGATACTAGTCAGCCATCCCCTCCATTCACCTTTGCCAGATGTCTAGCCCTCCCCTGGCTTTTGCTGTCCTGAATAGTATAAAGACAATTGCTCTGTGCATTTTGGGCAGAAAGGGGATCATGTTTGAGATTGCTTGTCTTGTTTATCCTCTTTCCCATGCACATGCTTGTTGTTATTTGTTGATGTTGTTTTATGTTAATAAATGGTCTCAGACTCCAACAGAGAAGAACTGAATTTCTTCCACACATCCATGTACGTCCGTGTATGCGATATTTCAAAAAACACGTTGAACATTTATCTTTCATATGACAGATAGCGATTCCTCATATCACCCAAGCGTTTGGCTCAGTGATTAGTGTCAACCTGCCCAGTAAAAATGCTCCAGTTATAGTATATGAGAACGCTAGTAAATGACAGTAGTACTCTCATATACTATAGTTGGTAACAGGTCCTACTACAATTGTCTGCAGAGGGGTGGTGTTGACTTAGCAGTTAGGGTGACTGGCTTGGGAGCTTCGGGTCCCGAGTTTGAGCTCCCTGTCAGTCATTGAATTAACACCAGGTGTGGTGAGCCTATCCTTCCGAGGTCGGTAAAATGAGTACTACTCATAATGGGGGCATTGCATCAGCGGCACAGCCTTACCCCCAGTCAATGATGCTATCCGCAGCCTTGTACTGCATACGAGGGAGGAGGAGGAGGAGGAATGCCACCCAAAATGCGGGGAATGGAGCATATCTGCTCCATGCTTTTGTGGTTCCTTGGGTTTTGATTCTCACACAAATTATGACAGTTACACAGTTAATAAAGCAGAGGAGAGGGATAATTAGCTCATATTGCTCATGCTAAATCCCTTCCCAGCAATGTTGATATTGAGTTTTGGCTAACCATTGAAGTGAGTGGTAGTGGAGGGAAAAGGGAGAGAGGGAGGAGGGATTTGAGAAAAACTTAAGGAAAGGAGTATTTTTGGTAATACTATATATTTAGGTTTTGTATATTTTGGTGGGAGGGGGAAGAGGAAGGGGGAGTTGGGTATGGTTATAATTAACACAGATGACATGTTCAGACTTCAAGACCCACACCTGAAAGAATCAGAAAATGGCAAATCCATAATCACAGCAGAACAAAGACAGGTATATATATATATATATATATATATATATATATATATATATATATATATATATATATATATATATATATATATATATATATATATGTATGTATATAAATATTGAGGTAGCCAACTGCACAGGATGAATCCATCTACTAAAGTGGGTGCCTTAATTAAGTAACTGCAATAGATATTGCCTCTTGGTTATGCTACAGGGTTGCGCTATCCTTGGTTCTTGAGATTGGGTTTGTGACAATTTATGCAACAATGAATAATAACACGTTCATGTTTTTATTTTAATTCAAGTGAAATATATCATGTTCATACAATTTTAATCATTAGCGTTATAAATTCATAAAATTAGCATAATACAGTTTATATTCCACGTAATCAGAGATTGAAATTGATTTTGTGTGCACAATGACAATAACAAAGCTTAATTAACCACAAATGTTAATTCACGATTTTATACATGTTTGTAATGTTTGCATCACACACAAACTTAATACTTAAGGCATCCAATGAAGGATCAACATTGTGTAATTGTATGATTTGTAGAAATATATCAATCAAATATACCGGGTGGCCCAGAAGTAATAGGGCAATTGCTGGAACAATCGTCACAACAATTTCATTATTATTTTATAGTTCATTTATATTATTTTGATTTTTAATTGATTTTTGTTTGATGTTATTAATTGACAATTATTTTGATTGCAGAATGCCCAAAAGTGGAAGATTTCAACCATGGAGGATCTTTTTCTGCTTAAATGTGGATTCTCTGACTGCCCGATTACTTCTGGGCCACCCTGTATATATGGGCTTTGGAACAATGCACATTCTGTTGTGTGTGTGTGTGCAATCATGATTTATGTGGTGTGTGTGTGTGTGTGTGTGTGTGTGTGTGTGTGTGCTTCATAGCTATCCCTATCAGTTCCAGTCGATGCATTAAAATCCCCCAAGACGAGAAGAGTATCTCGCCTGGGGCACTGATCAACCACAGACTCGAGCGTGGCCTTGAATACGTCCTTCACGGTGTGATCACTCGCCTCAGTCGGAGCAGAAACAGAGACCAGGGAAACGATTGTCATTTGGAGTCAGCTTGTTGGACACAGCTACAGCAACTTCTTGGGCATGGTAACCATCACAGCGACCAGACCAATAGTAGGTGTAACCCAGCCATGATCTCACCACTATCTTGTCTCCGAACCTCAGAGAGTGCTGCAATATCGATGTCCAAGCGTTTGAGCTCAGATGATAACAGAGACAGGCGATCATCCTCTCTTAGGGTAGGACATTCCAGGCACCCACCCAAAGGGACTGCCTTAGTTTAACCCAAGGAGACCTCCGTCTGGTGGATGACACCTCAGCACCACCCCGACACACTACCGCAATCTGACCCAGGAAGATTACATCGTGGTTTTCTTCCCGTCATCAAAGAGTGGGGGTCCCGAAGGCTTTGCCCCAATCCAGTCATCCGGTGAGCTGCCCTGCAGAGGGCAGCTGCACAGGAGGTACTCCCACGGATTGGGTTTTCAATTTTCTTTTCATTTTTCTCGTGTTTTGCGGATTGAAGGGTTTTACGGTGGTCGGAGTGCAAATCCTGCCACCCTCATGAAAAAAAGCAACCCAACTGCAGCAGGATGTCCGCAGACACAGTTGGGCACTAGATATGGATGGCTGTTGGCTTACAAGGAGCTCCTCCACCCTTTGATAGGTTTTGTTTTTAATCCTGCTGGGTGTCCATATCATACACCCTCCTCACCAGGAAACCTAGTGGGGAAGATGGTTTAGTACGTCTTCTCCCCACTCATTATCCAGTCAGACCAGCAGCGACACAGCCCGTCCTTGAACGGCTTGTTGATGGACACATTGAAGAGCTGCAGGAGCGATGTCATCCCACCTGGGATGATGACGTGATTAGTGTTGGTCTGTCGGAGCAGCGCTCTGGTGTCATCGAACTTGTACAAACTGAATGCATCCAGGACTAGCATGCTCCGTCATCAGGAGAGTCCACCATCTAGCCTACTACTCCAGACCATGCGCACCCAGTCCTGGACCAGTCTGTTGAAATTGTATGGATATGAATTTCCACACACATGGGACATACGGTGGTTAGATGAACGCCGGCAATCTCCCAGTCACCACAATGCTCAGCCAACAAAGCGACGGGAGTAAAGGTAAAAGTTCAACCAAGATGCACGTGGCCAATGCTCCTCGGAATCCAAGTCGTAAATCCTGCCAGGAAACACGTCACAAAATGTTGGATTTTGAACTGATGAAAATACCTAGTCCAGGAAATAGGAAAGTTCATCTGTGGTGGTTCCACCGAGATGCAGCTAATGTTCCTCGAAACCCAGATCGAATACAAAGGCCTGTGATGTAAGAAAGTACATCTGGTCGACGCGAGTAATCCGCGGGAAGCAAGTTAGGAACCACTAAGAGAAACGAGGGAAAACAAAGAGAACCAAAGGAAGCCAATGAACCGAGCAGCACTGGTACTTCTTAAAGCTTCACCGTCCCACATGGCTCCTCGCTCTCGTGCGATTCTTTTTATTTCTTTCAAAATCCATTTCCTGCCCTCGTATAGAAAAGTACTCGGGGTTGATTGGTTGTTCCTAGTTTTACGATTTGCTCGCATAAAATCAGCATGTAAGGAACAAGCTTGGTGGATTAAATCTGCCTGCACTGAATGTTCACATAGAAAATGATGCATGTAGAAACGATAATCACTACTATAAATCCCTCGTACTGTATATCCACCCCTTCTGCTGTGCACGAACAATGACGCCAGCTGAAAACTTGTCTTTGGGCCGTGTCTTCCTCTTGAACACGACATTTGAGGGAAGCTTGCCATGCAAGCTTATTTGAGGAGAGTGCTCCATTCTTGGACTCGAGCTATTGTGAATAATTCTTCTTTTGAGGCGAGACCAGGTGTTCTTCTTCTTCTTTTGTGTTTAATGGCATTTTAAGACCTGCGAGGTTCTATATACACCGTGCACCTAAACTCAAGGAGTCTCCAGACGTTTCCTAGCGTGACTTATTTAATTTCCGTGCACGGTTAATAAAACTCTGGACAAACTCTTTACCTGAAACAATTTTCAAAATTGAAATGGCAGAATTGAGCTTAACAGCAGTTCCGACTCCTAAAAAAAAAAGCGTTCATTTGGAATTTAATTGAAATTCAGCATTGGTCATTTTAAGACTGATTTTTTGAAATATACTTGTGTATTAACCGCATCCCCAACTTTTACTTTTTTTTTGCTGATAAGAGTGCGGTATATCACCGGAAAATACGGTACTCAGGATTTATCACCAGTTAGTATTGTGTTCTTTAGCTTTGAAATGACATTATGGATGATGCGTAGAAGGCTTGTCGGCTACACCAGTGCTACTCAAAGTGGTGGTACATGGACCGGTGCCGGTACGCGAGTCATTGACTGCCGGTCTGTGGCGAGTTTCGAGTTTCACATTATCATAATATATAACATGTAATGTATAAAATGAAAATGTACAAAATTTTGAAAAGTAATATATTTAAGCCGACAAATTCAAAACACGAGAGAGAAGTCTATATATATAATACAAAAAAAAAATATATATATATATAAAAAAGTGTCAACTTTTATTATATTCATTATATTTTAATATTTTTCTGGTATAAATTAATATTACTACGGATGTTCAAACAATATTTTCTCGGATCATTTAAACAAATAATATGGCACAAATATGGTACTAGTCAGTCCCAGGCACATTGGAAAAAAAAAAAAACCTGCCGGTCCGCCACATCAGATAGTTTGAGAAGCACTGGGCGACACCAATCACATTGACTGTGTACTGTCTTGCCAATCCTTTTGGAAAGTCCTGAGTAGTATGGCAATACACAGTGACCAAGCATGTCTAGCTCCTTCCGTTATGACCATTTTGGTCCTTTCAGGGAAGGGAGTATCTCTTTGCTATACCTATTTTTGAGCAGGACTCCTCTAACTAATCCAATCTCAATAATTGCATCAGCTTTGGAAAATGACAGAGTTGCCAATGTCCGTGCTGCACTGCAATTGTGGGTGATTGAGTTGCAGGAATTAAAATCCATTAACCTGTTGGTGTGGGTTGGTTTCCTGTAAACCAACGTCTTTAGCTCGCCATTATGCATCTGGTAAACTTCTACATCCAAAAAGGCCAATTTGCTTTCATTTTCCATTTAATTTTGAAGCTAATGCTGGGAATACCTAGCCAAATTGTCCGAGTAGGTGGTCTACCATGTCGATATGCACAGTGGTGACAGTGTCATCCATGTAGATGGTACAGTTCCGTGGGAGTCAATTCTCATTTGACTTGAATATCTTTTGCTCGAGTTCCTCCATCATCAAGTTAGTCACAACAGCAGAGACAGGTGAACCCACAGCTGTGGAAATATTTGTTGATATTCATAAATGAAGGTCATGCTATTTAGACACATCTCCAGCACATTACCAACAATCTCCCTCAAATGTTATTCGGCTGTTGTGATGAGTCATTTTCCAGTAGTTATAACCTCTCAACCGATCGAGCGTCACACTCACCACCAGATGATTGACTGTGACATCAATAAAGAGTGAAACCACCTCAAAATATAGCATAGTCTCATCTTCCTGGATTCTAACCTTTCTTATCCTCTCAACAAATTCACCACTATTCTTAACTGTTTTACTAGTGTTGCCTACTAGGCTGCCAATGATATGTGCCAAGAAGCCAGACAGTCAGTATGATGGAGCATTAACAAAGCACACAATGGGTCGCAGGGGTTCATGGTAACAATTCCAGTGAAGAGGTGCTATTTGACATCCAGTTGGACGACAGGAGACAGCTTGCCAGCCCAATTATTGGAGGGAATCCACTCTTTGCTGACAAAGACCAGTGCGCCAGAAATGTGCCACGAGAATCATAGATAGATTCTCTTCCCAAAAGGTAGGCTGGCCTTATCACAAAAGGCTTCTGAAGGTTATGTAAGCTGACTAATACCACAGGTAGCCGAGTATGAGCTGACATTGCTTTAAGGACTAGGCAGTGCTCGGAACTGCCACCAGTCACAGGACACATTCAGGCAACTACACTCATGAAGAAGGTAACAATACCCCGAGTGATGCAGCCCAGATTCTGTTGGGTTGGAGTGAACATGCAGTTTAACAAAATACTGATCATGAACCATTACTCATGTCAGAATGTTGCCGATAGAAAAGTCTTCATTTCCAATTTACATAATTTGCTCAGTTAACTTAAATATATTCTGACCTAAGCAAGCACACAAAAGCAAGAGTTCCAAAAATGCATCAGTTCATAATCTCTAAAATATAAAACAAAGGCAGCAGTCAGTTCTTTGGGAAGTTTGAGATGATAAATAAACCCCATTATGATTGACTTAACAGGGCAGAGGAGACAGCTACAACTAATTTGCAAAGGAGCAGGCGATGATATACTTAGAGTAGTCAGTAATACAGGTAGTCGTAACTAATTTACGACGAAGGCAGGAGAAAAAAGCCATACCAGATGAAGACATTTGAAGATCAGTGAAAGTGCAATGCTGTTAAGAAGTTTTGTTTTGCTTCGATCCACGTCAGCCGAGTCGTGGGAGGGTCATGAATTGCTCGACAGGAACTCGTGTTTTGGAGGAGCAGCACTCACAAACGAAGGATGCACTGGAGAACAAAATGAACCCACAGTGAGGCCAGAGTTTGGAACATGCTGAGAACTCAAGACCTGAAAATGCTCTTGTATTGAAGGAAAAACCTCCCCAAGCAGTATAATAAATTGATCACAGTGGAGCGACCTCACGCCATTTCAGGTGTGCTCCTTTTATGTCACTGACTTTGCACCATAGGTCAATCTCTCCTTTCATCAGACTCTCCTTTCTCCATCTCGTCTCCATGTCTCTGATTCACACACTTTCGTGTCTAATGTTCCAGACACGTTTCCTGTCCCTCAAGGGCCACTCACACAGCTGCACACAACCTCCAAGCACAACCTTGTCGAGGCATGTTCTTACCTGCCTCGGCCTATCCACCATACCATGATCCGTTTCTAACTATGATTATATCAACCTAATTCACATTACACTACTCTTCACTTAACATTCCAAAAACTAAATGATTCTATGACGAAATAATAATAATCTTGCACGTACCAAATTCCAAGTCCCATTACAATCATAATGCGGCAGGTTCAGTGGCCCACAAAGAACGACACATGTAATCAATAATTTCCATTCACACCCACAGCGTGGCATTGCCAATATGTTCCAACACAAGAGCCCCATCAAGACGTGACATCGACGTTCCACAGCGGTAATGGGAAGAAAGTGGAGATGGAACTCGTATCGCCGAGGTGACTTCACTCTCAGGTCAAAAACACAACGCCATGATGGCCCTTGCCAAGATGAAACATTGCAATGTCATTTTCCTGTCAAATGAATGTAAATATCATATCATCATACGTAATGCTTCGGTTCGGCATCTGTTTCACATTCCCATCTGAACCAATGGACGGTGATGCTCAGAATCCAGGAAAAAATCCCACATACTACATACAGTATATGTACTTGTTCACGGCTGACAAAATATAGTCATTCACATGAAGAGTGTACTGTACATGTACCATGTTTTTTTTGGAAATTGTTATGCCTGTGATTTATGTTCAAGTTCCACCGTGGTCATTGAAAACAAAAAAAAAAACACCAAAAAATGTTGAATCCAATCACTCAAGGGAATCCGGTCAAGCAATGAATCAATGAATCGATGAATTCAGCTCACAGGCACCGAAACAAAAGCTAAAATTCGATTGTTTTCCATTATTCTGGTATTACTTTTCACACTGATGTACCTGTGAATAAGAAAAAAAAAATTAATTCAAACTATGGCATTATTATCGAAATCCAACTCTGCACCAATACTTGCACAGTTTTTCCTTCAATCAAACACCGGTATGTTCCAGCATCACATTGCCAACACAGCTCCGGTGTGACAGTGTGTCCCCTTTTTATTACACACAGTCAACATGTGCACAGGGTCGTGCGTAGGCCATTACACAAGCAAGGCAATGAAGAAAGAAAATAAATAATTGCAGCTTGTTATCACTCCTGAGTTTTGAATCTTGGACAAAGACCAATTGGGAGCCGAAGAGCCGTGCCTACATTGTGGAATGCATTAACCTCGGCAGGGAATCTGCAGAGAGCTATCGCATTGAGAAAATGATCCGTGAGACACTCAAGGCAAGCTACGGGTTCTGGGCTTTCCGTGCAAATTTATACCATGCTTCATGTCAACTAGAGTTGATCGTCCAAAAAAAAAAGAGAAAAAAAATTAAATTCTACTTTGGGTGAAGTTCAAGCCATTTGGAACTTTTGCTCATACAAAGTGATTCTTCAAATACTTAATGAATGTCACAAAGAAAACTTCAAGATGTGGGGCAAGAAACCATTGCACGTTCTCGACAATTTCCTCACCATGTTTTTACGATCATGGAGGAAATATTTTATGAAAACTGAATGTTTTGCTTGTTTGAACTCAATGCGCAAAACAATTATTTCTCAAAACTACATTTATTTCACAGATTAATGGACATTAAAATACGATTTGACTTTTATCTGAAGGGATATTTTCTCTGAAAATTTGTGACTTATTTTATCAGATAACTATCTTTATGTCGTGTGTGTGTGTGTGTGTGTGTGTGTGTGTGTGTGTGTGTGTGTGTGAGTGTGTGTGTGTGTGTGTTGTTGTTGTTGTCATCTGCGGTTTCAGAATGTGGAACAAAACCCTCACAGGTCCCAGGTATATCTATCTATCTATATATATTGTTGCGAATTCGCGCCCGCGACGTGCGAACGGCCACGTGACTCGAATCGCGGCCGCCTCGCCCACCGGACGGACAATTCGTCGTGACCCTCTCGGACTAACGCCGGGAGCCAGTCACGGGTGGGGGTTTAACCTCACCACAACCCAGTCCGCATTCTACCCGTGCGAGGTAGGGTGAATCGCCGAAAGTCGATATACCTAAGTACTCGCACGGGTAACCTACCGAGGGGTTGTACCACGCCACAGGTCGACTTCGGACACGAACCGCTTAAGCGGCTCGTTCCGTGCTACAGGGATAACCGAGCGGAGTTATCGTCGACCTTGACGGTTCCAATTAATTATCGGGCGTCTCACGCCCACTCGACCTTTACGTGAAGCAAGATGGAGACCCAACAAAGGAAAGGACGCAGCGAAACGGGGAACAATTCAACAAGCAAGCATTTTATTTACACAGACAGGCACAAAGCACACATATAGTCACACAGTAAGAATGCACATATATCACATGGAAGAAAAGAAACAATGACGCAGCTCTACAACCGACCAACGCGAACACTCGGCAACACTTAACTGTTCTACTTTTCGGGACACGGCGCCACACACACACGTTCACATAACCCAAAAGAAATGGAAGTCGCGACTTCCCTGGTGTGTCGAGTCCTTGGCGACCGTAACTCCGAGCTCCCGGTGCCTTCGCCGTTCCTTGCGACCGACGACTTCTCAGCTCCACACGACGCGAGGAAAACCAGGGAACTTCACTCCATTCGCATGGGAAAAAGACAGCGCAAGATCCTCTGCACTCCGTCGCCTTCACCGTCCCTTTTATCGTGGGCCCCGCCCTCCACTCCGCCCCGTTTTCGGCTCCACCCCTCCTTCCAGAACATGCTGGAACTTCCAGAAGGGCGTGGTCCTCCGTCCAATCGGTGACGCTCGCACCGCCTGGCATTCTTCTTCTTCCCTCGCAGGGTGTAATCCACCGCGACGGCGCCATTCGTTCGGGGAGGGGGGGGACGGGGGCCGCCTGCTTTCCCTCAAAGGCCAGGCCTCTGGCAACCGTGTGCCGAGTCGGAACGCGGTGGTTGTTGTAGTGGTGGCGTGGTTGGCGTTGTTGTAGTGGTGGCGTGGTTGGCGTTGTTGTAGTGGTGGCGTGGTCGGCGTTGTTGTAATGGTCTGAGGGTTGGAGCGTGGTTGATTCGAAAATAAAGAAAGAACAGAAAAACGACTGACTCAAAGGATCGCAGCCCGAATGAATCACATTAATTCCCTCTAAACAACGGGTTTGGGCTAACTATACATGTACTTAAAAGATATCTCACCTACGGGACCTGAATGGTGGTTGCGAATTTCCACAGCCGTAACAATATATATATATATATATAATATATATATATATATATATACATATATATATATATATACATATATATACATACATATACAAAAACAGATTGCATTGTAGATTCTCCAACCTTTGATTGAACAAACAGTGACTCAACAGTTTTGATCAACAACATGTGCAACGCACAACAACATGTGCAACCTTTCTCAAGCGTGATGAACATCACCACAACATCCCCCTAAGTACCCAAAGGTGGGGGTGGGCCAAGCTGGAGAGCCAATCAACGCCCATATCACGTCACTCGTGCATTCTGACCGTTAACAAATTTAAAAACCATTCACACATTAACGGATCAAACAACACACTCACAAAACCAACTAGATTACACCAAGCAACATTTCAGATAACATCAGAAAATAATCGGTCACTGTCATTGCAAGCAAACATGATCAGGAGTCATCAAGCGTGCCGCTAAATGCATGCAATAAGTAAATTCACAACAGTGCAAACGTGGCCATGTGCGGAAAAGAGGTGGGGGGGGGGGGTTCGTCTTGATGGAAAAGCTGGATGATGTACTACGTGGACTCCCCATGCAATGTCCGGGATTCCTCGGTGCGTTATGCAAGAGAGTCCAAACCCTAAAGGTAAATCTACCACCTCCTGCGTGATCGATGTGACTGTTTCTTATGCATGCCAAGCCTCCAGAATCCGTTTCTGGTCCTGTTTGGGATCGAGCCCAAAATGCTAACCCTATCCCATAAAGGTGTGTGTCCTGCCTTGAGCCCATGTTTGGCAATGGCTGACCTGTTGGGATAATTGCACTCAAAGGCCTTGCGGGTTCAGCAATACGTTAGCCTAAGATCTTCCCTGTCTCTCCCACATACTCAGCTCCACAAACACATGGTATCGCATACACCACCCCCGCCCTGTCCTTCACCTTCATAAGGGCTTTCTCAAGAGTGAAGACCGGTTTTAAACTTACCCTCACTCCTGCCATTTTAAATACTCTGCCGATCCCCTGCGATACTCCTCAGTGTCGCTCAAGGCTGCGGTGAGTGGTCGATGAATCGGTGGCAGTTGTGGCGGTTGTAGAGAGGTGGGAGTATGTTGTGGCATTTGCAGTGAAGAGATTGTAATATGGCGTTGTGGCGAAGAGGTGGAAGTTGATTGAAACGGTGTCATCTTGGCGAAGAGGGAGAGGTTTGTCTCTAACTGTGAAGTTTGTATTGAAGATGTAAACATAAGTTGTTGTGGGGATTTTTGGTAGTCCTGTGGAGTGGTTGCGGTGAGAGTGGTAGCAGCGTGGTGAGCAGAATGAAGGCCTGAGGTGAGAAAATTGCAACGGAGTTTTGAATGGAAATAACGCGCATATGCAAATGAACCTCGATGTGCTCACTTACTTGGGTGCTTTTGGTTTGCATACATGCTTGCTTGCATATTTCGTGTGAGAGAGACAAAGTGGGGCAAAGGAGTGGAAGAAGTGCAAAGATTGAAGATTGAGTACCGAACTGAAAGAGCCATACACAACGCATCTTTCCCATTTACCCACAATACACATGGAAAGGGCTAACTAAGCCCATACTATTGAAATAACTACCTTGGAATCTCAGTATGTTGTGTGCCATTGCCTCGGAGGGATGTGATTTTACAGAACAGCAACACGCAACAACATATATATATATATATATATATATATATATATATATATATATATATATATATATATATATATATATATATATATATATATATATATATATATATATATATATATATATACACACATTGTTGAGGATTAATAATATATACTACATAATTGGAAATGGTGTTAAAGTATATACTGTGGCACAAAGCAAGTTAAATTAAATAACTATTGTGGTTACTGTGTGAAAGGACACTCGTGCAAACTGTCAGGCTGAGGAATGTGATGTTTCGGCTAATGTGTCCCAACTGCATTCCCACATTAAAGAGGAATGGACTGGTGAAAGAAATATTATGGGACATGCTGATCCGGGCCGTGAACAAGTACAAGGCACGCAGACACCTCGACGCCAGGCCTCTGAGTGACCTTGTGTAAGACAATATAAGGCAGACAGAGAGCCATACATAGAGATCAAGAAAGGAGAAGAGAGGGAAGACGATGTAATCTAGGAGAAGCTACAGCTGGGTGTGCGGCATGACCAAGCTGCAGCATGTGGCCGGTTGGGTTCGAGATGAACCTATCCGATCCTGCTGGTGTGACAGAGCTGTCATCCAAGCACACTAATCCTCTCTGGGCATATCGACAAAGCAAAAGGCAAGTTCTTCATCCTCATCCCTCGGCATTGCTGGCCTGCTGTGGTCCTCCACGGTGAGTCGTGGACTCGGTTCATCTGCTGGACTCGGTGGTACGAAGATTACCTCCTGGGGACTCGCAATGCGACTGGCCAGTCAGAAATCACTTTGTGTGCACATATCGGGGAAACGGAGCCGTTTCAAATGTGAGTACAACCAACTTTGACAGCAATTCATACCCTTCTGGGGTTTCATTTATTAAGAACAGGGTACATGAGATAAGTTGCCGACTTGAAAGTCGTGAGTTTCAAAATCATTGAACCTGGCATGTGTAACTTTGGGGAGTTTTGAAAGCATTGAGCATGTCATATGTGACTTTGGGGAATATTAAAATCATTGAGTACTTCTTTTAAAATCATTACGAGGGAATCTTATTAAATGGTATTTGTGTTTGAAAGGTCGACAGTAGGGTTTAATACATTACTTATTAAATATGCTTCTGTTCTGTGTCGTACGCTGGTTTCACCTGTTTAACATTAGACGGGATACACAATTGTCCGTAAAGCTTTTCTGCCATGCTAGTCCTCTGGGTAACGAGGGTGCACACTCACTTTGGTGCACAGGGACAGCACGCACAACAATATATCCAGTTTCTGCTTGCCCGGCTGCTGATTTTGCATTGGCGACCTGATCTGGGTAGAGTCTGGGTGGTATGATACGTCTTCCACTTCTTAATGATGGATTTCACCGTACTCAAAGGGAGAATGAATGACTTTGAAATCTTCATATAACCCTCTCCTGAACGGTGCTTCTCCACCACTTTATGTCTGACTTCTTTGGAAAGCTCCTCGGTTTTCATGTTTGCCTTGTTGGTTGACCAAGTGAATTGCACCTTAAAATTCCTTCGATTATTGGAGAAGCTTAATTTATTTGAAGTTGAACCACTGATTACATAAAGTAAAGATGAAACCTCTTACACTTATTTTTAACCTTTCAAAGAAATAATTTTTTCGTTAAGTGATTTAGGGTTAATTAGGCAAAGGGTTTGAAAACTTATGCAACTGAGAATCATCTGATTTTCTCTGTTAATCAAACATATTCACATTTTATCTGAATTTTTTAGCTTTATCACTTTGGAGCAGTTTGTGAAGACTATATTAAGTTTGATTTGAAAGCATCATGAAATAAGCCCAGGTGGCATCAAAATGTGAAAACTTTGGAAAGGGGGGGGGGGAATACTTTTTCAGGCCACTGTACATACTACTTGTGAATGTCTGTAGATGTAAAATAACTCGGGTAGAGTTTTAAACAGTGAAGGGCTTTCCTTGTGTAGCTTTTCTTTGGCTAGAAGTGCATGGGAGGAGTTAATTTATTTTAAGATCCCAGTCACCTGGGGTAATTGATTAGGTGAGGGTTAATTGTTTATTCCCTCCAATTATGGGTGAGAGACGTGATTGGGTCTTGTTACCTCCACCACCGAAGGTGGACGGAGATTATGTTTCCACACCCATCTGTTTATCTGTCTGTGAGCAGGATATCTCAAAAAGGTAATGACAGATTCAGACAAAATTTGGTGAACAGGTTTGGTGGGGCACAAGGATAAATTGATTCGATTTTGGTAATGATCCAGATGTGGATCGGATAATTTTTTAAGTGATTCTTCACAATGGTGTTCGGGCCAAAAACGATATAAGCATGATATCTCAAATAATTATGGACGATTTAGACAAAACTTCGTGGACAGGTTGGGTGGCTGCCAGGGACAAATTGATTTGATTCTTGTAAAGATCTGGCTCCGGATATGAGAATTTTTAAAATCTTATTTTTTTTTTTTTACCTCCGCTACCGAAGGCGGACGAAGGTTATGTTTTTTACCTGTCTGTTTGTTACTTGCGAAATCGAAGATTCACAAGTATATTGGTTGGTCTGGTCTGTTATTGTTTGTTTGCAAGTATGTCAATCGCCTACAGGTCACATTTTTACTCTGATCTTCACAAAACTTAACCACCTGGAAGAGGTAGTGACAAGCTGGAAGCCTTTTGTTTTCAGGTCAATAGGTCAAGGTCACATAATCGTCAATTTTCATCCAATTCACATGATACACGTATAATAAACAGTATATAAAACCGAAAAATGGTTGGACGGTGAACCCTTGTCGAGGTGAAGACTTGGTCAATTAATTACGTGAGTGCATCTATTAATGACCTATTATTGGATCTTGACTACGTCTATTAATTACGGACTATTGGAATACACTTTTTAGACATTTAGACCATTAAAGCTCTTACACATTTTACACCACTTAGACACCTTTCGACCATTTTAGACCCATTTATTTGGATTTCACAAGTATCATGCTATGCAACATCTTTGTTGCTGTCTTTGTTGGTGACTGTCAAACATCTTTCTTGTTTGTCTGTCTATATAGCTATCTGTGAGCAGGACAGGTTGGGTGTGTGCCAGGGATGAAATGATGAGATTTTGATGAAGATCCGGGTAATATAATATTTTAATTTTTCAGGTGATTCTTCACCATTGAGATATAGGGCCATAAACGACACATAGCACGATATTTCAAAAAGTTGTGGACAGATTATGACAAAACTTGGTAGATGGGTTTGTTAGGTGACAAGAACAAGCCGATTAGATTTTGGTTCAGGTCCAGATGCAGATCCGGCCTATCAGTGGGATACAAAACATAAATTGTTCAGCTTGGTGGAGGTATGCACTCTACGGAGTGCCGTTCCAGTTATTTATATGTTCACTGCTATTTGACATTGCACGTAGTACATGGTTGGGAGCCTTGATGGTTCATATTTTCATCTACGCTGTTGCTGATCAACAAGTGGTGAAACCGGTCCGGCGGCTGAGCGGGATGTGCATCATTGGGATTATCATGTATGTACTATTTGAATGTTTAAAGCTGTAGAGAAACTCAAGTTGAGTTTGAAATGGCAAAGGGATTACCTTGTGTCACTTTATGCAGCTTTCTTCGGGTATAAAAGCATGGGAGGACTTAATTTATATAATCCTGGCCACCTGGGGTAATTGATTATGTGAGAGTTGATTGGTTATTCCCTTTAAGTACTTGTGAGAAACATGATTGGGTCTTGACAGATATATATATACACACGCACACACACACACACACACACACACACACACACACACACACACACACACCAAAATATGTACTGTAGAGTGTGATGAGCACTCCCCCAATCTCCATTGGACATAGTCCTGCACCAAAGCGTCACCTCCAATCCGGAGGTCCCGGCTCAGTGACTGTCAAACAGACAAAGATTACATGGTCAACATCAATTAAACATAAACGGAGGTGCCTATCCAAATTTCAGGCTTGATTGCCCTCATCAGGATGGCACACCGATAAATATCGAACCAATGATGACCACATTCGTCATTTAAACATGACACACCTCCTGACTGTTATGGTGAGCATGGCTGCAGAATATGTCTCACGTGGTAAAACCGCATAATCTGCAAAGAACAACTGTCTGTCCGTCTGCCATCCAGACAATTGTTCCCTCGAATGCAAACCATTTAACCAGAAGGCACGTGATGCAATCGGCAGGTAAATCTAAATATGTGGTGTGATGAGCACTCCGTCGATCTCCAATGGACATAAAGTCCTCCACAAAAGTGTCACTTCCAATCCAGAGGCCTCAGCCTGGCAATTCTGTAAAACAGATAAAGATTACATATATGTATATATACATATACAAGCATTCCTGGTAGTGAACCCTGAAGAACCCTGCAACTTCTACAATCGTAATTATTCTACTCATAGCCACTCATTGCTTCCCATTACGAAGCCAGTTCTCCATCCAGGTTGCTACTCCACCAACAACTCCGTAAGACCGAACCTAAGTAACAGCCTCTTACGAGGTACCTTATCAGATTCCATCTGTGAGTTGAGATCTATTACATCAACTGCACTCCTTTATCAACCCATCCAGTAACTCCATCAGAAATCCAACAAATTCTCAATTCCTTCCTCGACTATGATGTTACTTTTGCTCATGTGCAATTCTTTGGTACATGTCCTGAGTCCAACTAGCTTTTAAAGATGTTTGCTAATAACTCAATTACCTACTTCTTATATCCCTTAACACTGAGATAGATAGATATTATCTGGTCTTTGAGCTTAATCTTATCTTTGCTTTTCTCGCTGTTTACTTATTTCCATCCCTCCCACTCAGAACTGCTCTAACAACCATTAATCACCTATTTGAGAGATCCTATCCGAAACGGGTCGATCCCCTATCTGTTCCATTTAAATAGTGAAGGAAAATAACTATTTAATAAGCCTGACATCTCAATTTAATGACGAAACCGATATCCATGTGCTATCCATCAAAGAGCCTCTCTGTCTTCACACACTCCTTTCCCATATTTACTTTAAAAGCCTTACATTATGTTTAATCTTTCTTGCCAATTTCTACTCCTTTTCTCCTTTGGCTTTCCTATTAAGTTGAATAACTGGGGGCTGGCAGAATGGCCGAGAGATACACATATACGCCTCTAAGCTGTCTAGCCTGGGTTTGAATCCCGACCCAACTATAAACCATCATGCCAGTGTTTCACAGCCAAGGTGATTCATCAATGTGTGTACAATCTCTCGGATGGTTAAACTGAACATCACATATGCCAGAATCTCCCCTCCCCTTTCCTCTACTTTTCCACTTCTCCTCTGCGTCTCTACGTCTCTGCGTCTCTGCGTCTCTGCGTCTCTGCGTCTCTCTGTCTGTCTCTCTC